>OW387146.1:27802161-28378313 GCA_936440205.1 Lepidonotus clava | reverse complement strand
CGAACTGCCAACTTTATATTGAATAAGTGAATAGCAATAAGAATGCACATATATATGTATTTAAAGTTTAGAAGAGGAAGTTCATTTTGATATGCCTAACGTGCTAGAATTATGTCCTTTGGAATTTATTGTTTAAAGGATTGCCCAGGTTGGAAAGTCACCTGTATTGGAAATAATTCAAAGATAAAAGTCTGTGTGTGTGCGCGCTGTTTGCAAAGGCGCATTGTTAATTAACAAAGGCACTCTGTCAATGGAAATAACCCATACCTTTTGTGTTATCCATGAGAGGTATATTGAAATCAATAACTATTGGAATATGGCCTTCAGGAACACATTGGCTTTGCAGTGACTAATAAAAGGCCCAATAAATAGGCAACTTGGGATTTTTGCCTTTTGAAATGGGACAGGAATTTCAAATGCACTTTCCTCTCATTGGGAAACATTGTACTATCAATCGGGGTGACTTTCAGGCCCGGTGTTGAATCTTCGCGAAAAAATCCTTTTTGATGGTAAGGCTATAGCCTTGGTGTTTTTTTGCCTCCCGAAAAATTCCGACTCGGACTTCAACCAAACACACAAATGTCTTTGTACCCACTGTGGGGAACGCAGCCCAGCGACCATAATCGGAAAATAGTCGTCGAGGGAATTTTCCCAGCGGGTACAATATATAGAAATGCCCAATATTGATTTTATTCATATAAAAACATCACAGGCTCTTCAAACCTCCTCCAAACAGGACAAATACTTATCTGATCATTTCTTTTGACGTACCATGTTTCAAGGATGCCTAGTATGGTGGAATATTTGTGAATGATCACATTGAAATCAATTAATATGATTCTTTAGGCAACATATATAACCAATTTTCCATAAGAGATTGCCTTTTAAATTAGTATTTTCTGATGATTTGGGTATAGTGCACCATCTCATCCTGTTGAATTGGCCAAAATTCGCCTCATATGTGTTATACTAAACCTAAAATTAATATATTGCATTATCTTTCCCTATTCAATAAGGGCTATGGCTAAAAACAAAATAGAAAATATCAACAGAAACCTCTCAAGGGGTTCTAAAACATGAAATAGAATTAGTTATGCTAATTGAAAAAAGAAGTGATTGTGAGTAAAAAGTGAAAAGGTACAATAATGACAATGTGCGCTCAAAAAAGTGCCTATGTAAAAGAGTAACTTTAGTGGTTCTTTTCTGGATTTGAACCCAGGACCTCTTGCATGTGAGTTCCAGCCTCTACCTGCCAGGCCACAGGGACTTGACTGAAAGCTTCTGTGTGGAGGGGCCTTTTCTCCCTCAGGTTATAGCGCCGCCCTAGGGGGTACTTGTCAAACTAGATTTTTTTGTGAGGTCCTCTGGTGCTAATTCCCCGAACTGCCAACTTTATATTGAATAAGTGAATAGCAATAAGAATGCACATATATATGTATTTAAAGTTTAGAAGAGGAAGTTCATTTTGATATGCCTAACGTGCTAGAATTATGTCCTTTGGAATTTATTGTTTAAAGGATTGCCCAGGTTGGAAAGTCACCTGTATTGGAAATAATTCAAAGATAAAAGTCTGTGTGTGTGCGCGCTGTTTGCAAAGGCGCATTGTTAATTAACAAAGGCACTCTGTCAATGGAAATAACCCATACCTTTTGTGTTATCCATGAGAGGTATATTGAAATCAATAACTATTGGAATATGGCCTTCAGGAACACATTGGCTTTGCAGTGACTAATAAAAGGCCCAATAAATAGGCAACTTGGGATTTTTGCCTTTTGAAATGGGACAGGAATTTCAAATGCACTTTCCTCTCATTGGGAAACATTGTACTATCAATCGGGGTGACTTTCAGGCCCGGTGTTGAATCTTCGCGAAAAAATCCTTTTTGATGGTAAGGCTATAGCCTTGGTGTTTTTTTGCCTCCCGAAAAATTCCGACTTGGACTTCAACCAAACACACAAATGTCTTTGTACCCACTGTGGGGAACGCAGCCCAGCGACCATAATCGGAAAATAGTCGTCGAGGGAATTTTCCCAGCGGGTACAATATATAGAAATGCCCAATATTGATTTTATTCATATAAAAACATCACAGGCTCTTCAAACCTCCTCCAAACAGGACAAATACTTATCTGATCATTTCTTTTGACGTACCATGTTTCAAGGATGCCTAGTATGGTGGAATATTTGTGAATGATCACATTGAAATCAATTAATATGATTCTTTAGGCAACATATATAACCAATTTTCCATAAGAGATTGCCTTTTAAATTAGTATTTTCTGATGATTTGGGTATAGTGCACCATCTCATCCTGTTGAATTGGCCAAAATTCGCCTCATATGTGTTATACTAAACCTAAAATTAATATATTGCATTATCTTTCCCTATTCAATAAGGGCTATGGCTAAAAACAAAATAGAAAATATCAACAGAAACCTCTCAAGGGGTTCTAAAACATGAAATAGAATTAGTTATGCTAATTGAAAAAAGAAGTGATTGTGAGTAAAAAGTGAAAAGGTACAATAATGACAATGTGCGCTCAAAAAAGTGCCTATGTAAAAGAGTAACTTTAGTGGTTCTTTTCTGGATTTGAACCCAGGACCTCTTGCATGTGAGTTCCAGCCTCTACCTGCCAGGCCACAGGGACTTGACTGAAAGCTTCTGTGTGGAGGGGCCTTTTCTCCCTCAGGTTATAGCGCCGCCCTAGGGGGTACTTGTCAAACTAGATTTTTTTGTGAGGTCCTCTGGTGCTAATTCCCCGAACTGCCAACTTTATATTGAATAAGTGAATAGCAATAAGAATGCACATATATATGTATTTAAAGTTTAGAAGAGGAAGTTCATTTTGATATGCCTAACGTGCTAGAATTATGTCCTTTGGAATTTATTGTTTAAAGGATTGCCCAGGTTGGAAAGTCACCTGTATTGGAAATAATTCAAAGATAAAAGTCTGTGTGTGTGCGCGCTGTTTGCAAAGGCGCATTGTTAATTAACAAAGGCACTCTGTCAATGGAAATAACCCATACCTTTTGTGTTATCCATGAGAGGTATATTGAAATCAATAACTATTGGAATATGGCCTTCAGGAACACATTGGCTTTGCAGTGACTAATAAAAGGCCCAATAAATAGGCAACTTGGGATTTTTGCCTTTTGAAATGGGACAGGAATTTCAAATGCACTTTCCTCTCATTGGGAAACATTGTACTATCAATCGGGGTGACTTTCAGGCCCGGTGTTGAATCTTCGCGAAAAAATCCTTTTTGATGGTAAGGCTATAGCCTTGGTGTTTTTTTGCCTCCCGAAAAATTCCGACTCGGACTTCAACCAAACACACAAATGTCTTTGTACCCACTGTGGGGAACGCAGCCCAGCGACCATAATCGGAAAATAGTCGTCGAGGGAATTTTCCCAGCGGGTACAATATATAGAAATGCCCAATATTGATTTTATTCATATAAAAACATCACAGGCTCTTCAAACCTCCTCCAAACAGGACAAATACTTATCTGATCATTTCTTTTGACGTACCATGTTTCAAGGATGCCTAGTATGGTGGAATATTTGTGAATGATCACATTGAAATCAATTAATATGATTCTTTAGGCAACATATATAACCAATTTTCCATAAGAGATTGCCTTTTAAATTAGTATTTTCTGATGATTTGGGTATAGTGCACCATCTCATCCTGTTGAATTGGCCAAAATTCGCCTCATATGTGTTATACTAAACCTAAAATTAATATATTGCATTATCTTTCCCTATTCAATAAGGGCTATGGCTAAAAACAAAATAGAAAATATCAACAGAAACCTCTCAAGGGGTTCTAAAACATGAAATAGAATTAGTTATGCTAATTGAAAAAAGAAGTGATTGTGAGTAAAAAGTGAAAAGGTACAATAATGACAATGTGCGCTCAAAAAAGTGCCTATGTAAAAGAGTAACTTTAGTGGTTCTTTTCTGGATTTGAACCCAGGACCTCTTGCATGTGAGTTCCAGCCTCTACCTGCCAGGCCACAGGGACTTGACTGAAAGCTTCTGTGTGGAGGGGCCTTTTCTCCCTCAGGTTATAGCGCCGCCCTAGGGGGTACTTGTCAAACTAGATTTTTTTGTGAGGTCCTCTGGTGCTAATTCCCCGAACTGCCAACTTTATATTGAATAAGTGAATAGCAATAAGAATGCACATATATATGTATTTAAAGTTTAGAAGAGGAAGTTCATTTTGATATGCCTAACGTGCTAGAATTATGTCCTTTGGAATTTATTGTTTAAAGGATTGCCCAGGTTGGAAAGTCACCTGTATTGGAAATAATTCAAAGATAAAAGTCTGTGTGTGTGCGCGCTGTTTGCAAAGGCGCATTGTTAATTAACAAAGGCACTCTGTCAATGGAAATAACCCATACCTTTTGTGTTATCCATGAGAGGTATATTGAAATCAATAACTATTGGAATATGGCCTTCAGGAACACATTGGCTTTGCAGTGACTAATAAAAGGCCCAATAAATAGGCAACTTGGGATTTTTGCCTTTTGAAATGGGACAGGAATTTCAAATGCACTTTCCTCTCATTGGGAAACATTGTACTATCAATCGGGGTGACTTTCAGGCCCGGTGTTGAATCTTCGCGAAAAAATCCTTTTTGATGGTAAGGCTATAGCCTTGGTGTTTTTTTGCCTCCCGAAAAATTCCGACTCGGACTTCAACCAAACACACAAATGTCTTTGTACCCACTGTGGGGAACGCAGCCCAGCGACCATAATCGGAAAATAGTCGTCGAGGGAATTTTCCCAGCGGGTACAATATATAGAAATGCCCAATATTGATTTTATTCATATAAAAACATCACAGGCTCTTCAAACCTCCTCCAAACAGGACAAATACTTATCTGATCATTTCTTTTGACGTACCATGTTTCAAGGATGCCTAGTATGGTGGAATATTTGTGAATGATCACATTGAAATCAATTAATATGATTCTTTAGGCAACATATATAACCAATTTTCCATAAGAGATTGCCTTTTAAATTAGTATTTTCTGATGATTTGGGTATAGTGCACCATCTCATCCTGTTGAATTGGCCAAAATTCGCCTCATATGTGTTATACTAAACCTAAAATTAATATATTGCATTATCTTTCCCTATTCAATAAGGGCTATGGCTAAAAACAAAATAGAAAATATCAACAGAAACCTCTCAAGGGGTTCTAAAACATGAAATAGAATTAGTTATGCTAATTGAAAAAAGAAGTGATTGTGAGTAAAAAGTGAAAAGGTACAATAATGACAATGTGCGCTCAAAAAAGTGCCTATGTAAAAGAGTAACTTTAGTGGTTCTTTTCTGGATTTGAACCCAGGACCTCTTGCATGTGAGTTCCAGCCTCTACCTGCCAGGCCACAGGGACTTGACTGAAAGCTTCTGTGTGGAGGGGCCTTTTCTCCCTCAGGTTATAGCGCCGCCCTAGGGGGTACTTGTCAAACTAGATTTTTTTGTGAGGTCCTCTGGTGCTAATTCCCCGAACTGCCAACTTTATATTGAATAAGTGAATAGCAATAAGAATGCACATATATATGTATTTAAAGTTTAGAAGAGGAAGTTCATTTTGATATGCCTAACGTGCTAGAATTATGTCCTTTGGAATTTATTGTTTAAAGGATTGCCCAGGTTGGAAAGTCACCTGTATTGGAAATAATTCAAAGATAAAAGTCTGTGTGTGTGCGCGCTGTTTGCAAAGGCGCATTGTTAATTAACAAAGGCACTCTGTCAATGGAAATAACCCATACCTTTTGTGTTATCCATGAGAGGTATATTGAAATCAATAACTATTGGAATATGGCCTTCAGGAACACATTGGCTTTGCAGTGACTAATAAAAGGCCCAATAAATAGGCAACTTGGGATTTTTGCCTTTTGAAATGGGACAGGAATTTCAAATGCACTTTCCTCTCATTGGGAAACATTGTACTATCAATCGGGGTGACTTTCAGGCCCGGTGTTGAATCTTCGCGAAAAAATCCTTTTTGATGGTAAGGCTATAGCCTTGGTGTTTTTTTGCCTCCCGAAAAATTCCGACTCGGACTTCAACCAAACACACAAATGTCTTTGTACCCACTGTGGGGAACGCAGCCCAGCGACCATAATCGGAAAATAGTCGTCGAGGGAATTTTCCCAGCGGGTACAATATATAGAAATGCCCAATATTGATTTTATTCATATAAAAACATCACAGGCTCTTCAAACCTCCTCCAAACAGGACAAATACTTATCTGATCATTTCTTTTGACGTACCATGTTTCAAGGATGCCTAGTATGGTGGAATATTTGTGAATGATCACATTGAAATCAATTAATATGATTCTTTAGGCAACATATATAACCAATTTTCCATAAGAGATTGCCTTTTAAATTAGTATTTTCTGATGATTTGGGTATAGTGCACCATCTCATCCTGTTGAATTGGCCAAAATTCGCCTCATATGTGTTATACTAAACCTAAAATTAATATATTGCATTATCTTTCCCTATTCAATAAGGGCTATGGCTAAAAACAAAATAGAAAATATCAACAGAAACCTCTCAAGGGGTTCTAAAACATGAAATAGAATTAGTTATGCTAATTGAAAAAAGAAGTGATTGTGAGTAAAAAGTGAAAAGGTACAATAATGACAATGTGCGCTCAAAAAAGTGCCTATGTAAAAGAGTAACTTTAGTGGTTCTTTTCTGGATTTGAACCCAGGACCTCTTGCATGTGAGTTCCAGCCTCTACCTGCCAGGCCACAGGGACTTGACTGAAAGCTTCTGTGTGGAGGGGCCTTTTCTCCCTCAGGTTATAGCGCCGCCCTAGGGGGTACTTGTCAAACTAGATTTTTTTGTGAGGTCCTCTGGTGCTAATTCCCCGAACTGCCAACTTTATATTGAATAAGTGAATAGCAATAAGAATGCACATATATATGTATTTAAAGTTTAGAAGAGGAAGTTCATTTTGATATGCCTAACGTGCTAGAATTATGTCCTTTGGAATTTATTGTTTAAAGGATTGCCCAGGTTGGAAAGTCACCTGTATTGGAAATAATTCAAAGATAAAAGTCTGTGTGTGTGCGCGCTGTTTGCAAAGGCGCATTGTTAATTAACAAAGGCACTCTGTCAATGGAAATAACCCATACCTTTTGTGTTACGCATGAGAGGTATATTGAAATCAATAACTATTGGAATATGGCCTTCAGGAACACATTGGCTTTGCAGTGACTAATAAAAGGCCCAATAAATAGGCAACTTGGGATTTTTGCCTTTTGAAATGGGACAGGAATTTCAAATGCACTTTCCTCTCATTGGGAAACATTGTACTATCAATCGGGGTGACTTTCAGGCCCGGTGTTGAATCTTCGCGAAAAAATCCTTTTTGATGGTAAGGCTATAGCCTTGGTGTTTTTTTGCCTCCCGAAAAATTCCGACTCGGACTTCAACCAAACACACAAATGTCTTTGTACCCACTGTGGGGAACGCAGCCCAGCGACCATAATCGGAAAATAGTCGTCGAGGGAATTTTCCCAGCGGGTACAATATATAGAAATGCCCAATATTGATTTTATTCATATAAAAACATCACAGGCTCTTCAAACCTCCTCCAAACAGGACAAATACTTATCTGATCATTTCTTTTGACGTACCATGTTTCAAGGATGCCTAGTATGGTGGAATATTTGTGAATGATCACATTGAAATCAATTAATATGATTCTTTAGGCAACATATATAACCAATTTTCCATAAGAGATTGCCTTTTAAATTAGTATTTTCTGATGATTTGGGTATAGTGCACCATCTCATCCTGTTGAATTGGCCAAAATTCGCCTCATATGTGTTATACTAAACCTAAAATTAATATATTGCATTATCTTTCCCTATTCAATAAGGGCTATGGCTAAAAACAAAATAGAAAATATCAACAGAAACCTCTCAAGGGGTTCTAAAACATGAAATAGAATTAGTTATGCTAATTGAAAAAAGAAGTGATTGTGAGTAAAAAGTGAAAAGGTACAATAATGACAATGTGCGCTCAAAAAAGTGCCTATGTAAAAGAGTAACTTTAGTGGTTCTTTTCTGGATTTGAACCCAGGACCTCTTGCATGTGAGTTCCAGCCTCTACCTGCCAGGCCACAGGGACTTGACTGAAAGCTTCTGTGTGGAGGGGCCTTTTCTCCCTCAGGTTATAGCGCCGCCCTAGGGGGTACTTGTCAAACTAGATTTTTTTGTGAGGTCCTCTGGTGCTAATTCCCCGAACTGCCAACTTTATATTGAATAAGTGAATAGCAATAAGAATGCACATATATATGTATTTAAAGTTTAGAAGAGGAAGTTCATTTTGATATGCCTAACGTGCTAGAATTATGTCCTTTGGAATTTATTGTTTAAAGGATTGCCCAGGTTGGAAAGTCACCTGTATTGGAAATAATTCAAAGATAAAAGTCTGTGTGTGTGCGCGCTGTTTGCAAAGGCGCATTGTTAATTAACAAAGGCACTCTGTCAATGGAAATAACCCATACCTTTTGTGTTATCCATGAGAGGTATATTGAAATCAATAACTATTGGAATATGGCCTTCAGGAACACATTGGCTTTGCAGTGACTAATAAAAGGCCCAATAAATAGGCAACTTGGGATTTTTGCCTTTTGAAATGGGACAGGAATTTCAAATGCACTTTCCTCTCATTGGGAAACATTGTACTATCAATCGGGGTGACTTTCAGGCCCGGTGTTGAATCTTCGCGAAAAAATCCTTTTTGATGGTAAGGCTATAGCCTTGGTGTTTTTTTGCCTCCCGAAAAATTCCGACTCGGACTTCAACCAAACACACAAATGTCTTTGTACCCACTGTGGGGAACGCAGCCCAGCGACCATAATCGGAAAATAGTCGTCGAGGGAATTTTCCCAGCGGGTACAATATATAGAAATGCCCAATATTGATTTTATTCATATAAAAACATCACAGGCTCTTCAAACCTCCTCCAAACAGGACAAATACTTATCTGATCATTTCTTTTGACGTACCATGTTTCAAGGATGCCTAGTATGGTGGAATATTTGTGAATGATCACATTGAAATCAATTAATATGATTCTTTAGGCAACATATATAACCAATTTTCCATAAGAGATTGCCTTTTAAATTAGTATTTTCTGATGATTTGGGTATAGTGCACCATCTCATCCTGTTGAATTGGCCAAAATTCGCCTCATATGTGTTATACTAAACCTAAAATTAATATATTGCATTATCTTTCCCTATTCAATAAGGGCTATGGCTAAAAACAAAATAGAAAATATCAACAGAAACCTCTCAAGGGGTTCTAAAACATGAAATAGAATTAGTTATGCTAATTGAAAAAAGAAGTGATTGTGAGTAAAAAGTGAAAAGGTACAATAATGACAATGTGCGCTCAAAAAAGTGCCTATGTAAAAGAGTAACTTTAGTGGTTCTTTTCTGGATTTGAACCCAGGACCTCTTGCATGTGAGTTCCAGCCTCTACCTGCCAGGCCACAGGGACTTGACTGAAAGCTTCTGTGTGGAGGGGCCTTTTCTCCCTCAGGTTATAGCGCCGCCCTAGGGGGTACTTGTCAAACTAGATTTTTTTGTGAGGTCCTCTGGTGCTAATTCCCCGAACTGCCAACTTTATATTGAATAAGTGAATAGCAATAAGAATGCACATATATATGTATTTAAAGTTTAGAAGAGGAAGTTCATTTTGATATGCCTAACGTGCTAGAATTATGTCCTTTGGAATTTATTGTTTAAAGGATTGCCCAGGTTGGAAAGTCACCTGTATTGGAAATAATTCAAAGATAAAAGTCTGTGTGTGTGCGCGCTGTTTGCAAAGGCGCATTGTTAATTAACAAAGGCACTCTGTCAATGGAAATAACCCATACCTTTTGTGTTACGCATGAGAGGTATATTGAAATCAATAACTATTGGAATATGGCCTTCAGGAACACATTGGCTTTGCAGTGACTAATAAAAGGCCCAATAAATAGGCAACTTGGGATTTTTGCCTTTTGAAATGGGACAGGAATTTCAAATGCACTTTCCTCTCATTGGGAAACATTGTACTATCAATCGGGGTGACTTTCAGGCCCGGTGTTGAATCTTCGCGAAAAAATCCTTTTTGATGGTAAGGCTATAGCCTTGGTGTTTTTTTGCCTCCCGAAAAATTCCGACTCGGACTTCAACCAAACACACAAATGTCTTTGTACCCACTGTGGGGAACGCAGCCCAGCGACCATAATCGGAAAATAGTCGTCGAGGGAATTTTCCCAGCGGGTACAATATATAGAAATGCCCAATATTGATTTTATTCATATAAAAACATCACAGGCTCTTCAAACCTCCTCCAAACAGGACAAATACTTATCTGATCATTTCTTTTGACGTACCATGTTTCAAGGATGCCTAGTATGGTGGAATATTTGTGAATGATCACATTGAAATCAATTAATATGATTCTTTAGGCAACATATATAACCAATTTTCCATAAGAGATTGCCTTTTAAATTAGTATTTTCTGATGATTTGGGTATAGTGCACCATCTCATCCTGTTGAATTGGCCAAAATTCGCCTCATATGTGTTATACTAAACCTAAAATTAATATATTGCATTATCTTTCCCTATTCAATAAGGGCTATGGCTAAAAACAAAATAGAAAATATCAACAGAAACCTCTCAAGGGGTTCTAAAACATGAAATAGAATTAGTTATGCTAATTGAAAAAAGAAGTGATTGTGAGTAAAAAGTGAAAAGGTACAATAATGACAATGTGCGCTCAAAAAAGTGCCTATGTAAAAGAGTAACTTTAGTGGTTCTTTTCTGGATTTGAACCCAGGACCTCTTGCATGTGAGTTCCAGCCTCTACCTGCCAGGCCACAGGGACTTGACTGAAAGCTTCTGTGTGGAGGGGCCTTTTCTCCCTCAGGTTATAGCGCCGCCCTAGGGGGTACTTGTCAAACTAGATTTTTTTGTGAGGTCCTCTGGTGCTAATTCCCCGAACTGCCAACTTTATATTGAATAAGTGAATAGCAATAAGAATGCACATATATATGTATTTAAAGTTTAGAAGAGGAAGTTCATTTTGATATGCCTAACGTGCTAGAATTATGTCCTTTGGAATTTATTGTTTAAAGGATTGCCCAGGTTGGAAAGTCACCTGTATTGGAAATAATTCAAAGATAAAAGTCTGTGTGTGTGCGCGCTGTTTGCAAAGGCGCATTGTTAATTAACAAAGGCACTCTGTCAATGGAAATAACCCATACCTTTTGTGTTATCCATGAGAGGTATATTGAAATCAATAACTATTGGAATATGGCCTTCAGGAACACATTGGCTTTGCAGTGACTAATAAAAGGCCCAATAAATAGGCAACTTGGGATTTTTGCCTTTTGAAATGGGACAGGAATTTCAAATGCACTTTCCTCTCATTGGGAAACATTGTACTATCAATCGGGGTGACTTTCAGGCCCGGTGTTGAATCTTCGCGAAAAAATCCTTTTTGATGGTAAGGCTATAGCCTTGGTGTTTTTTTGCCTCCCGAAAAATTCCGACTTGGACTTCAACCAAACACACAAATGTCTTTGTACCCACTGTGGGGAACGCAGCCCAGCGACCATAATCGGAAAATAGTCGTCGAGGGAATTTTCCCAGCGGGTACAATATATAGAAATGCCCAATATTGATTTTATTCATATAAAAACATCACAGGCTCTTCAAACCTCCTCCAAACAGGACAAATACTTATCTGATCATTTCTTTTGACGTACCATGTTTCAAGGATGCCTAGTATGGTGGAATATTTGTGAATGATCACATTGAAATCAATTAATATGATTCTTTAGGCAACATATATAACCAATTTTCCATAAGAGATTGCCTTTTAAATTAGTATTTTCTGATGATTTGGGTATAGTGCACCATCTCATCCTGTTGAATTGGCCAAAATTCGCCTCATATGTGTTATACTAAACCTAAAATTAATATATTGCATTATCTTTCCCTATTCAATAAGGGCTATGGCTAAAAACAAAATAGAAAATATCAACAGAAACCTCTCAAGGGGTTCTAAAACATGAAATAGAATTAGTTATGCTAATTGAAAAAAGAAGTGATTGTGAGTAAAAAGTGAAAAGGTACAATAATGACAATGTGCGCTCAAAAAAGTGCCTATGTAAAAGAGTAACTTTAGTGGTTCTTTTCTGGATTTGAACCCAGGACCTCTTGCATGTGAGTTCCAGCCTCTACCTGCCAGGCCACAGGGACTTGACTGAAAGCTTCTGTGTGGAGGGGCCTTTTCTCCCTCAGGTTATAGCGCCGCCCTAGGGGGTACTTGTCAAACTAGATTTTTTTGTGAGGTCCTCTGGTGCTAATTCCCCGAACTGCCAACTTTATATTGAATAAGTGAATAGCAATAAGAATGCACATATATATGTATTTAAAGTTTAGAAGAGGAAGTTCATTTTGATATGCCTAACGTGCTAGAATTATGTCCTTTGGAATTTATTGTTTAAAGGATTGCCCAGGTTGGAAAGTCACCTGTATTGGAAATAATTCAAAGATAAAAGTCTGTGTGTGTGCGCGCTGTTTGCAAAGGCGCATTGTTAATTAACAAAGGCACTCTGTCAATGGAAATAACCCATACCTTTTGTGTTATCCATGAGAGGTATATTGAAATCAATAACTATTGGAATATGGCCTTCAGGAACACATTGGCTTTGCAGTGACTAATAAAAGGCCCAATAAATAGGCAACTTGGGATTTTTGCCTTTTGAAATGGGACAGGAATTTCAAATGCACTTTCCTCTCATTGGGAAACATTGTACTATCAATCGGGGTGACTTTCAGGCCCGGTGTTGAATCTTCGCGAAAAAATCCTTTTTGATGGTAAGGCTATAGCCTTGGTGTTTTTTTGCCTCCCGAAAAATTCCGACTCGGACTTCAACCAAACACACAAATGTCTTTGTACCCACTGTGGGGAACGCAGCCCAGCGACCATAATCGGAAAATAGTCGTCGAGGGAATTTTCCCAGCGGGTACAATATATAGAAATGCCCAATATTGATTTTATTCATATAAAAACATCACAGGCTCTTCAAACCTCCTCCAAACAGGACAAATACTTATCTGATCATTTCTTTTGACGTACCATGTTTCAAGGATGCCTAGTATGGTGGAATATTTGTGAATGATCACATTGAAATCAATTAATATGATTCTTTAGGCAACATATATAACCAATTTTCCATAAGAGATTGCCTTTTAAATTAGTATTTTCTGATGATTTGGGTATAGTGCACCATCTCATCCTGTTGAATTGGCCAAAATTCGCCTCATATGTGTTATACTAAACCTAAAATTAATATATTGCATTATCTTTCCCTATTCAATAAGGGCTATGGCTAAAAACAAAATAGAAAATATCAACAGAAACCTCTCAAGGGGTTCTAAAACATGAAATAGAATTAGTTATGCTAATTGAAAAAAGAAGTGATTGTGAGTAAAAAGTGAAAAGGTACAATAATGACAATGTGCGCTCAAAAAAGTGCCTATGTAAAAGAGTAACTTTAGTGGTTCTTTTCTGGATTTGAACCCAGGACCTCTTGCATGTGAGTTCCAGCCTCTACCTGCCAGGCCACAGGGACTTGACTGAAAGCTTCTGTGTGGAGGGGCCTTTTCTCCCTCAGGTTATAGCGCCGCCCTAGGGGGTACTTGTCAAACTAGATTTTTTTGTGAGGTCCTCTGGTGCTAATTCCCCGAACTGCCAACTTTATATTGAATAAGTGAATAGCAATAAGAATGCACATATATATGTATTTAAAGTTTAGAAGAGGAAGTTCATTTTGATATGCCTAACGTGCTAGAATTATGTCCTTTGGAATTTATTGTTTAAAGGATTGCCCAGGTTGGAAAGTCACCTGTATTGGAAATAATTCAAAGATAAAAGTCTGTGTGTGTGCGCGCTGTTTGCAAAGGCGCATTGTTAATTAACAAAGGCACTCTGTCAATGGAAATAACCCATACCTTTTGTGTTATCCATGAGAGGTATATTGAAATCAATAACTATTGGAATATGGCCTTCAGGAACACATTGGCTTTGCAGTGACTAATAAAAGGCCCAATAAATAGGCAACTTGGGATTTTTGCCTTTTGAAATGGGACAGGAATTTCAAATGCACTTTCCTCTCATTGGGAAACATTGTACTATCAATCGGGGTGACTTTCAGGCCCGGTGTTGAATCTTCGCGAAAAAATCCTTTTTGATGGTAAGGCTATAGCCTTGGTGTTTTTTTGCCTCCCGAAAAATTCCGACTCGGACTTCAACCAAACACACAAATGTCTTTGTACCCACTGTGGGGAACGCAGCCCAGCGACCATAATCGGAAAATAGTCGTCGAGGGAATTTTCCCAGCGGGTACAATATATAGAAATGCCCAATATTGATTTTATTCATATAAAAACATCACAGGCTCTTCAAACCTCCTCCAAACAGGACAAATACTTATCTGATCATTTCTTTTGACGTACCATGTTTCAAGGATGCCTAGTATGGTGGAATATTTGTGAATGATCACATTGAAATCAATTAATATGATTCTTTAGGCAACATATATAACCAATTTTCCATAAGAGATTGCCTTTTAAATTAGTATTTTCTGATGATTTGGGTATAGTGCACCATCTCATCCTGTTGAATTGGCCAAAATTCGCCTCATATGTGTTATACTAAACCTAAAATTAATATATTGCATTATCTTTCCCTATTCAATAAGGGCTATGGCTAAAAACAAAATAGAAAATATCAACAGAAACCTCTCAAGGGGTTCTAAAACATGAAATAGAATTAGTTATGCTAATTGAAAAAAGAAGTGATTGTGAGTAAAAAGTGAAAAGGTACAATAATGACAATGTGCGCTCAAAAAAGTGCCTATGTAAAAGAGTAACTTTAGTGGTTCTTTTCTGGATTTGAACCCAGGACCTCTTGCATGTGAGTTCCAGCCTCTACCTGCCAGGCCACAGGGACTTGACTGAAAGCTTCTGTGTGGAGGGGCCTTTTCTCCCTCAGGTTATAGCGCCGCCCTAGGGGGTACTTGTCAAACTAGATTTTTTTGTGAGGTCCTCTGGTGCTAATTCCCCGAACTGCCAACTTTATATTGAATAAGTGAATAGCAATAAGAATGCACATATATATGTATTTAAAGTTTAGAAGAGGAAGTTCATTTTGATATGCCTAACGTGCTAGAATTATGTCCTTTGGAATTTATTGTTTAAAGGATTGCCCAGGTTGGAAAGTCACCTGTATTGGAAATAATTCAAAGATAAAAGTCTGTGTGTGTGCGCGCTGTTTGCAAAGGCGCATTGTTAATTAACAAAGGCACTCTGTCAATGGAAATAACCCATACCTTTTGTGTTATCCATGAGAGGTATATTGAAATCAATAACTATTGGAATATGGCCTTCAGGAACACATTGGCTTTGCAGTGACTAATAAAAGGCCCAATAAATAGGCAACTTGGGATTTTTGCCTTTTGAAATGGGACAGGAATTTCAAATGCACTTTCCTCTCATTGGGAAACATTGTACTATCAATCGGGGTGACTTTCAGGCCCGGTGTTGAATCTTCGCGAAAAAATCCTTTTTGATGGTAAGGCTATAGCCTTGGTGTTTTTTTGCCTCCCGAAAAATTCCGACTCGGACTTCAACCAAACACACAAATGTCTTTGTACCCACTGTGGGGAACGCAGCCCAGCGACCATAATCGGAAAATAGTCGTCGAGGGAATTTTCCCAGCGGGTACAATATATAGAAATGCCCAATATTGATTTTATTCATATAAAAACATCACAGGCTCTTCAAACCTCCTCCAAACAGGACAAATACTTATCTGATCATTTCTTTTGACGTACCATGTTTCAAGGATGCCTAGTATGGTGGAATATTTGTGAATGATCACATTGAAATCAATTAATATGATTCTTTAGGCAACATATATAACCAATTTTCCATAAGAGATTGCCTTTTAAATTAGTATTTTCTGATGATTTGGGTATAGTGCACCATCTCATCCTGTTGAATTGGCCAAAATTCGCCTCATATGTGTTATACTAAACCTAAAATTAATATATTGCATTATCTTTCCCTATTCAATAAGGGCTATGGCTAAAAACAAAATAGAAAATATCAACAGAAACCTCTCAAGGGGTTCTAAAACATGAAATAGAATTAGTTATGCTAATTGAAAAAAGAAGTGATTGTGAGTAAAAAGTGAAAAGGTACAATAATGACAATGTGCGCTCAAAAAAGTGCCTATGTAAAAGAGTAACTTTAGTGGTTCTTTTCTGGATTTGAACCCAGGACCTCTTGCATGTGAGTTCCAGCCTCTACCTGCCAGGCCACAGGGACTTGACTGAAAGCTTCTGTGTGGAGGGGCCTTTTCTCCCTCAGGTTATAGCGCCGCCCTAGGGGGTACTTGTCAAACTAGATTTTTTTGTGAGGTCCTCTGGTGCTAATTCCCCGAACTGCCAACTTTATATTGAATAAGTGAATAGCAATAAGAATGCACATATATATGTATTTAAAGTTTAGAAGAGGAAGTTCATTTTGATATGCCTAACGTGCTAGAATTATGTCCTTTGGAATTTATTGTTTAAAGGATTGCCCAGGTTGGAAAGTCACCTGTATTGGAAATAATTCAAAGATAAAAGTCTGTGTGTGTGCGCGCTGTTTGCAAAGGCGCATTGTTAATTAACAAAGGCACTCTGTCAATGGAAATAACCCATACCTTTTGTGTTACGCATGAGAGGTATATTGAAATCAATAACTATTGGAATATGGCCTTCAGGAACACATTGGCTTTGCAGTGACTAATAAAAGGCCCAATAAATAGGCAACTTGGGATTTTTGCCTTTTGAAATGGGACAGGAATTTCAAATGCACTTTCCTCTCATTGGGAAACATTGTACTATCAATCGGGGTGACTTTCAGGCCCGGTGTTGAATCTTCGCGAAAAAATCCTTTTTGATGGTAAGGCTATAGCCTTGGTGTTTTTTTGCCTCCCGAAAAATTCCGACTCGGACTTCAACCAAACACACAAATGTCTTTGTACCCACTGTGGGGAACGCAGCCCAGCGACCATAATCGGAAAATAGTCGTCGAGGGAATTTTCCCAGCGGGTACAATATATAGAAATGCCCAATATTGATTTTATTCATATAAAAACATCACAGGCTCTTCAAACCTCCTCCAAACAGGACAAATACTTATCTGATCATTTCTTTTGACGTACCATGTTTCAAGGATGCCTAGTATGGTGGAATATTTGTGAATGATCACATTGAAATCAATTAATATGATTCTTTAGGCAACATATATAACCAATTTTCCATAAGAGATTGCCTTTTAAATTAGTATTTTCTGATGATTTGGGTATAGTGCACCATCTCATCCTGTTGAATTGGCCAAAATTCGCCTCATATGTGTTATACTAAACCTAAAATTAATATATTGCATTATCTTTCCCTATTCAATAAGGGCTATGGCTAAAAACAAAATAGAAAATATCAACAGAAACCTCTCAAGGGGTTCTAAAACATGAAATAGAATTAGTTATGCTAATTGAAAAAAGAAGTGATTGTGAGTAAAAAGTGAAAAGGTACAATAATGACAATGTGCGCTCAAAAAAGTGCCTATGTAAAAGAGTAACTTTAGTGGTTCTTTTCTGGATTTGAACCCAGGACCTCTTGCATGTGAGTTCCAGCCTCTACCTGCCAGGCCACAGGGACTTGACTGAAAGCTTCTGTGTGGAGGGGCCTTTTCTCCCTCAGGTTATAGCGCCGCCCTAGGGGGTACTTGTCAAACTAGATTTTTTTGTGAGGTCCTCTGGTGCTAATTCCCCGAACTGCCAACTTTATATTGAATAAATGAATAGCAATAAGAATGCACATATATATGTATTTAAAGTTTAGAAGAGGAAGTTCATTTTGATATGCCTAACGTGCTAGAATTATGTCCTTTGGAATTTATTGTTTAAAGGATTGCCCAGGTTGGAAAGTCACCTGTATTGGAAATAATTCAAAGATAAAAGTCTGTGTGTGTGCGCGCTGTTTGCAAAGGCGCATTGTTAATTAACAAAGGCACTCTGTCAATGGAAATAACCCATACCTTTTGTGTTATCCATGAGAGGTATATTGAAATCAATAACTATTGGAATATGGCCTTCAGGAACACATTGGCTTTGCAGTGACTAATAAAAGGCCCAATAAATAGGCAACTTGGGATTTTTGCCTTTTGAAATGGGACAGGAATTTCAAATGCACTTTCCTCTCATTGGGAAACATTGTACTATCAATCGGGGTGACTTTCAGGCCCGGTGTTGAATCTTCGCGAAAAAATCCTTTTTGATGGTAAGGCTATAGCCTTGGTGTTTTTTTGCCTCCCGAAAAATTCCGACTCGGACTTCAACCAAACACACAAATGTCTTTGTACCCACTGTGGGGAACGCAGCCCAGCGACCATAATCGGAAAATAGTCGTCGAGGGAATTTTCCCAGCGGGTACAATATATAGAAATGCCCAATATTGATTTTATTCATATAAAAACATCACAGGCTCTTCAAACCTCCTCCAAACAGGACAAATACTTATCTGATCATTTCTTTTGACGTACCATGTTTCAAGGATGCCTAGTATGGTGGAATATTTGTGAATGATCACATTGAAATCAATTAATATGATTCTTTAGGCAACATATATAACCAATTTTCCATAAGAGATTGCCTTTTAAATTAGTATTTTCTGATGATTTGGGTATAGTGCACCATCTCATCCTGTTGAATTGGCCAAAATTCGCCTCATATTTGTTATACTAAACCTAAAATTAATATATTGCATTATCTTTCCCTATTCAATAAGGGCTATGGCTAAAAACAAAATAGAAAATATCAACAGAAACCTCTCAAGGGGTTCTAAAACATGAAATAGAATTAGTTATGCTAATTGAAAAAAGAAGTGATTGTGAGTAAAAAGTGAAAAGGTACAATAATGACAATGTGCGCTCAAAAAAGTGCCTATGTAAAAGAGTAACTTTAGTGGTTCTTTTCTGGATTTGAACCCAGGACCTCTTGCATGTGAGTTCCAGCCTCTACCTGCCAGGCCACAGGGACTTGACTGAAAGCTTCTGTGTGGAGGGCCCTTTTCTCCCTCAGGTTATAGCGCCGCCCTAGGGGGTACTTGTCAAACTAGATTTTTTTGTGAGGTCCTCTGGTGCTAATTCCCCGAACTGCCAACTTTATATTGAATAAGTGAATAGCAATAAGAATGCACATATATATGTATTTAAAGTTTAGAAGAGGAAGTTCATTTTGATATGCCTAACGTGCTAGAATTATGTCCTTTGGAATTTATTGTTTAAAGGATTGCCCAGGTTGGAAAGTCACCTGTATTGGAAATAATTCAAAGATAAAAGTCTGTGTGTGTGCGCGCTGTTTGCAAAGGCGCATTGTTAATTAACAAAGGCACTCTGTCAATGGAAATAACCCATACCTTTTGTGTTATCCATGAGAGGTATATTGAAATCAATAACTATTGGAATAGGGCCTTCAGGAACACATTGGCTTTGCAGTGACTAATAAAAGGCCCAATAAATAGGCAACTTGGGATTTTTGCCTTTTGAAATGGGACAGGAATTTCAAATGCACTTTCCTCTCATTGGGAAACATTGTACTATCAATCGGGGTGACTTTCAGGCCCGGTGTTGAATCTTCGCGAAAAAATCCTTTTTGATGGTAAGGCTATAGCCTTGGTGTTTTTTTGCCTCCCGAAAAATTCCGACTCGGACTTCAACCAAACACACAAATGTCTTTGTACCCACTGTGGGGAACGCAGCCCAGCGACCATAATCGGAAAATAGTCGTCGAGGGAATTTTCCCAGCGGGTACAATATATAGAAATGCCCAATATTGATTTTATTCATATAAAAACATCACAGGCTCTTCAAACCTCCTCCAAACAGGACAAATACTTATCTGATCATTTCTTTTGACGTACCATGTTTCAAGGATGCCTAGTATGGTGGAATATTTGTGAATGATCACATTGAAATCAATTAATATGATTCTTTAGGCAACATATATAACCAATTTTCCATAAGAGATTGCCTTTTAAATTAGTATTTTCTGATGATTTGGGTATAGTGCACCATCTCATCCTGTTGAATTGGCCAAAATTCGCCTCATATGTGTTATACTAAACCTAAAATTAATATATTGCATTATCTTTCCCTATTCAATAAGGGCTATGGCTAAAAACAAAATAGAAAATATCAACAGAAACCTCTCAAGGGGTTCTAAAACATGAAATAGAATTAGTTATGCTAATTGAAAAAAGAAGTGATTGTGAGTAAAAAGTGAAAAGGTACAATAATGACAATGTGCGCTCAAAAAAGTGCCTATGTAAAAGAGTAACTTTAGTGGTTCTTTTCTGGATTTGAACCCAGGACCTCTTGCATGTGAGTTCCAGCCTCTACCTGCCAGGCCACAGGGACTTGACTGAAAGCTTCTGTGTGGAGGGGCCTTTTCTCCCTCAGGTTATAGCGCCGCCCTAGGGGGTACTTGTCAAACTAGATTTTTTTGTGAGGTCCTCTGGTGCTAATTCCCCGAACTGCCAACTTTATATTGAATAAGTGAATAGCAATAAGAATGCACATATATATGTATTTAAAGTTTAGAAGAGGAAGTTCATTTTGATATGCCTAACGTGCTAGAATTATGTCCTTTGGAATTTATTGTTTAAAGGATTGCCCAGGTTGGAAAGTCACCTGTATTGGAAATAATTCAAAGATAAAAGTCTGTGTGTGTGCGCGCTGTTTGCAAAGGCGCATTGTTAATTAACAAAGGCACTCTGTCAATGGAAATAACCCATACCTTTTGTGTTATCCATGAGAGGTATATTGAAATCAATAACTATTGGAATATGGCCTTCAGGAACACATTGGCTTTGCAGTGACTAATAAAAGGCCCAATAAATAGGCAACTTGGGATTTTTGCCTTTTGAAATGGGACAGGAATTTCAAATGCACTTTCCTCTCATTGGGAAACATTGTACTATCAATCGGGGTGACTTTCAGGCCCGGTGTTGAATCTTCGCGAAAAAATCCTTTTTGATGGTAAGGCTATAGCCTTGGTGTTTTTTTGCCTCCCGAAAAATTCCGACTCGGACTTCAACCAAACACACAAATGTCTTTGTACCCACTGTGGGGAACGCAGCCCAGCGACCATAATCGGAAAATAGTCGTCGAGGGAATTTTCCCAGCGGGTACAATATATAGAAATGCCCAATATTGATTTTATTCATATAAAAACATCACAGGCTCTTCAAACCTCCTCCAAACAGGACAAATACTTATCTGATCATTTCTTTTGACGTACCATGTTTCAAGGATGCCTAGTATGGTGGAATATTTGTGAATGATCACATTGAAATCAATTAATATGATTCTTTAGGCAACATATATAACCAATTTTCCATAAGAGATTGCCTTTTAAATTAGTATTTTCTGATGATTTGGGTATAGTGCACCATCTCATCCTGTTGAATTGGCCAAAATTCGCCTCATATGTGTTATACTAAACCTAAAATTAATATATTGCATTATCTTTCCCTATTCAATAAGGGCTATGGCTAAAAACAAAATAGAAAATATCAACAGAAACCTCTCAAGGGGTTCTAAAACATGAAATAGAATTAGTTATGCTAATTGAAAAAAGAAGTGATTGTGAGTAAAAAGTGAAAAGGTACAATAATGACAATGTGCGCTCAAAAAAGTGCCTATGTAAAAGAGTAACTTTAGTGGTTCTTTTCTGGATTTGAACCCAGGACCTCTTGCATGTGAGTTCCAGCCTCTACCTGCCAGGCCACAGGGACTTGACTGAAAGCTTCTGTGTGGAGGGGCCTTTTCTCCCTCAGGTTATAGCGCCGCCCTAGGGGGTACTTGTCAAACTAGATTTTTTTGTGAGGTCCTCTGGTGCTAATTCCCCGAACTGCCAACTTTATATTGAATAAGTGAATAGCAATAAGAATGCACATATATATGTATTTAAAGTTTAGAAGAGGAAGTTCATTTTGATATGCCTAACGTGCTAGAATTATGTCCTTTGGAATTTATTGTTTAAAGGATTGCCCAGGTTGGAAAGTCACCTGTATTGGAAATAATTCAAAGATAAAAGTCTGTGTGTGTGCGCGCTGTTTGCAAAGGCGCATTGTTAATTAACAAAGGCACTCTGTCAATGGAAATAACCCATACCTTTTGTGTTATCCATGAGAGGTATATTGAAATCAATAACTATTGGAATATGGCCTTCAGGAACACATTGGCTTTGCAGTGACTAATAAAAGGCCCAATAAATAGGCAACTTGGGATTTTTGCCTTTTGAAATGGGACAGGAATTTCAAATGCACTTTCCTCTCATTGGGAAACATTGTACTATCAATCGGGGTGACTTTCAGGCCCGGTGTTGAATCTTCGCGAAAAAATCCTTTTTGATGGTAAGGCTATAGCCTTGGTGTTTTTTTGCCTCCCGAAAAATTCCGACTCGGACTTCAACCAAACACACAAATGTCTTTGTACCCACTGTGGGGAACGCAGCCCAGCGACCATAATCGGAAAATAGTCGTCGAGGGAATTTTCCCAGCGGGTACAATATATAGAAATGCCCAATATTGATTTTATTCATATAAAAACATCACAGGCTCTTCAAACCTCCTCCAAACAGGACAAATACTTATCTGATCATTTCTTTTGACGTACCATGTTTCAAGGATGCCTAGTATGGTGGAATATTTGTGAATGATCACATTGAAATCAATTAATATGATTCTTTAGGCAACATATATAACCAATTTTCCATAAGAGATTGCCTTTTAAATTAGTATTTTCTGATGATTTGGGTATAGTGCACCATCTCATCCTGTTGAAATGGCCAAAATTCGCCTCATATGTGTTATACTAAACCTAAAATTAATATATTGCATTATCTTTCCCTATTCAATAAGGGCTATGGCTAAAAACAAAATAGAAAATATCAACAGAAACCTCTCAAGGGGTTCTAAAACATGAAATAGAATTAGTTATGCTAATTGAAAAAAGAAGTGATTGTGAGTAAAAAGTGAAAAGGTACAATAATGACAATGTGCGCTCAAAAAAGTGCCTATGTAAAAGAGTAACTTTAGTGGTTCTTTTCTGGATTTGAACCCAGGACCTCTTGCATGTGAGTTCCAGCCTCTACCTGCCAGGCCACAGGGACTTGACTGAAAGCTTCTGTGTGGAGGGGCCTTTTCTCCCTCAGGTTATAGCGCCGCCCTAGGGGGTACTTGTCAAACTAGATTTTTTTGTGAGGTCCTCTGGTGCTAATTCCCCGAACTGCCAACTTTATATTGAATAAGTGAATAGCAATAAGAATGCACATATATATGTATTTAAAGTTTAGAAGAGGAAGTTCATTTTGATATGCCTAACGTGCTAGAATTATGTCCTTTGGAATTTATTGTTTAAAGGATTGCCCAGGTTGGAAAGTCACCTGTATTGGAAATAATTCAAAGATAAAAGTCTGTGTGTGTGCGCGCTGTTTGCAAAGGCGCATTGTTAATTAACAAAGGCACTCTGTCAATGGAAATAACCCATACCTTTTGTGTTATCCATGAGAGGTATATTGAAATCAATAACTATTGGAATATGGCCTTCAGGAACACATTGGCTTTGCAGTGACTAATAAAAGGCCCAATAAATAGGCAACTTGGGATTTTTGCCTTTTGAAATGGGACAGGAATTTCAAATGCACTTTCCTCTCATTGGGAAACATTGTACTATCAATCGGGGTGACTTTCAGGCCCGGTGTTGAATCTTCGCGAAAAAATCCTTTTTGATGGTAAGGCTATAGCCTTGGTGTTTTTTTGCCTCCCGAAAAATTCCGACTCGGACTTCAACCAAACACACAAATGTCTTTGTACCCACTGTGGGGAACGCAGCCCAGCGACCATAATCGGAAAATAGTCGTCGAGGGAATTTTCCCAGCGGGTACAATATATAGAAATGCCCAATATTGATTTTATTCATATAAAAACATCACAGGCTCTTCAAACCTCCTCCAAACAGGACAAATACTTATCTGATCATTTCTTTTGACGTACCATGTTTCAAGGATGCCTAGTATGGTGGAATATTTGTGAATGATCACATTGAAATCAATTAATATGATTCTTTAGGCAACATATATAACCAATTTTCCATAAGAGATTGCCTTTTAAATTAGTATTTTCTGATGATTTGGGTATAGTGCACCATCTCATCCTGTTGAATTGGCCAAAATTCGCCTCATATGTGTTATACTAAACCTAAAATTAATATATTGCATTATCTTTCCCTATTCAATAAGGGCTATGGCTAAAAACAAAATAGAAAATATCAACAGAAACCTCTCAAGGGGTTCTAAAACATGAAATAGAATTAGTTATGCTAATTGAAAAAAGAAGTGATTGTGAGTAAAAAGTGAAAAGGTACAATAATGACAATGTGCGCTCAAAAAAGTGCCTATGTAAAAGAGTAACTTTAGTGGTTCTTTTCTGGATTTGAACCCAGGACCTCTTGCATGTGAGTTCCAGCCTCTACCTGCCAGGCCACAGGGACTTGACTGAAAGCTTCTGTGTGGAGGGGCCTTTTCTCCCTCAGGTTATAGCGCCGCCCTAGGGGGTACTTGTCAAACTAGATTTTTTTGTGAGGTCCTCTGGTGCTAATTCCCCGAACTGCCAACTTTATATTGAATAAGTGAATAGCAATAAGAATGCACATATATATGTATTTAAAGTTTAGAAGAGGAAGTTCATTTTGATATGCCTAACGTGCTAGAATTATGTCCTTTGGAATTTATTGTTTAAAGGATTGCCCAGGTTGGAAAGTCACCTGTATTGGAAATAATTCAAAGATAAAAGTCTGTGTGTGTGCGCGCTGTTTGCAAAGGCGCATTGTTAATTAACAAAGGCACTCTGTCAATGGAAATAACCCATACCTTTTGTGTTATCCATGAGAGGTATATTGAAATCAATAACTATTGGAATATGGCCTTCAGGAACACATTGGCTTTGCAGTGACTAATAAAAGGCCCAATAAATAGGCAACTTGGGATTTTTGCCTTTTGAAATGGGACAGGAATTTCAAATGCACTTTCCTCTCATTGGGAAACATTGTACTATCAATCGGGGTGACTTTCAGGCCCGGTGTTGAATCTTCGCGAAAAAATCCTTTTTGATGGTAAGGCTATAGCCTTGGTGTTTTTTTGCCTCCCGAAAAATTCCGACTCGGACTTCAACCAAACACACAAATGTCTTTGTACCCACTGTGGGGAACGCAGCCCAGCGACCATAATCGGAAAATAGTCGTCGAGGGAATTTTCCCAGTGGGTACAATATATAGAAATGCCCAATATTGATTTTATTCATATAAAAACATCACAGGCTCTTCAAACCTCCTCCAAACAGGACAAATACTTATCTGATCATTTCTTTTGACGTACCATGTTTCAAGGATGCCTAGTATGGTGGAATATTTGTGAATGATCACATTGAAATCAATTAATATGATTCTTTAGGCAACATATATAACCAATTTTCCATAAGAGATTGCCTTTTAAATTAGTATTTTCTGATGATTTGGGTATAGTGCACCATCTCATCCTGTTGAAATGGCCAAAATTCGCCTCATATGTGTTATACTAAACCTAAAATTAATATATTGCATTATCTTTCCCTATTCAATAAGGGCTATGGCTAAAAACAAAATAGAAAATATCAACAGAAACCTCTCAAGGGGTTCTAAAACATGAAATAGAATTAGTTATGCTAATTGAAAAAAGAAGTGATTGTGAGTAAAAAGTGAAAAGGTACAATAATGACAATGTGCGCTCAAAAAAGTGCCTATGTAAAAGAGTAACTTTAGTGGTTCTTTTCTGGATTTGAACCCAGGACCTCTTGCATGTGAGTTCCAGCCTCTACCTGCCAGGCCACAGGGACTTGACTGAAAGCTTCTGTGTGGAGGGGCCTTTTCTCCCTCAGGTTATAGCGCCGCCCTAGGGGGTACTTGTCAAACTAGATTTTTTTGTGAGGTCCTCTGGTGCTAATTCCCCGAACTGCCAACTTTATATTGAATAAGTGAATAGCAATAAGAATGCACATATATATGTATTTAAAGTTTAGAAGAGGAAGTTCATTTTGATATGCCTAACGTGCTAGAATTATGTCCTTTGGAATTTATTGTTTAAAGGATTGCCCAGGTTGGAAAGTCACCTGTATTGGAAATAATTCAAAGATAAAAGTCTGTGTGTGTGCGCGCTGTTTGCAAAGGCGCATTGTTAATTAACAAAGGCACTCTGTCAATGGAAATAACCCATACCTTTTGTGTTATCCATGAGAGGTATATTGAAATCAATAACTATTGGAATATGGCCTTCAGGAACACATTGGCTTTGCAGTGACTAATAAAAGGCCCAATAAATAGGCAACTTGGGATTTTTGCCTTTTGAAATGGGACAGGAATTTCAAATGCACTTTCCTCTCATTGGGAAACATTGTACTATCAATCGGGGTGACTTTCAGGCCCGGTGTTGAATCTTCGCGAAAAAATCCTTTTTGATGGTAAGGCTATAGCCTTGGTGTTTTTTTGCCTCCCGAAAAATTCCGACTCGGACTTCAACCAAACACACAAATGTCTTTGTACCCACTGTGGGGAACGCAGCCCAGCGACCATAATCGGAAAATAGTCGTCGAGGGAATTTTCCCAGCGGGTACAATATATAGAAATGCCCAATATTGATTTTATTCATATAAAAACATCACAGGCTCTTCAAACCTCCTCCAAACAGGACAAATACTTATCTGATCATTTCTTTTGACGTACCATGTTTCAAGGATGCCTAGTATGGTGGAATATTTGTGAATGATCACATTGAAATCAATTAATATGATTCTTTAGGCAACATATATAACCAATTTTCCATAAGAGATTGCCTTTTAAATTAGTATTTTCTGATGATTTGGGTATAGTGCACCATCTCATCCTGTTGAAATGGCCAAAATTCGCCTCATATGTGTTATACTAAACCTAAAATTAATATATTGCATTATCTTTCCCTATTCAATAAGGGCTATGGCTAAAAACAAAATAGAAAATATCAACAGAAACCTCTCAAGGGGTTCTAAAACATGAAATAGAATTAGTTATGCTAATTGAAAAAAGAAGTGATTGTGAGTAAAAAGTGAAAAGGTACAATAATGACAATGTGCGCTCAAAAAAGTGCCTATGTAAAAGAGTAACTTTAGTGGTTCTTTTCTGGATTTGAACCCAGGACCTCTTGCATGTGAGTTCCAGCCTCTACCTGCCAGGCCACAGGGACTTGACTGAAAGCTTCTGTGTGGAGGGGCCTTTTCTCCCTCAGGTTATAGCGCCGCCCTAGGGGGTACTTGTCAAACTAGATTTTTTTGTGAGGTCCTCTGGTGCTAATTCCCCGAACTGCCAACTTTATATTGAATAAGTGAATAGCAATAAGAATGCACATATATATGTATTTAAAGTTTAGAAGAGGAAGTTCATTTTGATATGCCTAACGTGCTAGAATTATGTCCTTTGGAATTTATTGTTTAAAGGATTGCCCAGGTTGGAAAGTCACCTGTATTGGAAATAATTCAAAGATAAAAGTCTGTGTGTGTGCGCGCTGTTTGCAAAGGCGCATTGTTAATTAACAAAGGCACTCTGTCAATGGAAATAACCCATACCTTTTGTGTTATCCATGAGAGGTATATTGAAATCAATAACTATTGGAATATGGCCTTCAGGAACACATTGGCTTTGCAGTGACTAATAAAAGGCCCAATAAATAGGCAACTTGGGATTTTTGCCTTTTGAAATGGGACAGGAATTTCAAATGCACTTTCCTCTCATTGGGAAACATTGTACTATCAATCGGGGTGACTTTCAGGCCCGGTGTTGAATCTTCGCGAAAAAATCCTTTTTGATGGTAAGGCTATAGCCTTGGTGTTTTTTTGCCTCCCGAAAAATTCCGACTCGGACTTCAACCAAACACACAAATGTCTTTGTACCCACTGTGGGGAACGCAGCCCAGCGACCATAATCGGAAAATAGTCGTCGAGGGAATTTTCCCAGCGGGTACAATATATAGAAATGCCCAATATTGATTTTATTCATATAAAAACATCACAGGCTCTTCAAACCTCCTCCAAACAGGACAAATACTTATCTGATCATTTCTTTTGACGTACCATGTTTCAAGGATGCCTAGTATGGTGGAATATTTGTGAATGATCACATTGAAATCAATTAATATGATTCTTTAGGCAACATATATAACCAATTTTCCATAAGAGATTGCCTTTTAAATTAGTATTTTCTGATGATTTGGGTATAGTGCACCATCTCATCCTGTTGAATTGGCCAAAATTCGCCTCATATGTGTTATACTAAACCTAAAATTAATATATTGCATTATCTTTCCCTATTCAATAAGGGCTATGGCTAAAAACAAAATAGAAAATATCAACAGAAACCTCTCAAGGGGTTCTAAAACATGAAATAGAATTAGTTATGCTAATTGAAAAAAGAAGTGATTGTGAGTAAAAAGTGAAAAGGTACAATAATGACAATGTGCGCTCAAAAAAGTGCCTATGTAAAAGAGTAACTTTAGTGGTTCTTTTCTGGATTTGAACCCAGGACCTCTTGCATGTGAGTTCCAGCCTCTACCTGCCAGGCCACAGGGACTTGACTGAAAGCTTCTGTGTGGAGGGGCCTTTTCTCCCTCAGGTTATAGCGCCGCCCTAGGGGGTACTTGTCAAACTAGATTTTTTTGTGAGGTCCTCTGGTGCTAATTCCCCGAACTGCCAACTTTATATTGAATAAGTGAATAGCAATAAGAATGCACATATATATGTATTTAAAGTTTAGAAGAGGAAGTTCATTTTGATATGCCTAACGTGCTAGAATTATGTCCTTTGGAATTTATTGTTTAAAGGATTGCCCAGGTTGGAAAGTCACCTGTATTGGAAATAATTCAAAGATAAAAGTCTGTGTGTGTGCGCGCTGTTTGCAAAGGCGCATTGTTAATTAACAAAGGCACTCTGTCAATGGAAATAACCCATACCTTTTGTGTTATCCATGAGAGGTATATTGAAATCAATAACTATTGGAATATGGCCTTCAGGAACACATTGGCTTTGCAGTGACTAATAAAAGGCCCAATAAATAGGCAACTTGGGATTTTTGCCTTTTGAAATGGGACAGGAATTTCAAATGCACTTTCCTCTCATTGGGAAACATTGTACTATCAATCGGGGTGACTTTCAGGCCCGGTGTTGAATCTTCGCGAAAAAATCCTTTTTGATGGTAAGGCTATAGCCTTGGTGTTTTTTTGCCTCCCGAAAAATTCCGACTCGGACTTCAACCAAACACACAAATGTCTTTGTACCCACTGTGGGGAACGCAGCCCAGCGACCATAATCGGAAAATAGTCGTCGAGGGAATTTTCCCAGCGGGTACAATATATAGAAATGCCCAATATTGATTTTATTCATATAAAAACATCACAGGCTCTTCAAACCTCCTCCAAACAGGACAAATACTTATCTGATCATTTCTTTTGACGTACCATGTTTCAAGGATGCCTAGTATGGTGGAATATTTGTGAATGATCACATTGAAATCAATTAATATGATTCTTTAGGCAACATATATAACCAATTTTCCATAAGAGATTGCCTTTTAAATTAGTATTTTCTGATGATTTGGGTATAGTGCACCATCTCATCCTGTTGAATTGGCCAAAATTCGCCTCATATGTGTTATACTAAACCTAAAATTAATATATTGCATTATCTTTCCCTATTCAATAAGGGCTATGGCTAAAAACAAAATAGAAAATATCAACAGAAACCTCTCAAGGGGTTCTAAAACATGAAATAGAATTAGTTATGCTAATTGAAAAAAGAAGTGATTGTGAGTAAAAAGTGAAAAGGTACAATAATGACAATGTGCGCTCAAAAAAGTGCCTATGTAAAAGAGTAACTTTAGTGGTTCTTTTCTGGATTTGAACCCAGGACCTCTTGCATGTGAGTTCCAGCCTCTACCTGCCAGGCCACAGGGACTTGACTGAAAGCTTCTGTGTGGAGGGGCCTTTTCTCCCTCAGGTTATAGCGCCGCCCTAGGGGGTACTTGTCAAACTAGATTTTTTTGTGAGGTCCTCTGGTGCTAATTCCCCGAACTGCCAACTTTATATTGAATAAGTGAATAGCAATAAGAATGCACATATATATGTATTTAAAGTTTAGAAGAGGAAGTTCATTTTGATATGCCTAACGTGCTAGAATTATGTCCTTTGGAATTTATTGTTTAAAGGATTGCCCAGGTTGGAAAGTCACCTGTATTGGAAATAATTCAAAGATAAAAGTCTGTGTGTGTGCGCGCTGTTTGCAAAGGCGCATTGTTAATTAACAAAGGCACTCTGTCAATGGAAATAACCCATACCTTTTGTGTTATCCATGAGAGGTATATTGAAATCAATAACTATTGGAATATGGCCTTCAGGAACACATTGGCTTTGCAGTGACTAATAAAAGGCCCAATAAATAGGCAACTTGGGATTTTTGCCTTTTGAAATGGGACAGGAATTTCAAATGCACTTTCCTCTCATTGGGAAACATTGTACTATCAATCGGGGTGACTTTCAGGCCCGGTGTTGAATCTTCGCGAAAAAATCCTTTTTGATGGTAAGGCTATAGCCTTGGTGTTTTTTTGCCTCCCGAAAAATTCCGACTCGGACTTCAACCAAACACACAAATGTCTTTGTACCCACTGTGGGGAACGCAGCCCAGCGACCATAATCGGAAAATAGTCGTCGAGGGAATTTTCCCAGCGGGTACAATATATAGAAATGCCCAATATTGATTTTATTCATATAAAAACATCACAGGCTCTTCAAACCTCCTCCAAACAGGACAAATACTTATCTGATCATTTCTTTTGACGTACCATGTTTCAAGGATGCCTAGTATGGTGGAATATTTGTGAATGATCACATTGAAATCAATTAATATGATTCTTTAGGCAACATATATAACCAATTTTCCATAAGAGATTGCCTTTTAAATTAGTATTTTCTGATGATTTGGGTATAGTGCACCATCTCATCCTGTTGAATTGGCCAAAATTCGCCTCATATGTGTTATACTAAACCTAAAATTAATATATTGCATTATCTTTCCCTATTCAATAAGGGCTATGGCTAAAAACAAAATAGAAAATATCAACAGAAACCTCTCAAGGGGTTCTAAAACATGAAATAGAATTAGTTATGCTAATTGAAAAAAGAAGTGATTGTGAGTAAAAAGTGAAAAGGTACAATAATGACAATGTGCGCTCAAAAAAGTGCCTATGTAAAAGAGTAACTTTAGTGGTTCTTTTCTGGATTTGAACCCAGGACCTCTTGCATGTGAGTTCCAGCCTCTACCTGCCAGGCCACAGGGACTTGACTGAAAGCTTCTGTGTGGAGGGGCCTTTTCTCCCTCAGGTTATAGCGCCGCCCTAGGGGGTACTTGTCAAACTAGATTTTTTTGTGAGGTCCTCTGGTGCTAATTCCCCGAACTGCCAACTTTATATTGAATAAGTGAATAGCAATAAGAATGCACATATATATGTATTTAAAGTTTAGAAGAGGAAGTTCATTTTGATATGCCTAACGTGCTAGAATTATGTCCTTTGGAATTTATTGTTTAAAGGATTGCCCAGGTTGGAAAGTCACCTGTATTGGAAATAATTCAAAGATAAAAGTCTGTGTGTGTGCGCGCTGTTTGCAAAGGCGCATTGTTAATTAACAAAGGCACTCTGTCAATGGAAATAACCCATACCTTTTGTGTTATCCATGAGAGGTATATTGAAATCAATAACTATTGGAATATGGCCTTCAGGAACACATTGGCTTTGCAGTGACTAATAAAAGGCCCAATAAATAGGCAACTTGGGATTTTTGCCTTTTGAAATGGGACAGGAATTTCAAATGCACTTTCCTCTCATTGGGAAACATTGTACTATCAATCGGGGTGACTTTCAGGCCCGGTGTTGAATCTTCGCGAAAAAATCCTTTTTGATGGTAAGGCTATAGCCTTGGTGTTTTTTTGCCTCCCGAAAAATTCCGACTCGGACTTCAACCAAACACACAAATGTCTTTGTACCCACTGTGGGGAACGCAGCCCAGCGACCATAATCGGAAAATAGTCGTCGAGGGAATTTTCCCAGCGGGTACAATATATAGAAATGCCCAATATTGATTTTATTCATATAAAAACATCACAGGCTCTTCAAACCTCCTCCAAACAGGACAAATACTTATCTGATCATTTCTTTTGACGTACCATGTTTCAAGGATGCCTAGTATGGTGGAATATTTGTGAATGATCACATTGAAATCAATTAATATGATTCTTTAGGCAACATATATAACCAATTTTCCATAAGAGATTGCCTTTTAAATTAGTATTTTCTGATGATTTGGGTATAGTGCACCATCTCATCCTGTTGAATTGGCCAAAATTCGCCTCATATGTGTTATACTAAACCTAAAATTAATATATTGCATTATCTTTCCCTATTCAATAAGGGCTATGGCTAAAAACAAAATAGAAAATATCAACAGAAACCTCTCAAGGGGTTCTAAAACATGAAATAGAATTAGTTATGCTAATTGAAAAAAGAAGTGATTGTGAGTAAAAAGTGAAAAGGTACAATAATGACAATGTGCGCTCAAAAAAGTGCCTATGTAAAAGAGTAACTTTAGTGGTTCTTTTCTGGATTTGAACCCAGGACCTCTTGCATGTGAGTTCCAGCCTCTACCTGCCAGGCCACAGGGACTTGACTGAAAGCTTCTGTGTGGAGGGGCCTTTTCTCCCTCAGGTTATAGCGCCGCCCTAGGGGGTACTTGTCAAACTAGATTTTTTTGTGAGGTCCTCTGGTGCTAATTCCCCGAACTGCCAACTTTATATTGAATAAGTGAATAGCAATAAGAATGCACATATATATGTATTTAAAGTTTAGAAGAGGAAGTTCATTTTGATATGCCTAACGTGCTAGAATTATGTCCTTTGGAATTTATTGTTTAAAGGATTGCCCAGGTTGGAAAGTCACCTGTATTGGAAATAATTCAAAGATAAAAGTCTGTGTGTGTGCGCGCTGTTTGCAAAGGCGCATTGTTAATTAACAAAGGCACTCTGTCAATGGAAATAACCCATACCTTTTGTGTTATCCATGAGAGGTATATTGAAATCAATAACTATTGGAATATGGCCTTCAGGAACACATTGGCTTTGCAGTGACTAATAAAAGGCCCAATAAATAGGCAACTTGGGATTTTTGCCTTTTGAAATGGGACAGGAATTTCAAATGCACTTTCCTCTCATTGGGAAACATTGTACTATCAATCGGGGTGACTTTCAGGCCCGGTGTTGAATCTTCGCGAAAAAATCCTTTTTGATGGTAAGGCTATAGCCTTGGTGTTTTTTTGCCTCCCGAAAAATTCCGACTCGGACTTCAACCAAACACACAAATGTCTTTGTACCCACTGTGGGGAACGCAGCCCAGCGACCATAATCGGAAAATAGTCGTCGAGGGAATTTTCCCAGCGGGTACAATATATAGAAATGCCCAATATTGATTTTATTCATATAAAAACATCACAGGCTCTTCAAACCTCCTCCAAACAGGACAAATACTTATCTGATCATTTCTTTTGACGTACCATGTTTCAAGGATGCCTAGTATGGTGGAATATTTGTGAATGATCACATTGAAATCAATTAATATGATTCTTTAGGCAACATATATAACCAATTTTCCATAAGAGATTGCCTTTTAAATTAGTATTTTCTGATGATTTGGGTATAGTGCACCATCTCATCCTGTTGAATTGGCCAAAATTCGCCTCATATGTGTTATACTAAACCTAAAATTAATATATTGCATTATCTTTCCCTATTCAATAAGGGCTATGGCTAAAAACAAAATAGAAAATATCAACAGAAACCTCTCAAGGGGTTCTAAAACATGAAATAGAATTAGTTATGCTAATTGAAAAAAGAAGTGATTGTGAGTAAAAAGTGAAAAGGTACAATAATGACAATGTGCGCTCAAAAAAGTGCCTATGTAAAAGAGTAACTTTAGTGGTTCTTTTCTGGATTTGAACCCAGGACCTCTTGCATGTGAGTTCCAGCCTCTACCTGCCAGGCCACAGGGACTTGACTGAAAGCTTCTGTGTGGAGGGGCCTTTTCTCCCTCAGGTTATAGCGCCGCCCTAGGGGGTACTTGTCAAACTAGATTTTTTTGTGAGGTCCTCTGGTGCTAATTCCCCGAACTGCCAACTTTATATTGAATAAGTGAATAGCAATAAGAATGCACATATATATGTATTTAAAGTTTAGAAGAGGAAGTTCATTTTGATATGCCTAACGTGCTAGAATTATGTCCTTTGGAATTTATTGTTTAAAGGATTGCCCAGGTTGGAAAGTCACCTGTATTGGAAATAATTCAAAGATAAAAGTCTGTGTGTGTGCGCGCTGTTTGCAAAGGCGCATTGTTAATTAACAAAGGCACTCTGTCAATGGAAATAACCCATACCTTTTGTGTTATCCATGAGAGGTATATTGAAATCAATAACTATTGGAATATGGCCTTCAGGAACACATTGGCTTTGCAGTGACTAATAAAAGGCCCAATAAATAGGCAACTTGGGATTTTTGCCTTTTGAAATGGGACAGGAATTTCAAATGCACTTTCCTCTCATTGGGAAACATTGTACTATCAATCGGGGTGACTTTCAGGCCCGGTGTTGAATCTTCGCGAAAAAATCCTTTTTGATGGTAAGGCTATAGCCTTGGTGTTTTTTTGCCTCCCGAAAAATTCCGACTCGGACTTCAACCAAACACACAAATGTCTTTGTACCCACTGTGGGGAACGCAGCCCAGCGACCATAATCGGAAAATAGTCGTCGAGGGAATTTTCCCAGCGGGTACAATATATAGAAATGCCCAATATTGATTTTATTCATATAAAAACATCACAGGCTCTTCAAACCTCCTCCAAACAGGACAAATACTTATCTGATCATTTCTTTTGACGTACCATGTTTCAAGGATGCCTAGTATGGTGGAATATTTGTGAATGATCACATTGAAATCAATTAATATGATTCTTTAGGCAACATATATAACCAATTTTCCATAAGAGATTGCCTTTTAAATTAGTATTTTCTGATGATTTGGGTATAGTGCACCATCTCATCCTGTTGAATTGGCCAAAATTCGCCTCATATGTGTTATACTAAACCTAAAATTAATATATTGCATTATCTTTCCCTATTCAATAAGGGCTATGGCTAAAAACAAAATAGAAAATATCAACAGAAACCTCTCAAGGGGTTCTAAAACATGAAATAGAATTAGTTATGCTAATTGAAAAAAGAAGTGATTGTGAGTAAAAAGTGAAAAGGTACAATAATGACAATGTGCGCTCAAAAAAGTGCCTATGTAAAAGAGTAACTTTAGTGGTTCTTTTCTGGATTTGAACCCAGGACCTCTTGCATGTGAGTTCCAGCCTCTACCTGCCAGGCCACAGGGACTTGACTGAAAGCTTCTGTGTGGAGGGGCCTTTTCTCCCTCAGGTTATAGCGCCGCCCTAGGGGGTACTTGTCAAACTAGATTTTTTTGTGAGGTCCTCTGGTGCTAATTCCCCGAACTGCCAACTTTATATTGAATAAGTGAATAGCAATAAGAATGCACATATATATGTATTTAAAGTTTAGAAGAGGAAGTTCATTTTGATATGCCTAACGTGCTAGAATTATGTCCTTTGGAATTTATTGTTTAAAGGATTGCCCAGGTTGGAAAGTCACCTGTATTGGAAATAATTCAAAGATAAAAGTCTGTGTGTGTGCGCGCTGTTTGCAAAGGCGCATTGTTAATTAACAAAGGCACTCTGTCAATGGAAATAACCCATACCTTTTGTGTTATCCATGAGAGGTATATTGAAATCAATAACTATTGGAATATGGCCTTCAGGAACACATTGGCTTTGCAGTGACTAATAAAAGGCCCAATAAATAGGCAACTTGGGATTTTTGCCTTTTGAAATGGGACAGGAATTTCAAATGCACTTTCCTCTCATTGGGAAACATTGTACTATCAATCGGGGTGACTTTCAGGCCCGGTGTTGAATCTTCGCGAAAAAATCCTTTTTGATGGTAAGGCTTATAGCCTTGGTGTTTTTTTGCCTCCCGAAAAATTCCGACTCGGACTTCAACCAAACACACAAATGTCTTTGTACCCACTGTGGGGAACGCAGCCCAGCGACCATAATCGGAAAATAGTCGTCGAGGGAATTTTCCCAGCGGGTACAATATATAGAAATGCCCAATATTGATTTTATTCATATAAAAACATCACAGGCTCTTCAAACCTCCTCCAAACAGGACAAATACTTATCTGATCATTTCTTTTGACGTACCATGTTTCAAGGATGCCTAGTATGGTGGAATATTTGTGAATGATCACATTGAAATCAATTAATATGATTCTTTAGGCAACATATATAACCAATTTTCCATAAGAGATTGCCTTTTAAATTAGTATTTTCTGATGATTTGGGTATAGTGCACCATCTCATCCTGTTGAATTGGCCAAAATTCGCCTCATATGTGTTATACTAAACCTAAAATTAATATATTGCATTATCTTTCCCTATTCAATAAGGGCTATGGCTAAAAACAAAATAGAAAATATCAACAGAAACCTCTCAAGGGGTTCTAAAACATGAAATAGAATTAGTTATGCTAATTGAAAAAAGAAGTGATTGTGAGTAAAAAGTGAAAAGGTACAATAATGACAATGTGCGCTCAAAAAAGTGCCTATGTAAAAGAGTAACTTTAGTGGTTCTTTTCTGGATTTGAACCCAGGACCTCTTGCATGTGAGTTCCAGCCTCTACCTGCCAGGCCACAGGGACTTGACTGAAAGCTTCTGTGTGGAGGGGCCTTTTCTCCCTCAGGTTATAGCGCCGCCCTAGGGGGTACTTGTCAAACTAGATTTTTTTGTGAGGTCCTCTGGTGCTAATTCCCCGAACTGCCAACTTTATATTGAATAAGTGAATAGCAATAAGAATGCACATATATATGTATTTAAAGTTTAGAAGAGGAAGTTCATTTTGATATGCCTAACGTGCTAGAATTATGTCCTTTGGAATTTATTGTTTAAAGGATTGCCCAGGTTGGAAAGTCACCTGTATTGGAAATAATTCAAAGATAAAAGTCTGTGTGTGTGCGCGCTGTTTGCAAAGGCGCATTGTTAATTAACAAAGGCACTCTGTCAATGGAAATAACCCATACCTTTTGTGTTATCCATGAGAGGTATATTGAAATCAATAACTATTGGAATATGGCCTTCAGGAACACATTGGCTTTGCAGTGACTAATAAAAGGCCCAATAAATAGGCAACTTGGGATTTTTGCCTTTTGAAATGGGACAGGAATTTCAAATGCACTTTCCTCTCATTGGGAAACATTGTACTATCAATCGGGGTGACTTTCAGGCCCGGTGTTGAATCTTCGCGAAAAAATCCTTTTTGATGGTAAGGCTATAGCCTTGGTGTTTTTTTGCCTCCCGAAAAATTCCGACTCGGACTTCAACCAAACACACAAATGTCTTTGTACCCACTGTGGGGAACGCAGCCCAGCGACCATAATCGGAAAATAGTCGTCGAGGGAATTTTCCCAGCGAGTACAATATATAGAAATGCCCAATATTGATTTTATTCATATAAAAACATCACAGGCTCTTCAAACCTCCTCCAAACAGGACAAATACTTATCTGATCATTTCTTTTGACGTACCATGTTTCAAGGATGCCTAGTATGGTGGAATATTTGTGAATGATCACATTGAAATCAATTAATATGATTCTTTAGGCAACATATATAACCAATTTTCCATAAGAGATTGCCTTTTAAATTAGTATTTTCTGATGATTTGGGTATAGTGCACCATCTCATCCTGTTGAATTGGCCAAAATTCGCCTCATATGTGTTATACTAAACCTAAAATTAATATATTGCATTATCTTTCCCTATTCAATAAGGGCTATGGCTAAAAACAAAATAGAAAATATCAACAGAAACCTCTCAAGGGGTTCTAAAACATGAAATAGAATTAGTTATGCTAATTGAAAAAAGAAGTGATTGTGAGTAAAAAGTGAAAAGGTACAATAATGACAATGTGCGCTCAAAAAAGTGCCTATGTAAAAGAGTAACTTTAGTGGTTCTTTTCTGGATTTGAACCCAGGACCTCTTGCATGTGAGTTCCAGCCTCTACCTGCCAGGCCACAGGGACTTGACTGAAAGCTTCTGTGTGGAGGGGCCTTTTCTCCCTCAGGTTATAGCGCCGCCCTAGGGGGTACTTGTCAAACTAGATTTTTTTGTGAGGTCCTCTGGTGCTAATTCCCCGAACTGCCAACTTTATATTGAATAAGTGAATAGCAATAAGAATGCACATATATATGTATTTAAAGTTTAGAAGAGGAAGTTCATTTTGATATGCCTAACGTGCTAGAATTATGTCCTTTGGAATTTATTGTTTAAAGGATTGCCCAGGTTGGAAAGTCACCTGTATTGGAAATAATTCAAAGATAAAAGTCTGTGTGTGTGCGCGCTGTTTGCAAAGGCGCATTGTTAATTAACAAAGGCACTCTGTCAATGGAAATAACCCATACCTTTTGTGTTATCCATGAGAGGTATATTGAAATCAATAACTATTGGAATATGGCCTTCAGGAACACATTGGCTTTGCAGTGACTAATAAAAGGCCCAATAAATAGGCAACTTGGGATTTTTGCCTTTTGAAATGGGACAGGAATTTCAAATGCACTTTCCTCTCATTGGGAAACATTGTACTATCAATCGGGGTGACTTTCAGGCCCGGTGTTGAATCTTCGCGAAAAAATCCTTTTTGATGGTAAGGCTATAGCCTTGGTGTTTTTTTGCCTCCCGAAAAATTCCGACTCGGACTTCAACCAAACACACAAATGTCTTTGTACCCACTGTGGGGAACGCAGCCCAGCGACCATAATCGGAAAATAGTCGTCGAGGGAATTTTCCCAGCGGGTACAATATATAGAAATGCCCAATATTGATTTTATTCATATAAAAACATCACAGGCTCTTCAAACCTCCTCCAAACAGGACAAATACTTATCTGATCATTTCTTTTGACGTACCATGTTTCAAGGATGCCTAGTATGGTGGAATATTTGTGAATGATCACATTGAAATCAATTAATATGATTCTTTAGGCAACATATATAACCAATTTTCCATAAGAGATTGCCTTTTAAATTAGTATTTTCTGATGATTTGGGTATAGTGCACCATCTCATCCTGTTGAATTGGCCAAAATTCGCCTCATATGTGTTATACTAAACCTAAAATTAATATATTGCATTATCTTTCCCTATTCAATAAGGGCTATGGCTAAAAACAAAATAGAAAATATCAACAGAAACCTCTCAAGGGGTTCTAAAACATGAAATAGAATTAGTTATGCTAATTGAAAAAAGAAGTGATTGTGAGTAAAAAGTGAAAAGGTACAATAATGACAATGTGCGCTCAAAAAAGTGCCTATGTAAAAGAGTAACTTTAGTGGTTCTTTTCTGGATTTGAACCCAGGACCTCTTGCATGTGAGTTCCAGCCTCTACCTGCCAGGCCACAGGGACTTGACTGAAAGCTTCTGTGTGGAGGGGCCTTTTCTCCCTCAGGTTATAGCGCCGCCCTAGGGGGTACTTGTCAAACTAGATTTTTTTGTGAGGTCCTCTGGTGCTAATTCCCCGAACTGCCAACTTTATATTGAATAAGTGAATAGCAATAAGAATGCACATATATATGTATTTAAAGTTTAGAAGAGGAAGTTCATTTTGATATGCCTAACGTGCTAGAATTATGTCCTTTGGAATTTATTGTTTAAAGGATTGCCCAGGTTGGAAAGTCACCTGTATTGGAAATAATTCAAAGATAAAAGTCTGTGTGTGTGCGCGCTGTTTGCAAAGGCGCATTGTTAATTAACAAAGGCACTCTGTCAATGGAAATAACCCATACCTTTTGTGTTATCCATGAGAGGTATATTGAAATCAATAACTATTGGAATATGGCCTTCAGGAACACATTGGCTTTGCAGTGACTAATAAAAGGCCCAATAAATAGGCAACTTGGGATTTTTGCCTTTTGAAATGGGACAGGAATTTCAAATGCACTTTCCTCTCATTGGGAAACATTGTACTATCAATCGGGGTGACTTTCAGGCCCGGTGTTGAATCTTCGCGAAAAAATCCTTTTTGATGGTAAGGCTATAGCCTTGGTGTTTTTTTGCCTCCCGAAAAATTCCGACTCGGACTTCAACCAAACACACAAATGTCTTTGTACCCACTGTGGGGAACGCAGCCCAGCGACCATAATCGGAAAATAGTCGTCGAGGGAATTTTCCCAGCGGGTACAATATATAGAAATGCCCAATATTGATTTTATTCATATAAAAACATCACAGGCTCTTCAAACCTCCTCCAAACAGGACAAATACTTATCTGATCATTTCTTTTGACGTACCATGTTTCAAGGATGCCTAGTATGGTGGAATATTTGTGAATGATCACATTGAAATCAATTAATATGATTCTTTAGGCAACATATATAACCAATTTTCCATAAGAGATTGCCTTTTAAATTAGTATTTTCTGATGATTTGGGTATAGTGCACCATCTCATCCTGTTGAATTGGCCAAAATTCGCCTCATATGTGTTATACTAAACCTAAAATTAATATATTGCATTATCTTTCCCTATTCAATAAGGGCTATGGCTAAAAACAAAATAGAAAATATCAACAGAAACCTCTCAAGGGGTTCTAAAACATGAAATAGAATTAGTTATGCTAATTGAAAAAAGAAGTGATTGTGAGTAAAAAGTGAAAAGGTACAATAATGACAATGTGCGCTCAAAAAAGTGCCTATGTAAAAGAGTAACTTTAGTGGTTCTTTTCTGGATTTGAACCCAGGACCTCTTGCATGTGAGTTCCAGCCTCTACCTGCCAGGCCACAGGGACTTGACTGAAAGCTTCTGTGTGGAGGGGCCTTTTCTCCCTCAGGTTATAGCGCCGCCCTAGGGGGTACTTGTCAAACTAGATTTTTTTGTGAGGTCCTCTGGTGCTAATTCCCCGAACTGCCAACTTTATATTGAATAAGTGAATAGCAATAAGAATGCACATATATATGTATTTAAAGTTTAGAAGAGGAAGTTCATTTTGATATGCCTAACGTGCTAGAATTATGTCCTTTGGAATTTATTGTTTAAAGGATTGCCCAGGTTGGAAAGTCACCTGTATTGGAAATAATTCAAAGATAAAAGTCTGTGTGTGTGCGCGCTGTTTGCAAAGGCGCATTGTTAATTAACAAAGGCACTCTGTCAATGGAAATAACCCATACCTTTTGTGTTATCCATGAGAGGTATATTGAAATCAATAACTATTGGAATATGGCCTTCAGGAACACATTGGCTTTGCAGTGACTAATAAAAGGCCCAATAAATAGGCAACTTGGGATTTTTGCCTTTTGAAATGGGACAGGAATTTCAAATGCACTTTCCTCTCATTGGGAAACATTGTACTATCAATCGGGGTGACTTTCAGGCCCGGTGTTGAATCTTCGCGAAAAAATCCTTTTTGATGGTAAGGCTATAGCCTTGGTGTTTTTTTGCCTCCCGAAAAATTCCGACTCGGACTTCAACCAAACACACAAATGTCTTTGTACCCACTGTGGGGAACGCAGCCCAGCGACCATAATCGGAAAATAGTCGTCGAGGGAATTTTCCCAGCGGGTACAATATATAGAAATGCCCAATATTGATTTTATTCATATAAAAACATCACAGGCTCTTCAAACCTCCTCCAAACAGGACAAATACTTATCTGATCATTTCTTTTGACGTACCATGTTTCAAGGATGCCTAGTATGGTGGAATATTTGTGAATGATCACATTGAAATCAATTAATATGATTCTTTAGGCAACATATATAACCAATTTTCCATAAGAGATTGCCTTTTAAATTAGTATTTTCTGATGATTTGGGTATAGTGCACCATCTCATCCTGTTGAATTGGCCAAAATTCGCCTCATATGTGTTATACTAAACCTAAAATTAATATATTGCATTATCTTTCCCTATTCAATAAGGGCTATGGCTAAAAACAAAATAGAAAATATCAACAGAAACCTCTCAAGGGGTTCTAAAACATGAAATAGAATTAGTTATGCTAATTGAAAAAAGAAGTGATTGTGAGTAAAAAGTGAAAAGGTACAATAATGACAATGTGCGCTCAAAAAAGTGCCTATGTAAAAGAGTAACTTTAGTGGTTCTTTTCTGGATTTGAACCCAGGACCTCTTGCATGTGAGTTCCAGCCTCTACCTGCCAGGCCACAGGGACTTGACTGAAAGCTTCTGTGTGGAGGGGCCTTTTCTCCCTCAGGTTATAGCGCCGCCCTAGGGGGTACTTGTCAAACTAGATTTTTTTGTGAGGTCCTCTGGTGCTAATTCCCCGAACTGCCAACTTTATATTGAATAAGTGAATAGCAATAAGAATGCACATATATATGTATTTAAAGTTTAGAAGAGGAAGTTCATTTTGATATGCCTAACGTGCTAGAATTATGTCCTTTGGAATTTATTGTTTAAAGGATTGCCCAGGTTGGAAAGTCACCTGTATTGGAAATAATTCAAAGATAAAAGTCTGTGTGTGTGCGCGCTGTTTGCAAAGGCGCATTGTTAATTAACAAAGGCACTCTGTCAATGGAAATAACCCATACCTTTTGTGTTATCCATGAGAGGTATATTGAAATCAATAACTATTGGAATATGGCCTTCAGGAACACATTGGCTTTGCAGTGACTAATAAAAGGCCCAATAAATAGGCAACTTGGGATTTTTGCCTTTTGAAATGGGACAGGAATTTCAAATGCACTTTCCTCTCATTGGGAAACATTGTACTATCAATCGGGGTGACTTTCAGGCCCGGTGTTGAATCTTCGCGAAAAAATCCTTTTTGATGGTAAGGCTATAGCCTTGGTGTTTTTTTGCCTCCCGAAAAATTCCGACTCGGACTTCAACCAAACACACAAATGTCTTTGTACCCACTGTGGGGAACGCAGCCCAGCGACCATAATCGGAAAATAGTCGTCGAGGGAATTTTCCCAGCGGGTACAATATATAGAAATGCCCAATATTGATTTTATTCATATAAAAACATCACAGGCTCTTCAAACCTCCTCCAAACAGGACAAATACTTATCTGATCATTTCTTTTGACGTACCATGTTTCAAGGATGCCTAGTATGGTGGAATATTTGTGAATGATCACATTGAAATCAATTAATATGATTCTTTAGGCAACATATATAACCAATTTTCCATAAGAGATTGCCTTTTAAATTAGTATTTTCTGATGATTTGGGTATAGTGCACCATCTCATCCTGTTGAATTGGCCAAAATTCGCCTCATATGTGTTATACTAAACCTAAAATTAATATATTGCATTATCTTTCCCTATTCAATAAGGGCTATGGCTAAAAACAAAATAGAAAATATCAACAGAAACCTCTCAAGGGGTTCTAAAACATGAAATAGAATTAGTTATGCTAATTGAAAAAAGAAGTGATTGTGAGTAAAAAGTGAAAAGGTACAATAATGACAATGTGCGCTCAAAAAAGTGCCTATGTAAAAGAGTAACTTTAGTGGTTCTTTTCTGGATTTGAACCCAGGACCTCTTGCATGTGAGTTCCAGCCTCTACCTGCCAGGCCACAGGGACTTGACTGAAAGCTTCTGTGTGGAGGGGCCTTTTCTCCCTCAGGTTATAGCGCCGCCCTAGGGGGTACTTGTCAAACTAGATTTTTTTGTGAGGTCCTCTGGTGCTAATTCCCCGAACTGCCAACTTTATATTGAATAAGTGAATAGCAATAAGAATGCACATATATATGTATTTAAAGTTTAGAAGAGGAAGTTCATTTTGATATGCCTAACGTGCTAGAATTATGTCCTTTGGAATTTATTGTTTAAAGGATTGCCCAGGTTGGAAAGTCACCTGTATTGGAAATAATTCAAAGATAAAAGTCTGTGTGTGTGCGCGCTGTTTGCAAAGGCGCATTGTTAATTAACAAAGGCACTCTGTCAATGGAAATAACCCATACCTTTTGTGTTATCCATGAGAGGTATATTGAAATCAATAACTATTGGAATATGGCCTTCAGGAACACATTGGCTTTGCAGTGACTAATAAAAGGCCCAATAAATAGGCAACTTGGGATTTTTGCCTTTTGAAATGGGACAGGAATTTCAAATGCACTTTCCTCTCATTGGGAAACATTGTACTATCAATCGGGGTGACTTTCAGGCCCGGTGTTGAATCTTCGCGAAAAAATCCTTTTTGATGGTAAGGCTTATAGCCTTGGTGTTTTTTTGCCTCCCGAAAAATTCCGACTCGGACTTCAACCAAACACACAAATGTCTTTGTACCCACTGTGGGGAACGCAGCCCAGCGACCATAATCGGAAAATAGTCGTCGAGGGAATTTTCCCAGCGGGTACAATATATAGAAATGCCCAATATTGATTTTATTCATATAAAAACATCACAGGCTCTTCAAACCTCCTCCAAACAGGACAAATACTTATCTGATCATTTCTTTTGACGTACCATGTTTCAAGGATGCCTAGTATGGTGGAATATTTGTGAATGATCACATTGAAATCAATTAATATGATTCTTTAGGCAACATATATAACCAATTTTCCATAAGAGATTGCCTTTTAAATTAGTATTTTCTGATGATTTGGGTATAGTGCACCATCTCATCCTGTTGAATTGGCCAAAATTCGCCTCATATGTGTTATACTAAACCTAAAATTAATATATTGCATTATCTTTCCCTATTCAATAAGGGCTATGGCTAAAAACAAAATAGAAAATATCAACAGAAACCTCTCAAGGGGTTCTAAAACATGAAATAGAATTAGTTATGCTAATTGAAAAAAGAAGTGATTGTGAGTAAAAAGTGAAAAGGTACAATAATGACAATGTGCGCTCAAAAAAGTGCCTATGTAAAAGAGTAACTTTAGTGGTTCTTTTCTGGATTTGAACCCAGGACCTCTTGCATGTGAGTTCCAGCCTCTACCTGCCAGGCCACAGGGACTTGACTGAAAGCTTCTGTGTGGAGGGGCCTTTTCTCCCTCAGGTTATAGCGCCGCCCTAGGGGGTACTTGTCAAACTAGATTTTTTTGTGAGGTCCTCTGGTGCTAATTCCCCGAACTGCCAACTTTATATTGAATAAGTGAATAGCAATAAGAATGCACATATATATGTATTTAAAGTTTAGAAGAGGAAGTTCATTTTGATATGCCTAACGTGCTAGAATTATGTCCTTTGGAATTTATTGTTTAAAGGATTGCCCAGGTTGGAAAGTCACCTGTATTGGAAATAATTCAAAGATAAAAGTCTGTGTGTGTGCGCGCTGTTTGCAAAGGCGCATTGTTAATTAACAAAGGCACTCTGTCAATGGAAATAACCCATACCTTTTGTGTTATCCATGAGAGGTATATTGAAATCAATAACTATTGGAATATGGCCTTCAGGAACACATTGGCTTTGCAGTGACTAATAAAAGGCCCAATAAATAGGCAACTTGGGATTTTTGCCTTTTGAAATGGGACAGGAATTTCAAATGCACTTTCCTCTCATTGGGAAACATTGTACTATCAATCGGGGTGACTTTCAGGCCCGGTGTTGAATCTTCGCGAAAAAATCCTTTTTGATGGTAAGGCTATAGCCTTGGTGTTTTTTTGCCTCCCGAAAAATTCCGACTCGGACTTCAACCAAACACACAAATGTCTTTGTACCCACTGTGGGGAACGCAGCCCAGCGACCATAATCGGAAAATAGTCGTCGAGGGAATTTTCCCAGCGAGTACAATATATAGAAATGCCCAATATTGATTTTATTCATATAAAAACATCACAGGCTCTTCAAACCTCCTCCAAACAGGACAAATACTTATCTGATCATTTCTTTTGACGTACCATGTTTCAAGGATGCCTAGTATGGTGGAATATTTGTGAATGATCACATTGAAATCAATTAATATGATTCTTTAGGCAACATATATAACCAATTTTCCATAAGAGATTGCCTTTTAAATTAGTATTTTCTGATGATTTGGGTATAGTGCACCATCTCATCCTGTTGAATTGGCCAAAATTCGCCTCATATGTGTTATACTAAACCTAAAATTAATATATTGCATTATCTTTCCCTATTCAATAAGGGCTATGGCTAAAAACAAAATAGAAAATATCAACAGAAACCTCTCAAGGGGTTCTAAAACATGAAATAGAATTAGTTATGCTAATTGAAAAAAGAAGTGATTGTGAGTAAAAAGTGAAAAGGTACAATAATGACAATGTGCGCTCAAAAAAGTGCCTATGTAAAAGAGTAACTTTAGTGGTTCTTTTCTGGATTTGAACCCAGGACCTCTTGCATGTGAGTTCCAGCCTCTACCTGCCAGGCCACAGGGACTTGACTGAAAGCTTCTGTGTGGAGGGGCCTTTTCTCCCTCAGGTTATAGCGCCGCCCTAGGGGGTACTTGTCAAACTAGATTTTTTTGTGAGGTCCTCTGGTGCTAATTCCCCGAACTGCCAACTTTATATTGAATAAGTGAATAGCAATAAGAATGCACATATATATGTATTTAAAGTTTAGAAGAGGAAGTTCATTTTGATATGCCTAACGTGCTAGAATTATGTCCTTTGGAATTTATTGTTTAAAGGATTGCCCAGGTTGGAAAGTCACCTGTATTGGAAATAATTCAAAGATAAAAGTCTGTGTGTGTGCGCGCTGTTTGCAAAGGCGCATTGTTAATTAACAAAGGCACTCTGTCAATGGAAATAACCCATACCTTTTGTGTTATCCATGAGAGGTATATTGAAATCAATAACTATTGGAATATGGCCTTCAGGAACACATTGGCTTTGCAGTGACTAATAAAAGGCCCAATAAATAGGCAACTTGGGATTTTTGCCTTTTGAAATGGGACAGGAATTTCAAATGCACTTTCCTCTCATTGGGAAACATTGTACTATCAATCGGGGTGACTTTCAGGCCCGGTGTTGAATCTTCGCGAAAAAATCCTTTTTGATGGTAAGGCTATAGCCTTGGTGTTTTTTTGCCTCCCGAAAAATTCCGACTCGGACTTCAACCAAACACACAAATGTCTTTGTACCCACTGTGGGGAACGCAGCCCAGCGACCATAATCGGAAAATAGTCGTCGAGGGAATTTTCCCAGCGGGTACAATATATAGAAATGCCCAATATTGATTTTATTCATATAAAAACATCACAGGCTCTTCAAACCTCCTCCAAACAGGACAAATACTTATCTGATCATTTCTTTTGACGTACCATGTTTCAAGGATGCCTAGTATGGTGGAATATTTGTGAATGATCACATTGAAATCAATTAATATGATTCTTTAGGCAACATATATAACCAATTTTCCATAAGAGATTGCCTTTTAAATTAGTATTTTCTGATGATTTGGGTATAGTGCACCATCTCATCCTGTTGAATTGGCCAAAATTCGCCTCATATGTGTTATACTAAACCTAAAATTAATATATTGCATTATCTTTCCCTATTCAATAAGGGCTATGGCTAAAAACAAAATAGAAAATATCAACAGAAACCTCTCAAGGGGTTCTAAAACATGAAATAGAATTAGTTATGCTAATTGAAAAAAGAAGTGATTGTGAGTAAAAAGTGAAAAGGTACAATAATGACAATGTGCGCTCAAAAAAGTGCCTATGTAAAAGAGTAACTTTAGTGGTTCTTTTCTGGATTTGAACCCAGGACCTCTTGCATGTGAGTTCCAGCCTCTACCTGCCAGGCCACAGGGACTTGACTGAAAGCTTCTGTGTGGAGGGGCCTTTTCTCCCTCAGGTTATAGCGCCGCCCTAGGGGGTACTTGTCAAACTAGATTTTTTTGTGAGGTCCTCTGGTGCTAATTCCCCGAACTGCCAACTTTATATTGAATAAGTGAATAGCAATAAGAATGCACATATATATGTATTTAAAGTTTAGAAGAGGAAGTTCATTTTGATATGCCTAACGTGCTAGAATTATGTCCTTTGGAATTTATTGTTTAAAGGATTGCCCAGGTTGGAAAGTCACCTGTATTGGAAATAATTCAAAGATAAAAGTCTGTGTGTGTGCGCGCTGTTTGCAAAGGCGCATTGTTAATTAACAAAGGCACTCTGTCAATGGAAATAACCCATACCTTTTGTGTTATCCATGAGAGGTATATTGAAATCAATAACTATTGGAATATGGCCTTCAGGAACACATTGGCTTTGCAGTGACTAATAAAAGGCCCAATAAATAGGCAACTTGGGATTTTTGCCTTTTGAAATGGGACAGGAATTTCAAATGCACTTTCCTCTCATTGGGAAACATTGTACTATCAATCGGGGTGACTTTCAGGCCCGGTGTTGAATCTTCGCGAAAAAATCCTTTTTGATGGTAAGGCTATAGCCTTGGTGTTTTTTTGCCTCCCGAAAAATTCCGACTCGGACTTCAACCAAACACACAAATGTCTTTGTACCCACTGTGGGGAACGCAGCCCAGCGACCATAATCGGAAAATAGTCGTCGAGGGAATTTTCCCAGCGGGTACAATATATAGAAATGCCCAATATTGATTTTATTCATATAAAAACATCACAGGCTCTTCAAACCTCCTCCAAACAGGACAAATACTTATCTGATCATTTCTTTTGACGTACCATGTTTCAAGGATGCCTAGTATGGTGGAATATTTGTGAATGATCACATTGAAATCAATTAATATGATTCTTTAGGCAACATATATAACCAATTTTCCATAAGAGATTGCCTTTTAAATTAGTATTTTCTGATGATTTGGGTATAGTGCACCATCTCATCCTGTTGAATTGGCCAAAATTCGCCTCATATGTGTTATACTAAACCTAAAATTAATATATTGCATTATCTTTCCCTATTCAATAAGGGCTATGGCTAAAAACAAAATAGAAAATATCAACAGAAACCTCTCAAGGGGTTCTAAAACATGAAATAGAATTAGTTATGCTAATTGAAAAAAGAAGTGATTGTGAGTAAAAAGTGAAAAGGTACAATAATGACAATGTGCGCTCAAAAAAGTGCCTATGTAAAAGAGTAACTTTAGTGGTTCTTTTCTGGATTTGAACCCAGGACCTCTTGCATGTGAGTTCCAGCCTCTACCTGCCAGGCCACAGGGACTTGACTGAAAGCTTCTGTGTGGAGGGGCCTTTTCTCCCTCAGGTTATAGCGCCGCCCTAGGGGGTACTTGTCAAACTAGATTTTTTTGTGAGGTCCTCTGGTGCTAATTCCCCGAACTGCCAACTTTATATTGAATAAGTGAATAGCAATAAGAATGCACATATATATGTATTTAAAGTTTAGAAGAGGAAGTTCATTTTGATATGCCTAACGTGCTAGAATTATGTCCTTTGGAATTTATTGTTTAAAGGATTGCCCAGGTTGGAAAGTCACCTGTATTGGAAATAATTCAAAGATAAAAGTCTGTGTGTGTGCGCGCTGTTTGCAAAGGCGCATTGTTAATTAACAAAGGCACTCTGTCAATGGAAATAACCCATACCTTTTGTGTTATCCATGAGAGGTATATTGAAATCAATAACTATTGGAATATGGCCTTCAGGAACACATTGGCTTTGCAGTGACTAATAAAAGGCCCAATAAATAGGCAACTTGGGATTTTTGCCTTTTGAAATGGGACAGGAATTTCAAATGCACTTTCCTCTCATTGGGAAACATTGTACTATCAATCGGGGTGACTTTCAGGCCCGGTGTTGAATCTTCGCGAAAAAATCCTTTTTGATGGTAAGGCTATAGCCTTGGTGTTTTTTTGCCTCCCGAAAAATTCCGACTCGGACTTCAACCAAACACACAAATGTCTTTGTACCCACTGTGGGGAACGCAGCCCAGCGACCATAATCGGAAAATAGTCGTCGAGGGAATTTTCCCAGCGGGTACAATATATAGAAATGCCCAATATTGATTTTATTCATATAAAAACATCACAGGCTCTTCAAACCTCCTCCAAACAGGACAAATACTTATCTGATCATTTCTTTTGACGTACCATGTTTCAAGGATGCCTAGTATGGTGGAATATTTGTGAATGATCACATTGAAATCAATTAATATGATTCTTTAGGCAACATATATAACCAATTTTCCATAAGAGATTGCCTTTTAAATTAGTATTTTCTGATGATTTGGGTATAGTGCACCATCTCATCCTGTTGAATTGGCCAAAATTCGCCTCATATGTGTTATACTAAACCTAAAATTAATATATTGCATTATCTTTCCCTATTCAATAAGGGCTATGGCTAAAAACAAAATAGAAAATATCAACAGAAACCTCTCAAGGGGTTCTAAAACATGAAATAGAATTAGTTATGCTAATTGAAAAAAGAAGTGATTGTGAGTAAAAAGTGAAAAGGTACAATAATGACAATGTGCGCTCAAAAAAGTGCCTATGTAAAAGAGTAACTTTAGTGGTTCTTTTCTGGATTTGAACCCAGGACCTCTTGCATGTGAGTTCCAGCCTCTACCTGCCAGGCCACAGGGACTTGACTGAAAGCTTCTGTGTGGAGGGGCCTTTTCTCCCTCAGGTTATAGCGCCGCCCTAGGGGGTACTTGTCAAACTAGATTTTTTTGTGAGGTCCTCTGGTGCTAATTCCCCGAACTGCCAACTTTATATTGAATAAGTGAATAGCAATAAGAATGCACATATATATGTATTTAAAGTTTAGAAGAGGAAGTTCATTTTGATATGCCTAACGTGCTAGAATTATGTCCTTTGGAATTTATTGTTTAAAGGATTGCCCAGGTTGGAAAGTCACCTGTATTGGAAATAATTCAAAGATAAAAGTCTGTGTGTGTGCGCGCTGTTTGCAAAGGCGCATTGTTAATTAACAAAGGCACTCTGTCAATGGAAATAACCCATACCTTTTGTGTTATCCATGAGAGGTATATTGAAATCAATAACTATTGGAATATGGCCTTCAGGAACACATTGGCTTTGCAGTGACTAATAAAAGGCCCAATAAATAGGCAACTTGGGATTTTTGCCTTTTGAAATGGGACAGGAATTTCAAATGCACTTTCCTCTCATTGGGAAACATTGTACTATCAATCGGGGTGACTTTCAGGCCCGGTGTTGAATCTTCGCGAAAAAATCCTTTTTGATGGTAAGGCTATAGCCTTGGTGTTTTTTTGCCTCCCGAAAAATTCCGACTCGGACTTCAACCAAACACACAAATGTCTTTGTACCCACTGTGGGGAACGCAGCCCAGCGACCATAATCGGAAAATAGTCGTCGAGGGAATTTTCCCAGCGGGTACAATATATAGAAATGCCCAATATTGATTTTATTCATATAAAAACATCACAGGCTCTTCAAACCTCCTCCAAACAGGACAAATACTTATCTGATCATTTCTTTTGACGTACCATGTTTCAAGGATGCCTAGTATGGTGGAATATTTGTGAATGATCACATTGAAATCAATTAATATGATTCTTTAGGCAACATATATAACCAATTTTCCATAAGAGATTGCCTTTTAAATTAGTATTTTCTGATGATTTGGGTATAGTGCACCATCTCATCCTGTTGAATTGGCCAAAATTCGCCTCATATGTGTTATACTAAACCTAAAATTAATATATTGCATTATCTTTCCCTATTCAATAAGGGCTATGGCTAAAAACAAAATAGAAAATATCAACAGAAACCTCTCAAGGGGTTCTAAAACATGAAATAGAATTAGTTATGCTAATTGAAAAAAGAAGTGATTGTGAGTAAAAAGTGAAAAGGTACAATAATGACAATGTGCGCTCAAAAAAGTGCCTATGTAAAAGAGTAACTTTAGTGGTTCTTTTCTGGATTTGAACCCAGGACCTCTTGCATGTGAGTTCCAGCCTCTACCTGCCAGGCCACAGGGACTTGACTGAAAGCTTCTGTGTGGAGGGGCCTTTTCTCCCTCAGGTTATAGCGCCGCCCTAGGGGGTACTTGTCAAACTAGATTTTTTTGTGAGGTCCTCTGGTGCTAATTCCCCGAACTGCCAACTTTATATTGAATAAGTGAATAGCAATAAGAATGCACATATATATGTATTTAAAGTTTAGAAGAGGAAGTTCATTTTGATATGCCTAACGTGCTAGAATTATGTCCTTTGGAATTTATTGTTTAAAGGATTGCCCAGGTTGGAAAGTCACCTGTATTGGAAATAATTCAAAGATAAAAGTCTGTGTGTGTGCGCGCTGTTTGCAAAGGCGCATTGTTAATTAACAAAGGCACTCTGTCAATGGAAATAACCCATACCTTTTGTGTTATCCATGAGAGGTATATTGAAATCAATAACTATTGGAATATGGCCTTCAGGAACACATTGGCTTTGCAGTGACTAATAAAAGGCCCAATAAATAGGCAACTTGGGATTTTTGCCTTTTGAAATGGGACAGGAATTTCAAATGCACTTTCCTCTCATTGGGAAACATTGTACTATCAATCGGGGTGACTTTCAGGCCCGGTGTTGAATCTTCGCGAAAAAATCCTTTTTGATGGTAAGGCTATAGCCTTGGTGTTTTTTTGCCTCCCGAAAAATTCCGACTCGGACTTCAACCAAACACACAAATGTCTTTGTACCCACTGTGGGGAACGCAGCCCAGCGACCATAATCGGAAAATAGTCGTCGAGGGAATTTTCCCAGCGGGTACAATATATAGAAATGCCCAATATTGATTTTATTCATATAAAAACATCACAGGCTCTTCAAACCTCCTCCAAACAGGACAAATACTTATCTGATCATTTCTTTTGACGTACCATGTTTCAAGGATGCCTAGTATGGTGGAATATTTGTGAATGATCACATTGAAATCAATTAATATGATTCTTTAGGCAACATATATAACCAATTTTCCATAAGAGATTGCCTTTTAAATTAGTATTTTCTGATGATTTGGGTATAGTGCACCATCTCATCCTGTTGAATTGGCCAAAATTCGCCTCATATGTGTTATACTAAACCTAAAATTAATATATTGCATTATCTTTCCCTATTCAATAAGGGCTATGGCTAAAAACAAAATAGAAAATATCAACAGAAACCTCTCAAGGGGTTCTAAAACATGAAATAGAATTAGTTATGCTAATTGAAAAAAGAAGTGATTGTGAGTAAAAAGTGAAAAGGTACAATAATGACAATGTGCGCTCAAAAAAGTGCCTATGTAAAAGAGTAACTTTAGTGGTTCTTTTCTGGATTTGAACCCAGGACCTCTTGCATGTGAGTTCCAGCCTCTACCTGCCAGGCCACAGGGACTTGACTGAAAGCTTCTGTGTGGAGGGGCCTTTTCTCCCTCAGGTTATAGCGCCGCCCTAGGGGGTACTTGTCAAACTAGATTTTTTTGTGAGGTCCTCTGGTGCTAATTCCCCGAACTGCCAACTTTATATTGAATAAGTGAATAGCAATAAGAATGCACATATATATGTATTTAAAGTTTAGAAGAGGAAGTTCATTTTGATATGCCTAACGTGCTAGAATTATGTCCTTTGGAATTTATTGTTTAAAGGATTGCCCAGGTTGGAAAGTCACCTGTATTGGAAATAATTCAAAGATAAAAGTCTGTGTGTGTGCGCGCTGTTTGCAAAGGCGCATTGTTAATTAACAAAGGCACTCTGTCAATGGAAATAACCCATACCTTTTGTGTTATCCATGAGAGGTATATTGAAATCAATAACTATTGGAATATGGCCTTCAGGAACACATTGGCTTTGCAGTGACTAATAAAAGGCCCAATAAATAGGCAACTTGGGATTTTTGCCTTTTGAAATGGGACAGGAATTTCAAATGCACTTTCCTCTCATTGGGAAACATTGTACTATCAATCGGGGTGACTTTCAGGCCCGGTGTTGAATCTTCGCGAAAAAATCCTTTTTGATGGTAAGGCTATAGCCTTGGTGTTTTTTTGCCTCCCGAAAAATTCCGACTCGGACTTCAACCAAACACACAAATGTCTTTGTACCCACTGTGGGGAACGCAGCCCAGCGACCATAATCGGAAAATAGTCGTCGAGGGAATTTTCCCAGCGGGTACAATATATAGAAATGCCCAATATTGATTTTATTCATATAAAAACATCACAGGCTCTTCAAACCTCCTCCAAACAGGACAAATACTTATCTGATCATTTCTTTTGACGTACCATGTTTCAAGGATGCCTAGTATGGTGGAATATTTGTGAATGATCACATTGAAATCAATTAATATGATTCTTTAGGCAACATATATAACCAATTTTCCATAAGAGATTGCCTTTTAAATTAGTATTTTCTGATGATTTGGGTATAGTGCACCATCTCATCCTGTTGAATTGGCCAAAATTCGCCTCATATGTGTTATACTAAACCTAAAATTAATATATTGCATTATCTTTCCCTATTCAATAAGGGCTATGGCTAAAAACAAAATAGAAAATATCAACAGAAACCTCTCAAGGGGTTCTAAAACATGAAATAGAATTAGTTATGCTAATTGAAAAAAGAAGTGATTGTGAGTAAAAAGTGAAAAGGTACAATAATGACAATGTGCGCTCAAAAAAGTGCCTATGTAAAAGAGTAACTTTAGTGGTTCTTTTCTGGATTTGAACCCAGGACCTCTTGCATGTGAGTTCCAGCCTCTACCTGCCAGGCCACAGGGACTTGACTGAAAGCTTCTGTGTGGAGGGGCCTTTTCTCCCTCAGGTTATAGCGCCGCCCTAGGGGGTACTTGTCAAACTAGATTTTTTTGTGAGGTCCTCTGGTGCTAATTCCCCGAACTGCCAACTTTATATTGAATAAGTGAATAGCAATAAGAATGCACATATATATGTATTTAAAGTTTAGAAGAGGAAGTTCATTTTGATATGCCTAACGTGCTAGAATTATGTCCTTTGGAATTTATTGTTTAAAGGATTGCCCAGGTTGGAAAGTCACCTGTATTGGAAATAATTCAAAGATAAAAGTCTGTGTGTGTGCGCGCTGTTTGCAAAGGCGCATTGTTAATTAACAAAGGCACTCTGTCAATGGAAATAACCCATACCTTTTGTGTTATCCATGAGAGGTATATTGAAATCAATAACTATTGGAATATGGCCTTCAGGAACACATTGGCTTTGCAGTGACTAATAAAAGGCCCAATAAATAGGCAACTTGGGATTTTTGCCTTTTGAAATGGGACAGGAATTTCAAATGCACTTTCCTCTCATTGGGAAACATTGTACTATCAATCGGGGTGACTTTCAGGCCCGGTGTTGAATCTTCGCGAAAAAATCCTTTTTGATGGTAAGGCTATAGCCTTGGTGTTTTTTTGCCTCCCGAAAAATTCCGACTCGGACTTCAACCAAACACACAAATGTCTTTGTACCCACTGTGGGGAACGCAGCCCAGCGACCATAATCGGAAAATAGTCGTCGAGGGAATTTTCCCAGCGGGTACAATATATAGAAATGCCCAATATTGATTTTATTCATATAAAAACATCACAGGCTCTTCAAACCTCCTCCAAACAGGACAAATACTTATCTGATCATTTCTTTTGACGTACCATGTTTCAAGGATGCCTAGTATGGTGGAATATTTGTGAATGATCACATTGAAATCAATTAATATGATTCTTTAGGCAACATATATAACCAATTTTCCATAAGAGATTGCCTTTTAAATTAGTATTTTCTGATGATTTGGGTATAGTGCACCATCTCATCCTGTTGAATTGGCCAAAATTCGCCTCATATGTGTTATACTAAACCTAAAATTAATATATTGCATTATCTTTCCCTATTCAATAAGGGCTATGGCTAAAAACAAAATAGAAAATATCAACAGAAACCTCTCAAGGGGTTCTAAAACATGAAATAGAATTAGTTATGCTAATTGAAAAAAGAAGTGATTGTGAGTAAAAAGTGAAAAGGTACAATAATGACAATGTGCGCTCAAAAAAGTGCCTATGTAAAAGAGTAACTTTAGTGGTTCTTTTCTGGATTTGAACCCAGGACCTCTTGCATGTGAGTTCCAGCCTCTACCTGCCAGGCCACAGGGACTTGACTGAAAGCTTCTGTGTGGAGGGGCCTTTTCTCCCTCAGGTTATAGCGCCGCCCTAGGGGGTACTTGTCAAACTAGATTTTTTTGTGAGGTCCTCTGGTGCTAATTCCCCGAACTGCCAACTTTATATTGAATAAGTGAATAGCAATAAGAATGCACATATATATGTATTTAAAGTTTAGAAGAGGAAGTTCATTTTGATATGCCTAACGTGCTAGAATTATGTCCTTTGGAATTTATTGTTTAAAGGATTGCCCAGGTTGGAAAGTCACCTGTATTGGAAATAATTCAAAGATAAAAGTCTGTGTGTGTGCGCGCTGTTTGCAAAGGCGCATTGTTAATTAACAAAGGCACTCTGTCAATGGAAATAACCCATACCTTTTGTGTTATCCATGAGAGGTATATTGAAATCAATAACTATTGGAATATGGCCTTCAGGAACACATTGGCTTTGCAGTGACTAATAAAAGGCCCAATAAATAGGCAACTTGGGATTTTTGCCTTTTGAAATGGGACAGGAATTTCAAATGCACTTTCCTCTCATTGGGAAACATTGTACTATCAATCGGGGTGACTTTCAGGCCCGGTGTTGAATCTTCGCGAAAAAATCCTTTTTGATGGTAAGGCTATAGCCTTGGTGTTTTTTTGCCTCCCGAAAAATTCCGACTCGGACTTCAACCAAACACACAAATGTCTTTGTACCCACTGTGGGGAACGCAGCCCAGCGACCATAATCGGAAAATAGTCGTCGAGGGAATTTTCCCAGCGGGTACAATATATAGAAATGCCCAATATTGATTTTATTCATATAAAAACATCACAGGCTCTTCAAACCTCCTCCAAACAGGACAAATACTTATCTGATCATTTCTTTTGACGTACCATGTTTCAAGGATGCCTAGTATGGTGGAATATTTGTGAATGATCACATTGAAATCAATTAATATGATTCTTTAGGCAACATATATAACCAATTTTCCATAAGAGATTGCCTTTTAAATTAGTATTTTCTGATGATTTGGGTATAGTGCACCATCTCATCCTGTTGAATTGGCCAAAATTCGCCTCATATGTGTTATACTAAACCTAAAATTAATATATTGCATTATCTTTCCCTATTCAATAAGGGCTATGGCTAAAAACAAAATAGAAAATATCAACAGAAACCTCTCAAGGGGTTCTAAAACATGAAATAGAATTAGTTATGCTAATTGAAAAAAGAAGTGATTGTGAGTAAAAAGTGAAAAGGTACAATAATGACAATGTGCGCTCAAAAAAGTGCCTATGTAAAAGAGTAACTTTAGTGGTTCTTTTCTGGATTTGAACCCAGGACCTCTTGCATGTGAGTTCCAGCCTCTACCTGCCAGGCCACAGGGACTTGACTGAAAGCTTCTGTGTGGAGGGGCCTTTTCTCCCTCAGGTTATAGCGCCGCCCTAGGGGGTACTTGTCAAACTAGATTTTTTTGTGAGGTCCTCTGGTGCTAATTCCCCGAACTGCCAACTTTATATTGAATAAGTGAATAGCAATAAGAATGCACATATATATGTATTTAAAGTTTAGAAGAGGAAGTTCATTTTGATATGCCTAACGTGCTAGAATTATGTCCTTTGGAATTTATTGTTTAAAGGATTGCCCAGGTTGGAAAGTCACCTGTATTGGAAATAATTCAAAGATAAAAGTCTGTGTGTGTGCGCGCTGTTTGCAAAGGCGCATTGTTAATTAACAAAGGCACTCTGTCAATGGAAATAACCCATACCTTTTGTGTTATCCATGAGAGGTATATTGAAATCAATAACTATTGGAATATGGCCTTCAGGAACACATTGGCTTTGCAGTGACTAATAAAAGGCCCAATAAATAGGCAACTTGGGATTTTTGCCTTTTGAAATGGGACAGGAATTTCAAATGCACTTTCCTCTCATTGGGAAACATTGTACTATCAATCGGGGTGACTTTCAGGCCCGGTGTTGAATCTTCGCGAAAAAATCCTTTTTGATGGTAAGGCTATAGCCTTGGTGTTTTTTTGCCTCCCGAAAAATTCCGACTCGGACTTCAACCAAACACACAAATGTCTTTGTACCCACTGTGGGGAACGCAGCCCAGCGACCATAATCGGAAAATAGTCGTCGAGGGAATTTTCCCAGCGGGTACAATATATAGAAATGCCCAATATTGATTTTATTCATATAAAAACATCACAGGCTCTTCAAACCTCCTCCAAACAGGACAAATACTTATCTGATCATTTCTTTTGACGTACCATGTTTCAAGGATGCCTAGTATGGTGGAATATTTGTGAATGATCACATTGAAATCAATTAATATGATTCTTTAGGCAACATATATAACCAATTTTCCATAAGAGATTGCCTTTTAAATTAGTATTTTCTGATGATTTGGGTATAGTGCACCATCTCATCCTGTTGAATTGGCCAAAATTCGCCTCATATGTGTTATACTAAACCTAAAATTAATATATTGCATTATCTTTCCCTATTCAATAAGGGCTATGGCTAAAAACAAAATAGAAAATATCAACAGAAACCTCTCAAGGGGTTCTAAAACATGAAATAGAATTAGTTATGCTAATTGAAAAAAGAAGTGATTGTGAGTAAAAAGTGAAAAGGTACAATAATGACAATGTGCGCTCAAAAAAGTGCCTATGTAAAAGAGTAACTTTAGTGGTTCTTTTCTGGATTTGAACCCAGGACCTCTTGCATGTGAGTTCCAGCCTCTACCTGCCAGGCCACAGGGACTTGACTGAAAGCTTCTGTGTGGAGGGGCCTTTTCTCCCTCAGGTTATAGCGCCGCCCTAGGGGGTACTTGTCAAACTAGATTTTTTTGTGAGGTCCTCTGGTGCTAATTCCCCGAACTGCCAACTTTATATTGAATAAGTGAATAGCAATAAGAATGCACATATATATGTATTTAAAGTTTAGAAGAGGAAGTTCATTTTGATATGCCTAACGTGCTAGAATTATGTCCTTTGGAATTTATTGTTTAAAGGATTGCCCAGGTTGGAAAGTCACCTGTATTGGAAATAATTCAAAGATAAAAGTCTGTGTGTGTGCGCGCTGTTTGCAAAGGCGCATTGTTAATTAACAAAGGCACTCTGTCAATGGAAATAACCCATACCTTTTGTGTTATCCATGAGAGGTATATTGAAATCAATGACTATTGGAATATGGCCTTCAGGAACACATTGGCTTTGCAGTGACTAATAAAAGGCCCAATAAATAGGCAACTTGGGATTTTTGCCTTTTGAAATGGGACAGGAATTTCAAATGCACTTTCCTCTCATTGGGAAACATTGTACTATCAATCGGGGTGACTTTCAGGCCCGGTGTTGAATCTTCGCGAAAAAATCCTTTTTGATGGTAAGGCTATAGCCTTGGTGTTTTTTTGCCTCCCGAAAAATTCCGACTCGGACTTCAACCAAACACACAAATGTCTTTGTACCCACTGTGGGGAACGCAGCCCAGCGACCATAATCGGAAAATAGTCGTCGAGGGAATTTTCCCAGCGGGTACAATATATAGAAATGCCCAATATTGATTTTATTCATATAAAAACATCACAGGCTCTTCAAACCTCCTCCAAACAGGACAAATACTTATCTGATCATTTCTTTTGACGTACCATGTTTCAAGGATGCCTAGTATGGTGGAATATTTGTGAATGATCACATTGAAATCAATTAATATGATTCTTTAGGCAACATATATAACCAATTTTCCATAAGAGATTGCCTTTTAAATTAGTATTTTCTGATGATTTGGGTATAGTGCACCATCTCATCCTGTTGAATTGGCCAAAATTCGCCTCATATGTGTTATACTAAACCTAAAATTAATATATTGCATTATCTTTCCCTATTCAATAAGGGCTATGGCTAAAAACAAAATAGAAAATATCAACAGAAACCTCTCAAGGGGTTCTAAAACATGAAATAGAATTAGTTATGCTAATTGAAAAAAGAAGTGATTGTGAGTAAAAAGTGAAAAGGTACAATAATGACAATGTGCGCTCAAAAAAGTGCCTATGTAAAAGAGTAACTTTAGTGGTTCTTTTCTGGATTTGAACCCAGGACCTCTTGCATGTGAGTTCCAGCCTCTACCTGCCAGGCCACAGGGACTTGACTGAAAGCTTCTGTGTGGAGGGGCCTTTTCTCCCTCAGGTTATAGCGCCGCCCTAGGGGGTACTTGTCAAACTAGATTTTTTTGTGAGGTCCTCTGGTGCTAATTCCCCGAACTGCCAACTTTATATTGAATAAGTGAATAGCAATAAGAATGCACATATATATGTATTTAAAGTTTAGAAGAGGAAGTTCATTTTGATATGCCTAACGTGCTAGAATTATGTCCTTTGGAATTTATTGTTTAAAGGATTGCCCAGGTTGGAAAGTCACCTGTATTGGAAATAATTCAAAGATAAAAGTCTGTGTGTGTGCGCGCTGTTTGCAAAGGCGCATTGTTAATTAACAAAGGCACTCTGTCAATGGAAATAACCCATACCTTTTGTGTTATCCATGAGAGGTATATTGAAATCAATAACTATTGGAATATGGCCTTCAGGAACACATTGGCTTTGCAGTGACTAATAAAAGGCCCAATAAATAGGCAACTTGGGATTTTTGCCTTTTGAAATGGGACAGGAATTTCAAATGCACTTTCCTCTCATTGGGAAACATTGTACTATCAATCGGGGTGACTTTCAGGCCCGGTGTTGAATCTTCGCGAAAAAATCCTTTTTGATGGTAAGGCTATAGCCTTGGTGTTTTTTTGCCTCCCGAAAAATTCCGACTCGGACTTCAACCAAACACACAAATGTCTTTGTACCCACTGTGGGGAACGCAGGCCATCGACCATAATCTTCGAGTAGTCATGGAAACCTCCCAGGGGTGAGGGAGGGAGGGGTTTCCACGACTACTCTTGGAGGTTTCCACGACTACTCTTTTGACATTCTGGTCAGTGGGCTGAATTATTATTTTAATTATTTCCACTACAGATGACTTTCCAATCTGGCATTCCTTACAGAGGTTCGCCTTTAAACTTTATACACCTCCCTTATAGGTAACCTTCTACAGAATAGTTTATAAGATCATCTTGATCCTCTTCCTAGATTTCATAGATTCAAACTAGGATCTTCATTAAACGCACGAGATTCTAAATAGCTAGCTGCAAGGCTGACCAAAAATAACGTTCATGAATCCAAAAAGATTCATATGCATCCATTTGCTCACTCAGAAAACTCACGCATCCATAAAAAGATGTATGAACATATACAGAGAAGATGCATGACAGAATCGTGAATGTGAAATACCATAGTTTTATATGGAAAAAACGAATCTAAAAGTAAATCTTTTCACCAATGCTCACTCTCCCAGGAGGGGAGAACTTAGCTCTCCCCATTCACTCTAAATGGTTTGGTGCGTCGTTCCCATTTAAGAATCTTCTTAAGGAGATCACCTTGACAACTTCTTGTTTTTATGATTCCTGGCGAGCCCCGTGGATTGAAACTTTGAAAAAAATACTACCCCCCCCCCCCCCCCACGCACTTCCTCACCCCAGGGAGGTCTCCACGACTGCTCTTGTGACATCTGGTGTACAATCTGGTTATATTTTTTACCTATTTCCTCTAAAACCGACACTACAACAAGTTTGAAAGTTGGCAAGTTTACAGTTTATTTCATTTTCATACAAATGTACAATGTAAATACAACTAAATGTACAGGTTTTCAATGTTTCTCCTTAATTGCAAACTCCTCTCGATAAACATAAAAGGATAAATTCTGATGTAACTAGGAACTACGAGAGCAAGGGTTAGAATATGTGGTTCAATCATACTGCGTGTATTTAATGCTACAACATCAATAGTATTGATACTTCAGAAAAATAACTTTCCAGACTCAAATGAGTGATCAATTATTATATAATACTATTTTTGATCTCACAACTGAATCTTGTGAAACAAAACTTTGATAAAGGCGTACTAATGCAAATAATTCTAAGAAAAATATGCTAAATAAAGATGAAAACCTGATTATGTGTGGATGACTAAACGATGTATAAACAGTGACATGTTCACTTTCTAGATTACAAGATTGTATAAATTCAGTGTGCCAAGTGCCCGCTTGCCATTGACCTGCTACTATCATCTGTCCCAGAACGAAGAGGATGTATATCCTAATAACTATACTCGGCTTCGGTAATCATGTAAAATAGGAGTTATGATAAAAGATAAAATGTACACTAACGATGGTAAAAGAACTGGGGTTCTGCTTCCTATAGCAACAGCATTCAAAATGAATAAATATCTAAAAATTACTGAAGTCAGAAATGAAACTAGTACGATACCGGATTACAAATCATAAGTACGCATTATCAAGCTCTCGTGCGAGCCCTTTTACCTACGTTTTGTTAAAATATAGCTAATTGTTAAGATATACAGAAGTTCACAACTTCACATTTTATAGCATTCAACAAGTCTGAGTTGTTGACCAGCGTCCAAGTCGGCTGTACGGTTGGGTATAGTTAGAGTATCACAGTGTACAACTGGTGTGTCCTGGGACGGGCAGGGTGGACGGGTCACACGCGGAAGGGCACATGGGGAGGACGGTTTACACACAGCAGGTCACGTAATACTGTCATCAGTCGGGCGGGGACCTCGTACTCACACACACGGACAGACACACACCCTCAACCAGGCCAGCATTCTGACGGTGAGGTTAACAGCTTTACAAGTATCAAAAGGTGAACGCAGAACAACTCTCTGGCTACCGGGGACAATTGGCCCAAAGTCAGTCACTTGGCCACCTTCATACATTTGCACAAATAATGAGTCTCGGACACCAACACTCACTCCAAATATAGAACAACAATGTAGAATCTTCCCCCTTCCCCTACACTCAGCAGCAAACCGGTTTCAGTTTTGTTCTGAGCAATATAACTTATAAGCGCAGATAGATCAGGTTAGAACGGGCCGTCTAGGCTGAAGCTCGGTCCCTGCGGCCTATGAGGCGAGCTGTATTGGGATCAATGAAACCCATCGAAAGATTTGACAAACGTGCCACACGGGTCAGTGCCATTGGGAGGTGGGAGGGGCCTTTGAATATGAGGTTACAACTATTTTATAATAAACTTTGGATGATTTAGAAACTCTAACATACATCATAAGTTTGTAGAAAGTATCACTTCCAGAAATGTGTTGATTGTAAACCATGAGTTGTGGCAGGCAAAGCGGGGCCGGTGGGTTGTCTGGCCTTGGGCGGAGACAGGTCCAAGGCGGGACACGACCCCGCTTTGACGTACGCAGTGTGCACGTCTCCCATCTCTGACCACCGTGCGACTGTCTGGGCCTCGGTCGGAGCCACAACAAAGACCACAGTTTGCCTACTCTGACCACGTCACTGGTGGCACCAGCCCTCTGACGGCCTGTTCTGTCTCAGGCCCCGTATCTGGGGCACCCCTGCACGGGCAGCTTCTTCTGGTCCTAGGACAGGATGAAGGCCTGGCCCCAACACGGCACAGCTAACTAACTAAATCGAAGCCTGCAGACCCGACCATACACCACATCTGGACGGGCTGTGCCCGGGAGCCTTCTGAAGGACGTTGACTTCTACGGCCGAAGGAACTGTTTGACCCAGATGTCGTTGTTTGAGTCCAGTTCGAGGCGCATGGGCCCTGATCGGTGAAAGTCGGACCCAGAACGTAAAGAGCTATAGCTGAAACGTCATAAATCAAGGAATATAACAGCAGTAAGACAGACACTTGTGTCATTTAACATCAATGTTTTAAACATGTATAAACGTTATTCCATTCAGTCTTATATACAATTTGTGTCAACAAATTTAGACAAAAAGAGTACACGAGAATAAATTGTTGCGTTCTTAACATGTTACCACGTTAATATGAATTTGAACATATATATTCATAAAAACGTTATATGATTTTGATTTAGTTTTATTTATATGATTTCAAATCAATAGTTCGAGAACTGTATTTTTCTAACAATGTCCGCAATTGTAAACTGTAGGATGAGCACTTACTGTACCTAGATCTTACCACACACTAAACAGGTAATCTACCTACATATGTACAAATGTGTAAGAAGAAAAGTGATCAATCAAAATAATTTAAAAGAATATAAACTAATAGCTACCATTTTATAGTCTTAAATGCACACATATGATAGTGAATATAATGCACAAACCAAAGTACCAAAGTTCTAAAGCTAAATGAAGCTAGCTCTTACAAACTGATTATTTGGTAGAGAATAATTTCCGATTTATTTTTTACAAAAGTCCTGAGAAATAATATGAAAATAAAAATCTTTAAATCCCTAATCCATTCTAATAAATCTACACCATGATCCGTAAAGTGTTTGTAGTGACGTTAATGAGACGCAGAGTTCGTGTATATTTAGGGGAGATTGTATAAACAGCCACAACCAAAGTTCTACGAGTCAGTAACGTCAACACGCCCTCTCCACGTCAACAGGTCCACTGTGTGCCCACAGCTGTTATTTCACGCCAGGTTAGTAGACTTAAGGATACAGTGAAGGCACCTCAAGGGGCTTGGATTTGGTGAGGTCGGAAAGGTTCGGCTTGGCGGAGGATCCCACGAGGCCCACGTCTCTCTGGAACTTGCGCAGCCATTGTTTGTGCTCTGCCAGCAGCACCTCGGTGGACGTGGAAATGAGACCCGGTGTGGTCCCGGCCGGCACGCTCAGCGACTCGGACGGGCGAAGGGTACTGCGAAACTGCTCTCTGATAAAGCAAGGAATAAGCATCTTGGTACAGGTATATCACAACTGAGGTAAGCCTGAACAGGTAAGTGGGTTTCAAAGAACTCTGTCATGATTCAAAAGCAATTAAGTGGGTTTCAAAGAACTCTGTCATGATTCAAAAGCAATTAAGTGGGTTTCAAAGAACTCTGTCATGATTCAAAAGCCTCTAACATGAAGTATAATACGTAATAAACATAATCGATTCATAAGAAGTGCATTTTATTCACTTTTTGGCTGGCTACCATACGTTGGACAACCAAAGATTTGTTCATATCAATGACTCATGTTACATAACCATCTTTTGATATACATGGACTCAAAGGTACAACCAACTAAGTGTAAGATCTAACAATGGGAAGTTTAGTCGACTGAGGAGAACGTCAGCACATGATGACATCTGAAGTCTGTTATTTGAAGTTGTGGGTAACACATTTTTACATTTCTTGTCTAAAAGATTGGGGACATAGATAGGCAGACATCATATAAGTGCAGAGCCCAGGTGGAGATTTATTTAAGGTGTTTTAGAGTGCTCCTAACCAACGACTAAAACACACGGACAGTGAGTGAACACTTACCTAACAGATAGTGGGGAATAGGAGACGGAGCCACCGAAAAGCCCGAGTGAGACTGGCGCTCGCCGTTCACCAAAGTACTTGATCCACTTCTTTTCAAGTGACTTCTCTGCAGAGTCGTACATGGGGAAGTCAACTTGGTGCTGCGGATGGTTCCTGGGTCGGGGGTAAAAGGAACCAGTTAGTGTCCAGCAGTCAGGGTCAGCCAGGTCTACACATTATGAGTTGGCAGTGCCATCTAGTTTAACCCACTTCATGCCTGTGACGCCTGCATTCCTCACAGGCCCGGCCTCCCTTCTGGAACCCTTTTATGCATTGCTAATCAGGGGAGGTGCTCCTAAGAATGCAGTGGCAGGGAGCAGGGGTTAGACTAGTCAGCCTGGGAAGCGTAATCCATGGCATACTGAGTAAAGAATCGTTGTCTCTTCTTGCTCCTTCCCAGGTGTCCACATATGTTGAAAGCTTTTGATATTAAATCATACGGATTAACTCACTGGTAATTTTGATAAAAGGAGTAATGGTTTTGTTTCAAAATGGAAAACCAGGTACTCACATGTAGGTATTGAGCCCGTCGGGCGTTGGCACGTGGCTGGTGGGCGCTGAACCGACAGTCGACACGGGTGCTGAAACATACGGGAAAGACAAAGAAAATAAATACAGGGTTTGGGTCATCTCTTGAAACTGCTCTGGAAGTGTTTCCAAAACAATTGAAGCTGTTACAAGTTATACAACGGTTAGGCGGATTTCACCTGCCTCTTTCATACTAGTGCATATCATTACTACTGGAATGATTATTACGATGAATAATACTTTATTTTCCTGATTTAGCAATAAAAGCTTGTTTGTGCTCTGATGTTAATTGTAATCTATTTCATGTATATACAATGTTTATACATGTGTAAAATACCACGAGAAATGTAAGTTTAGGGGCATGATAATTCATAAGTTATACCTTCTGACAAAAATGCAAGGGGAGGTTTGCTGGATACATGTGCGAATTTGTTGGCCTCTACTGCGACAGTTCCAATTAAAGTGTAGGGACATCTAACAGTTCATGCACAGATTTGTCAGAAAACTAAATAAATAATATCACTTCACGTTGTTTATGTCGGATTATTCTTGTAATAATGTTTGCATATATACATTATAACCCATAGTGAAATCGGTGTAAGAATAAAGTTAGAAGATCTCCATTCTAAGCGTGATGTCCGCTGAAGTGAGAGTCCGTTTAAGCAAGAGTCCCTTATGGTACATTAGCCTGTTCTGCAGGTAGGTGCGTGTTGGGGGGGGGGGCCTACCTGTGTGGTGGGCGGTGGTGGTGGCGGTGGTGGTGGTGGCGGAGCAGGGCCCCGCCCCGCCTGTGCCCAGCATGCTGAGGGCTGAACCCAGTTGGTCGTTAATTCTCTGCAGTGACTCCCAGATGGCTTCATGGTCTGCCGGAGCCCGCGACCCGGGGTGCCGGGACCGCAATTTACGGTGAGCTGGTGCAGAATAATACATAGAGTTAGAACGGAAGCATGAAAGCGTGGCTATATATACAGAGGAATGACACCCAGAGAAACGTGGTAGAAAGGGTGCAAACTAGGAGATGTGATAGACAGCCACAGATTGTGAGAATAAACTGAGGATTTATGTCAAGCAACACAGGGAACACAGACCAGAACAGAAAGCATTGAACCCCCTCCCCGACACATCGTAAAGAGCACCTCTCCAACGTAGAACTGTCATCAGTCACAGAAATCAACAGATTCGCTTTCATACAGTTATCAATCTCATTCACATGCAGTGGTGATTAAACAATTGAAAAACATGTTTTTTCAGTCCCGATTAGATAATCAAATATATTATTTCTAAATTGTTATTTCATAAACTCACATGTTGGGACTGTGACGTCATCAAAGTTTAAATCATTGCTGCTGATGCCTGAGCTCTCGTCTGAGTCGCTGATGTCCAGGTCTGCCGCGTTCACACATGCCGGCCGGCGGCTGTTCAGCACATTGAAGCCACTCTCGGTCTCTTCGTCTTCTGACTGAAATAAAGTCACAGATATTTCAGGTAATGGACAGGTAATGGTAAAAAAATGCTAAGCGCAAAGTTGGCTCATGTTGTACTTGCAATCGGTGCTTGACGTAACTGAATTCAATGTGATTATCATTGTCAGTGACGAGATAGTATAGGGTTATTTGCATTATTGGTAAAAAGATGTTTTAGGGCTACAACATGTACTTACAACATCGTTAACAGACCACTCACATTGTCAGTGACGAGCTGGTTGAGCTGCCTCAGTTTGTGCTCCTTCTCCTTCAGCAGCCGGGTGCCCGTCGTCATGTTAGTTTTCAGCTTGTCGATCTCCAGAGCCTCATTCTCAAGGCTCTGCCGCACGTTATCCAGCAGGGAAGCTGACTCCCCGTCCAGGTTCTAAACGTCAAAGTAATTATATAGAATAAAACAATGAACAATTTTCAAAAAGAACTGAGGATTGAAATTATCATCTCACCTTTTCAATTTTTGTAATTTTTACCATCTCACCTTTTCAATTTTTGTAAGAATTTTTGTTTCTGAATATATATATATATACATATATATATATACATATATATATATATACATACATATATATATACATATATACATATATACATATATATACACATATATACATATATATATATATGATTAAATTTTTTTTTTTTTTTTTTAAACAATTTTCTGGGGGTGAGTTGGATTTCTCCAGTTTTCCCTCACCCGCCAGCCATAACTTAAACTAATACAAATCATGTTTTTATTAAGCTATTGCTCTTTAGAAAATAGGGAAACTTCTTGGATCACCATTTTAACAAAAAATCAAATGGAATTAGTTATTATACATAGATGGATGATGATGAGATGAAATGGAATGATGAAATTTTCAAATCTGCACATTTAAAGAGAAAGTATTTAGACACCTAAAGGCAGTTGATACATATTTCTCCTAATCAGTTCTTCTACAGTCACAAGTACACAAGCCTACCTGTCATAATACCTGATGCATTTCAATGTCATTTCACATACTTCCAGTTGTCACCATACAAGTACATCTAGTATCTCACATTCTACTACATGCCAGCATATTCAGTCCTGGTACATTACTTTAGGAGTTGTAATAGTCATTGTACTTTCGAGGCTTTGAGTCTCTAGTACATGACTAATAGCTGTCATCATACATGTATAAAGTTTGTGTGTGTCACCATACTTGCAGTCTTGAGGGATAGTACGTCTTTCATCAGAACTGAAACCAGAACTGTCCGGACCAAATCGGGACATACGGCAAGTATGTACAGTTTGTGTACATGGCATACTTAAAGATGTTGTCAAGTTGTAAATATTTTCGAAGGTATTTCAATCATGAAAATGACTTAATTGAAAATAGTTACCGCATGAATATCAATACATTCAGAGTATGCTCTAGCTACAAACCTGCTAAACGAGGGAACGATCTAAATATAAAGGCATTTAATCATTTACTGTTTAGACATTGCCCACACCTATAGTTAGAGGTTTCTGACCCCGAGCACGTACCCCTAGTTGGTGTTTGAGCATGTCGTGGCTCCATTCCTGGCGGGCAGCCTGCAGCATGGCCTGACGCTGACGGATTGAATGCTTCTGTTTGCGCAGGAAATTCTTCGCCAAGCCAATCGAGTCACCTTCCCTTGTCAGGTGCTCCCTGATCCTAGACAGAACATTTCACATAAGCTACAGTTATGTGTTTCTGGTCATGCGAAGCAATAAGAGAACAGTAGTTGTATAATGATACGTGTGTATGAAGTATAGCTGACTAGTTTAGCCTTAATGAACATGTTCAATCATTTTCAAAAAGGGACGCATATCACCACACGTTGACCCAGTCTGTTAACTGTAGACTAGGAGCACTTGACTAGAGGCAAGGTGTGCGGACTCACCCCTGGTAGGAGCCCAGCCGGGCCTTAATGCGAATGATGTCCTCTGACAGCGACTCGTCACTCAGTGAGACATCTGCCCACGCAGACCGCTTCTTCTGGTAGGGAGAAATACGCACAAGATTATATGTCAATATATGCAATGCAATGAATCCCAGTAAAATTGTTCATTCAATATCTCATGTTATACATTATACGCCAGACATTTTGTAATACAATGTTGATGCCATTTCCATATCAAATGTCACTTTTTACCTAATACTTAGTGATTTCTTCTTAATATGCATACGATTGTATTCGTGAACCTAAAAAGGGAATTTTCCTTTACAAAGGAACAACCGCTATTAACGTAGATACCCCGATTTCCACGCGTTTCTACGACACAAGGGTTTCTAATCACATCAGCTGTATCGATCCTGTTTTAGCGGATTGTTTGATACGTGCAGGGACATTGTAGGCAACAGAAGTTTGTGTATCACTTCTAAGTACATCGACCTAGGAGCCAGAGATATAACTCCAGATCAAAGAAAATCCCGTGTTATCCCAAAATCCTTTAGAAATGCCTACCTGGAGTTTGATCTTCCGCAAGGTCTTCTCGCCCTCTGACATGTGCCTCGTGCGGGGCCTCGGCTGCTCCGTGTCAGATTCTGCATCAACATCACGGCAACAGTAGTCAAGTGGGAATGTCTGTATATTTTTGAGGTCATATTGGGTCTCACTCTCAGGTGCACTAGCAGGTTAACCTATTCCTCAGTATAACTAATCTAACCTTAAAGCCAAAGTATTTCTTATCAACTGCGTTTAAAACAAATACATCTTTACTTCTCTATATAGTGTGTTGGTCAGTCCTCCTATCAATACATATAACAGTTGTAAATTGGTCTCTGAACGTTTATATCACATAAAAATGATGCTGCTGTTAGCATCAAGCTCCTTGCTACCCGGACCAGAGAGAATAATGCATCCACACCCAGAAACGAAAAGCTGGCTAGCACTGACCTGCTGACCCACTGAGGTCGTTCATGCTGGAGCTCTTGGTGGCCCTGACCGGGGAGCCCAGGTCGTCCAGCCGCAGGTGGGAGTCCTCGGTCAGCGTCTTGTCAGCGTCAGGCACAACTCTCCCCCGTGACCGGGCCACATGACTCTCCTCCTTGATCTGCACCACCTTGTCTCGCAGCTCACTGAAACAAACCAATACATTCAGGTAAAGGGGGATACAGTCAAGGTCTCAATACCCTGTCCCGCAGCTATCTAAACAAGCACGACCAGAAGACCTTCTACAACTTTTTCAGACCTGCGTGGTAACCCTGATTAAGGGTGGCTATAAATTTCGAAGAAGGGAAGGTATTTCTACTGGCATCAAACTGTTTTTGATCTACCTACTTGTACTTTCTCTGCTCCTGTTCTCGTTGTAGCTTAAGCTTGCGTATGTCAGCTTCTAGTTCTGCCCGTTGCCGCTGCAGCCTCTCTAACAGAGCGCGCTCTTCCTTGATATTGCATTGCAGACTGTGCCGCTCCTCCTTCATCCGCTCAACTTCCTGGGCTGACAAGTTGGACGTCTTTTGGGTATAGGCATCCTGCAAGTATACCTGTTAATCAGTTTGCGCAGATATAGATGGAAAACTAACATGTTTGGATATACATCTCAAATATTTCCAATGACTTTTGTCATACAGGAAGACAAAGCAGATGACCTAGATTTTGGGTACCTTCAGGATGAAGCTAATAGAAGCTGTGGGTAGACTTAGTTAGGCGGCAGTATCCTCAACATACCCCAGTAGTCAGAGTGACCGTGTTACTTACGTCCTGTTCTGTCTCCAGTGCATCTCGGTCCTCCATGAAGGCCTTTCTTCTCGTCTCCAGCTCGGCCTCCTCCTCTCTCAGCCGCTCCGAGGCCCGGGTCAGTTCTGCACGCCGCTGGTCAAGGCCATCTTCCTGCTGCACCAAACGGTCCTCCTGACCACGAAAAGAAGAGCAGAGACTGAGGGGCTAGTTACTAGTTTGAGCTCACACGAGTTTATAGCCTGTATAGTGTATCAACGTGTAGCGAAGAGTGGCCTGAACACTTCATGGTCGGCTACCAACTTGAAATATGAACACGAAGTCACTTAATTGCTAAACCTCCAGGTTTTCTCATTTTTGGACAATAGGTAATATTACGCACAGATGAGATAACAAATAAAAAAGTGTATACATGTAATACATATTATCTTCTATGTTATATCATTTGTGTTCTTTGTAAGACGTTGCCAAAAAGGATCCTTCCAGGCCTAGATAATGAGAGAAACGCACCTGGCTATTGTTTTTATGTAATCTTTTTCCCACTCAAAAGCCCCTTTTCACTGTACTCAATAGGCACACGAATCAGCAGATTGTATCAAATAATCAGATTACTTCATGCCGGTTCAGGTCTAAAATGTATATTTTATTATTTCAACATTTATTTTATGCAGACAATGATAGAGCATGCTGAAAAATTAATGACGGGTGTTCTCACTTGGGAATTTCATATCATATAAGCATAAATATACAAACAAACTGAAGAACCTCTAAAAAAAAAAATAGTGTCGTTAAGTTGGTTCTAAAATTATACGTAAGCATGCATGCCAACTGTTAACGTTTGACAATAAAAAACAAACATCATGTACATGCAAATGAAACCTAGCTAGCTATGCTACAAAATTGCACGTGTACATCAACGACAGAACGTAACCATGCCAACAGTAGAAAAGTCACCTTGACTTTGAGTGCAGACTCCTTCTCTTTCAGCAATTCATGTTGCTTCTCTATTTTCTCTTCCTATGAAAGTATGATTTATAACAATCTGTTAAGAGAGTTTTGACATATATCATTGTGGCATAGCGGTTGATAAAGGGGTGAAATTCTACAACCAATAGCAAAGACCCAATTGTCCTTTAAAACGGACAAACGGCCTAATTTGCATTGGCGCATACTTGAAACTTGAATTGACTTAACCATGACCATCTTATACTTTTCCTACTTGCTTTATCACAACTCTGTTGAACATGTGAGAAAAGACGATCTCTAACCTTTTGCAGAGTCACTTACCTTCTCTCGGTACTCGTCCCTCAGTTTCTGCCGTTTGTCCTCGAACTCCTGTCGCATGTCTTTGACCTGGTCTGCGTGCCCACTGCGCAGCGCACGGCGCTCCTCCTCCAGCTGAGTCTCTTGGTCCCTGCGGGCGGCATGTTCCTACAAGTCAAATACACTTGTCAGGAGCCAATAAAATAGTGAAGCTAATTTTCCAAATTGTTCCAAGTTATTTCATTTCAGACTGCGTTAGCTTATAAACGTATCTTAATGTTTCAGATGAAAAAGGGATGTAAATGTGAGAAAAAATAATAATAACGAAATACCAGTTTCGAATATAGGTTTCTGGGATAATCAGCAAACAAGCATTTTGCTATTTCATATTAAATTGCGACAATTACAGCTGTCCTGAAACGTTTTATACCCACTAACCATTCAAGGAGAGGTTTCTTTCAATTTTATATCTTGATATATTATACATGTCAGTGAAATAAAATTAAAATTAATACAAAATTAAGAGGTGGGCCTATTTATTACACATATTCTGTTCATTTAGAACATATACCCCTAACTAATGGTTTCGTTTCATATGCTTCTTAAGACGGTGGCTGCAGCCTTTCCAGTATATATGTAGCAAAATGATCCGTCAAGATTTCTGGAGGACATAAGATTATAGATATTGGTGCGCAGGCTGGCCTGTGGGCAGCCTGCGGTGAGTAGGTCGGTGAGCCCCACCTTCTCCTTGAGCTGGTCCTGCAGCTGGCGCACCGCCCGGCTGTGGTCCTCCCTCATCTTCTCCAACTCCCGCTGCTGCTGGGTGCGCAGCTCCTCCTGACGCTCCTTCAGCACATTGTCCAGCTGGCAAAGTCAAGAAGCATCTTAGAGCACTTTGTTTTTTTTTGGTTTTTTTTTAGAGCACTTTGGTTTGTATGTCAAAACTACTACACATTTTCGCTGATCTCGCAAAAATGTAGAATAATCATTTTGCTTCTATCTTTCTTGATATTCGTTACATAACATTAGATAGCACTTTGAATAGACTTCCTTATGACATGAATTACAATACTATGTGTAATAGAGTAGAAATAAAAATTAATCAGAAATGCGAAAATCATGTTTTATACTTAAAGGTTTTGAACTGAAATATCTGTCATTAATGGAAATATCTGTCATCAATTGAAAGAAACTCATAAAACTTCGTATGCATGTAGACAATAATCAAATGGAGGGAACAGATTTTTTTTATTTAGGCTCTAGTTTTAATTTTATGAAATCTACAAAATTAAGTTGACCCCAAAAGATACAAAAAGTTTCCCATTTTTGGTCACAAAATCAAACTAAGGCCTAAATTAAAAATTTGAGACACCATTCCCCCCAGTCGAATGCTTTTGACAGTGCTACCAAGTTTCAAAACTATGAAAATTATATTAATCAAGAAATCTTGGTTCAAAAAATAAAAGTGAAAAAATTCAATTCTAATCATTAATTTCTCTAATTTAGATCTATAAATGCTGTTCAATATGTCCTAAGACAGAGAAGAATTAGAGCTTGTAAATGATGTATAATATGTATGAAAATCATAAAATGGTAAGATTGTGAACTTGACACTAAATACTAAATACTGGAGCCCAACCACAGGGTGCCATGCGATACCCCCAGTGATAGATGTGGGACACAACTGTATTGAAAAATTCGAAAGATTAGGAAAAGGATAGCTGATTTATAAGGATGTGAATCTTCTATATACAAAGAGAAGGGCCTCCTGCTTCTGCCTACCGCTGAGATATCAAAACAACAACAGTAAATGCATCTATATATTTGCTTTAATCTCCTCCCTTCTAGAGCCACTCACCCCCTTCTCTAAGTCGGTGACAGCCTTCTGTCGCTCGCGGGCAGCGGTCAGCTCCACCTCCTTCTGCTCCTTCTCCGCCTCCTGGAGTGTCCGCAGCTCATGACACATACGCTCCAGGTCCTGTCCAAGACAAACAACTGCTTTATATCGGATACTGTGAACGGCCGTGTCGGATTTTCAAATACAAATAATGATACACTCCATATAACGTTTGACGCTTATTTCTAACAGACAACTCATGCATATATATATATCAGAAAATGTTAAGAATATCGGCAAAGGTTTTAGGTGATACACACACAACATTTTCTTGAATAGCTGGAAATTATCCTTTCAGAATTAAGGACTTAGCACCAATATCAGTAGCTAGATACCAGTACCCCCCCCCTGTGCCCTGGCCTTGCTCAGCGCGTGACTCACCGCCTCGTGTTCGTCAAGCACCTCCTGCCGGCGCTGCTCACGGCGATACGCGTGCTTCTTGTCCAGCTCCTCCAGCTGCTCGTTGAGGTCGGCCTCGAGCTTCTCCTGCTGCCGCTCCACATGTCTCTGGTTCTCCTCCTCCAGCCGCCGCCTCTCGCGCACCGCCACCTCCTCTACCTGACATAGGGCCAATAAAGACTGAGTCAAAAATCTACAAACAAGTATTCTCCAATAAGCCACTAATAAGTTCAGAATAACTCTTACGGTTGAGTACATCTAGACAGAATTGAACGGTGTATGAATGGTACATTTTGCTCGAGCTTAAGGCTAGAAAGACTTCTCCTGACATTCAAACTATGTACCCCCTTCTAACTATGTAAGCACCTGCCCCCTTCAAGCTTTGTAAGCCACTGCCCCCTACTAGCTATATAAGCCCATGTCCCCTTCAAGCTATGTAAGCCACTGCCCCCTACTAGCTATATAAGCCCATGTCCCCTTCAAGCTATGTAAGCCACTGCCCCCTACTAGCTATATAAGCCCATGTCCCCTTCAAGCTTTGTAAGCCACTGCCCCCTACTAACTATATAAGCCCATGTCCCCTTCAAACTATGTAAGCCCGTGCCCGTGTGGCCCTGACCTCGGCCTGTATCTTGCTGAGGATGGCGGCCTTCTCCTGGTCCAGGCGCGACTGTTCGTCCCTCTGCAGAGACTCCACCTCCTCCCGCACCTTCTCCAGCTCCTGCTCCATCTCACCTCTGTACAACAAATCAGCACACATAGAATGCTTAGTCAAATCGACCGAAATCTATCATGTCTAGAACTTGAAATGAATTAACTACAAACGTATTTCTTATAACAAGAGCTATAGTATTTTGAAAGCCATTGACTATAATCAAGATGGATATCCTTTTGACGGATGTGCGCTGGCCTTTTTGTATGCCATGTAACAATCACAATGTCCTTTAGTACATCACTCATCCCATCCTTCTCATGGCTATTCTTTTTCCTTACAGATCCATGTATAATACGATATACAGCCCATTACCTCAACTTCTCTTCTTGTGTTTCCTGCTCTTCCTGAATTTCCTCCTCTATCTGTTTCAGCGCGTTAGACTTGCCAGACATCAACATTTTCTTCTCATCTTCTGTCTCGCCTCTCACCTGTAGCATCAGCTTTCTGCAAATAAAACGAGGCAGACAGTATCAGTTTACACGGACCTGGAGAATCCCCTCAGAACACTGACCTTCTCCCACATCTTCACGTGTATCACGTTTTAGGCTACATGAGGTAGGGTTTTACACGCTTTACAAAAGTGTCATACAACTCGTTTATATTAAGAGTTGTATACATGCCACACTTACAAAAACCCTTTACATGTGGTAGTCCCATATACTAGTGAGCAGACACTCACTTGACGTTGGCCTCCTTCTCCATGCGCAGGGCGCGCTCCTCCTGCACCAGGTCCGTGTCCAGCTGTTGCTGCAGGTCCTCCAGGCGCTGCGTCTTCTCCTCCAGCAGCTCCAGCTTGCGCTCCTCGAGTTCCGCCTCCATCTTGGCCCGCAGGTTCTCTATGGACTTCTCCACGTCCTCCGCAGACCGCAGACCTTTCTGTGAGGCCCGCCTGCAACATCACGTGGGTGCATACTATTGACCTCTAATATGTCATGGGATTATTGCATATACATCTATTTTGTCACCAATTGTTTTACTTGGGCTAAAGATTTTATTGTTAATGACGACCGTCAATTTAGAACCATCATATACACATACTGACAGTTTAAAGTTATTTCTCCAATTAGAAAAATAAAACCTTGATGGATAAAAGAAAAGACAACAAATGATCCGTATGAATCCCAACCCCAAATGCATTGAGGGCTGAACTAGGGAGTTACCTCTCGGCAGCCTCGGCAGCCACTGCGGCCTTCCTCCTGCGCTCATCGTCAGCTGACTTTTTGGGGTCAGTGACTGACAGACTGCGGCCGGTGGGGTCAGCACGCTCCGTACCCTGCAGGGACCCAGACGACTTGAGGGAGTGGCTACCCGCCAAGTCAAACTCCTACAGGGGCAGGCAAGGCAAGCACAAAGGGTGAGGAGGGGCACTGTTTTGGAGCGGGCGATATCAACATGCAGCCAGCACACATACTTGTACATGGATGTCCACAGCATATATATACGTCAAAGCAGAAGGTCAGCACCGATTAACCAGACCAATTAATGGCTGTTAGCCTCTTGTTGAGCCGTAGTTGTATGAGTGAGGTAATGATGGAGTTTCTTGTTAAGTTTGGCAAACGTCCTATTTTAGGACGCACCCCCGTTTTTTGGTCTCAATGACCCGATTTTCAAGACCAACCCTTTTTTAAGCCCCTTTTTTAAGCCGCGGCTTAAAAAAGAGGTTTTAGGTAGGGGGTGCAGACTATATTGGAGGCAGCGAGCACTCGTGGCCCCAGGCAAACCCAGATGCCACCTTTTATAAAACTACGAGAGTTATGCATTAACCTCGGACTTGCACATGCTTTGACAGCACTGTAAACAATGGTAATTGAAACAATAAACAAGAAATAGGAAAAAAATAAAATAAAATAAAAACGCTGAAAAAGCTGGTAAACGACTGGTGAAAGGGTGTACCATTTTCTGGTCTACATGTGGTGCTCTCTTTGTCCACCAGTCGGACCGAGGGAGGCCGAACACCGGACTGAGGGGCGGCTACAATAACACAGGCAACAAGCACTGCACTTATCTGGGGGTAACTACTAGAGGCTTGGAGGCTCTCCTTGCTGGCATGCTACTCACGACCATATCAACTAACACAAACAGTAACCGTATTTCAACAATTCTCTGTATTTACTTTTTTATAGATGGGTGCATATTGAGTTATTAGCAGAAAGGTCAATCTAAGGTCAAGTAGACTGTCCGTCGACCCCCGACAGACAGCAGGTACTGGACAATTCACTCTATTCACTACAAGTTATTACATATCAATCCAATCAATTCAGTAGACGTCCTATTGAATTAAATAAATCAAAAAAAGTATCGCAAAGAAAAATGATAAATAGAGGTGCGGTACTCACGGCAGACCCAACCGGCGTCAGCATGTCGATGTCCATCAACTTCTCCGACAGGTTCTTGTCTATGCCAAAGTCCTGCAACACAACAGGTTTACACCATTAGTCAACCACAATAATCGTCTCATCATGTTAATAGATCTGACAGTGCCAGGTGGCCTATAACCAGAATACACTGACAGGCATCAGGTAGCCTGCAGGCGCTACATTGGAAGCAAGCCCATTCAAAACCTAATGAAAATGGATGTACAAATTTGTATGGTGCTTACCTTGGGGTTAAAGATCAAGACAACGATAATGTTCGCAGTTACTATCCCCTCACGTAGGAACTAGAACACTTTACATTAAGAGCAGGCTTACCACGTCTTTCCCGTAGTCGTCACTGTCTCCGCTGTCAGAGGGGGACTTCTCCTTCCTGTCCTTCTCGCTCGGGTCGGACTCTTCATACCCCAACTCACCGACGTCCTGGGCATCCAGCTTCAGGTTAAACTTCTGCTGCAGGTTCTCCTCCGACGACTGGTGGGCAACAACACAGCGGGTTACTGCACCATCGTAGTGCGTGACATAATGCAGCATTAAGACGGACAGCACACGACACATAGAGAACATGTAAGGATACCCATGTAAGTCATACTCATGAAGAAAGAACGGAGGAGTGGATACTCATGAGGACTAGATATCACCTTCATGAAGTTATGTAACTAAATCCAAGTGTAGGAAAGTAATGGTACGTACGTCGTCGTCGGACATGTCAGGCATGATCTGGACGTTCTCGTTGCCGCCCAGGTTGCTGATGCCAGTGGTCGAAAGGTCCAAGTCGAGCGTGCCGGACTTCAGGGAGCTGTGGGTTCCCATCAGGTACGACTAGCAATTGGGCATAATTCAAACATCATGAATCCTATGCTAAGTGAAATTTACAGATTGGCAACTTAATCCAAATCAGTTATAGACTGATCATAGATATCTGATCTGCTGGTGTTTTTTTTCTCTACCTCACATCGATTCAATGTCTGGAAACCAACATGAAGAATTACATGTCGTTAGACAACCCGTATTAGTCAACTTCTTACAAAATGCTAGCCTTACTGTTGTTTGCCTACACAGGAATATTTGGTAGAGAATCATAAGCAATAAAACAAAATGCTAGTACAATGAAACTAATTTACAGTGTATATCTAAAATCCAGGAAACGATTCTGAAAACCTTTCCAATGAAATGTGTTAAAGCTTCGTTGTCAACTATCTATAAATGAAGTTGTGTCGAGTCGTATTGTATACCAAATAGTGTCCAGTTTGTTGGGTTACGCATAACTTATGTGAAGTAAACAGGAGTGGTAAAAATGTGAACGTCTGGCGAGGGCCTTAATGATGAAAACATCAAGTTTATATTGTGGCGGCACAACAAGAATAATCATTCCAGATAAACACTATTAAGGACAACTGAAGGATTACAATGATAAACAAACAGAAGCATTCACAACAAAGGGGTATGCTACCCATGTAGCTAAAATAAATAAAGCTGCATACGAAACCGTCCAAGGCCAAGAGAGTCCCACATCAAGTGAATGAAAAACTCCCACTCTCTACAACATACCGACCTCATGCCTTTCTCTAACTATAGGAACCTATGAGAAGTTTTAATCGTGAACAGTGGGTTTTGCTGAGATGCAGATAAAACTATGGGTAGAATGAAGCATGCGAATAAACGGTCTTTACAACAATGACAAACCCAACTTACTCCGCGGAAATCACCAGTGCCACCCATCTGTACATAGAGAAGAAGGAGGTCAGCGTGTATCATGTCACTTATGGCATCTTGAGTCAGCATGTCTAACGGCACTTACTGTATCACGAATCATATATGGTATCACTTACGACATCTTAACTCAACGTGTATCATGTCACTTAAAGCGTAAGCTTCATATGTCAAAATGCATCATCTCAATACGTATACCTGTATCATACATCAATATGCATCATCTCAATATCGGAATCAAAAGCTATCATGTATCAACCTAATATCGGCATGATAAATCTACATGTATTATCTAAATACGAAGCAAAAGTCGGCATGTTTCACCTCAATAGCTGGGAAATATACCTGCATATATCAGGCCAAAATGGTTGTCTCGACATACTTGTCAGGTAAAGTTACCCTTCTAGGTACTTATCTCAGATACTACAAATTGCTGTGAAATGTCATCACTGCCTGAGTCTAAAAATGGGTAAAACATGTATGTAAATGAATCGGACCCTACTACATTCTTTGACTATGTTACCTGGTCAGAACTCATTTGTTTTGGCCTCAGAAGAAAAGTTGAAAAATCAACAGTAGAACAAAAATGTTTCTTTCCATGAGCCCAGGAGATTGTGTTGGGACCGAAGAGGCAGCAATAATACCTTCTATCACTGCTCCTCACAAGAATAAACCACTGTGTTTTACACCACGTGTACTAAATGACATTTTAATATGGTTCCTGCGTTAATTGATTATGACCTGTTGAACTTACGTCGGTTGAGCCCCGTAGGTAGGCTTCAGCTGAGGAGCGCATGGCATTTTCCATGGAGAGCCGGGGCCCGGTGTCGGTGTGGATGACGGCCTCGCCCTGTGACCCCCGCAGCGGGCCCAGGGAGGACCCCTTGAGGGACCCTTTGAGGGTGGACGCGGGGCTGCCCTCCGCCCGCAGGGGGCCGAGGTGCTGGGGAGACAACACAGACCGTCAACACAAGTCAAAGCATTTGGGCGTTTTATAGAAGGTCTACTTTGGGTATCATCATAAAGTGTGTTAAAATTTAACAATAAGTAAATGTTGAGGTTGATTAAATGAAATGCTTCAAAAGGGTTGCTACAAGCTGAGTTGACGTTGTCTGTACAAGTAAGGTCTGTTGTCGTAAATGATAAAAGCATAAAGTTATCTTGGGGTCATTCGTGATGAAGCACATTTTAAACATCAAATATTTGAAAACCAGAAAGCAGAAACGTGCTTTCTTTACCAAAACTTCTTAACTCTATTAACTTGGGGATAAGTCTGACATTTAACAAGTAGATTGCACTGACGTGGAGAAGATAGAGTCATCCTGAAATATCCATCTACAGAGTAAAACCTACCATTTTACAATTACACACATGTACAAAGAAAACTCTTGCCTCGGAGATACTTTCATACAGGAAAAGGTACTACATAATACTTTAGTAATTAAACATGTTAGCATCAGAAGTAGGCCACTGATAGTGAGAAATATGTTTAGTATTCATTAAAACTCATTCACATCAGACCAAACGAATAGACATTTTTGAAGAAAACGCTTTAATAAAAAAAGAAAAAATTCGCATTGTACGACACTCCCATCATTTTAAGCCATCTAAATTTATGTACATTTTCACCATGTTTTTGTTTTAATTGAAGTACACATAACACTTTTCAGCATAATGACAGCATCAGTTTGATTAGTGGGACTAATTTTAAAATCTATGTTCTGGAACAAAACTTATGATTTTTCTTTTACAGCAATACATTTGGGTACCAAATCTACATTTAAGAACTTCTATTACAATATACAGAGTTGACCAGAGGACACTAGAGAAAGACGGGAGGGTGGTTAGTAAAAGCAGAATTGATTTGGGTTAGAAATGTTAGTTATTTGGTCAATGGGACCAGTGAAGTCGGCATAAACTGCCAGGCGCGAGGCGAATACCTGCGAGAAGCCGAGCGACTGCTGGGACATGCGCACAGTGCTCTGTGGGGAGGGCGTCATGGCCTTTAGTGGAGCTAGGTTCTGAAAACATAGTTGGTCATGTTTGGGACTAGGTTCTGAAAACATAGTTGGTCATGTTTGGGACTAGGTTCTGAAAACATAGTTGGTCATGTTTGGGACTAGGTTCTGAAAACATAGTTGGTCATGTTTGGGACTAGGTTCTGAAAACATAGTTGGTCATGTTTGGGACTAGGTTCTGAAAACATAGTTGGTCATGTTTGGGACTAGGTTCTGAAAACATAGTTGGTCATGTATAGGACTAGGTTCTGAAAACATAGTTGGTCATGTATAGGACTAGGTTCTGAAAACATAGTTGGTCATGTTTGGGGCTACGTTCTGAAAACAGTCATGGTCTTGAGTACGGCTCCATTCTGAAAACATTTATGGCCTTGAGTGGGACAAGGCTCTAAAACTTTACAGGCCTTAAAACTTAAAGGTATGGTATGAAAACATACATGGTCTTGAATCTGCTACTGTATGAATACACATATATCTTGTGCCGGATTAGGTTCTGAAACGTAAGTACTGCCTTGAGTGCTGGTTTAAAAGATGTACTGTATATGATATTTGGGGCTAGGGGCAGGGGTGGTAGCAAAATCCCAAGGTTGGGTAGGCCTTTATTGACCTAAACTGACGAAATATACCAGTCTTATCTCGGGCATATTCCTTTGTCAGATTAGGCTTTTCAATTGGGGATTAGACTAAGAGTAAATATAGATGTTGTGCAGATAACAGTATACATACCAACAAGAAAAAGGTAAGTGAATTGGTATGGTGCAGGGGCCGCTTGGCAAGCGTTATCAGCTCACCCGTCTTCACATGACCGTACTCTGAAGTGCTAACCCCCTCACTCTTATATGGACTGTTCCATATGTATCATTATTAAGGAATAAAGACTGGAGGATCCTATTATAGTAGGGGTCGCGTAATATGCCCAATTCCACAGACCCATATCAAATCAAGGTCCCAATGCAAATTCCATTTACAAACTCAGTTTTCCAATTCCCTGTGTTTTCCCTGTCCTGCAGCAACTTTTCCCTGTCATATCCAGCAAGTTGTTCAAATTTAAAAGCCTCTGCATGCGGAGAAAATTTGGACAACCCAACAAGAACAATATTTTGAGAATCAATAATTTCAGAACTTGGCCAAATGAAAGTCCCTGTGTTTTCCCTGTGTTTTGGCATAATTTGCAAATTTCCTGTGCTTTCCAGGGATTTTCCTTTACATAGAGTTACTATAACTATACAGTACCGGGTACTAGTAAAAACTCTGTCAGGCTAGTGCAATTTCTTAGCAACTAGCCCGATGGGCCAGTGAAAATAATTATTATTCCACATATTAACTTCATATGGACTAGTGGTACTTTGAAAATTATCACAATAATGTCTACTAGATTTTCGGGTACTGCCGTACCAAAGGAGGCGGGCAGTGTGTGAAATTAAAATTTCGATGATTGCGCAATAATTATAACAAGTAACCACTTCAATACTGAACATGTGCCTGGAGAGTGTGAGGAGTTAGACACTGAAACCTTCTTTGTCAATCTCCATGCATCCCTATGGGAAAAAGATTTGCTGTGCGTGGAGAGTGATGATCTAGTTCCTTTACTATAGAAAATTCCCATCTCCATTTTGTGACAAAAAACTTATGGATTTTCTCCCAAATTACAAGAAAACAACTAAATATTTCAGAATTTTGGAACCAAACCACCATATACTAGAAACAGAACTACAGAAATATATATAGTTTGAAGATTATAATGCTGGCATTACTGACCCCCATTGAACCTTGGAATATATGTTGTCGAATCAATCTGTACAAACTGACTTGATCTCATTCATCTCATTCCATTATTACTACCATCATTTGTACTGATGTATCACTACAGAACTGTATCTATATATCTACAAATAATATGCGTCCCACCGCCCATTTCTTTGTAACTAGCACCATTGCTGGGCGGTGCCGGAAACCAGTTATGTAAACTGAAAACTGTCCAGCTAAATAAAACTGTTTCAAAAAAAAAAAAAAAAAAAAAATGCCTTGACTCAACCTGATCAAGAAAGAGTGTAGAGAAGGTCGGCGGCCTAAGGCCCGACTCCCAATTATAGCAGTTGATGTCACCTGCAAAAGGCCTATACTTTTACTAACCCACACCTCAAATCATCCCAGATATACAGAGGGAAACCTACCTTGGCTTCTTGTTTTCCTTGGTTTTTATTAAGTTTCTCTTTTTTCTTAGCGCCTTTTGTAACTGGTTTCTTCTTTGGTCCTGTAAAATACATACGGAATTTAAACGTATGTTTTCTCTGCCGATGAAGTATAGTTTGCCTTTTATAGTTTTTAGTAGTTCCTTCTAGCCTTTAGTGGTAACGTTTGACTAACAATGGAATTAATCTGGAACGCTATTTTCAAGATTATTTCAAATAGCCGACACAACAAAAACGTGTGACCCAACCTGTAGATATCAAAAAACTATTCAGAGGTGTTTTTATAGGATTTCACAACTCATTCTTCGATAGATTTTGGTTACTGATTTGTAATTTGAAAAACATAAAAGAACATTCAATATTTCTTCTAATTTTCAATGACGCTAACCAAAAAACATCAAATGTAAACGTTATCGCTGTTCCCCGACCCAAACATAACTAATTATAGAGCAGTTTAAAGGGACATAATGCAAGGTGCTGTGTAAGGTAGTTCCATATTTATGTTGCTATGTTTAAAACAGAAAATTGATACCTAATACAGCCAGAAACTATCTTGTCACACAGAAAAGTATCTATATTAATTGTTATCAGTGACTCTACACAAGAAACGTAGTCAAACATAGATATTTTCATCTATTCTGTGCTGTCCCACTTTAGGTGCTGTCTCGTTTATATCATTACATAATGTTGAAGCCACTGCTAGCATAAGTCTGCAGTTGGGAAAAAAACATCTCTACAGATTTAAGACTCTGCAAATAAGTGAACCTATATATGTGGCATGCATCGCTGCCACCAGTATGTTTATTGTACTAAGTAAGTACTGATCACAAATAAGTTGCTTCAGTAGTCTCATTAGGATGTGGTTATGATTCACAAAACTGTTCATTAACATTATAATTCACTATAAGCGTTTTAATTTTGTCCTGTACTTGTGTTTACTATGTGCCTTCCTTTGCTCTGATGGGTCGTGAATAAAGCATTCATATTTGTCTGTTAAGAAAGCTCTTCAGTGATCTTACCAGAGCCTGTCGCCTTCTGTCGCTCTTCCAAAACCATGTTGCGGTAGAACTCATCACACGGATGGTCCCAGATACTCTCTCCAGAGGCGAAGTTGAAGTAGTAAATGTCCCCGTTAGGATCTTGGCTGAAGGTAACAATGAATAGAGGTATCGACTTTGTTAAGACATTCTTTGAAGAAAATTTTGTTCTAAACGTGAGAGAGCGTTCACAAATTCTGTGTATTATTTTTCTAATATCCGATTGAGCATTACTGAAATAGAGTATCAGCGAAATTTGCTTATGTGATTTACGTATTTAATCTGGAACTTTTAGGAAAAGACATTGATATATGTTGTACGTAGGAGGCTGAGGGACTAATATTATTTCTAGAGATTATTTAGACATCTTCAATTTTTCACTTAATATTTTCCTGAACCCATATCAAAGACTCAAACAGAATGACACTGAAATAATTCATATAGAAATCTTAAAGACAATAAATTTTAAATATTGGAAAGGAAAATAAAGGGGGAAAAAGACTAAACGATTCAGAACTGGTACTGATTCAGAACACTGGCAGTGACTTACATACTCAACTTCAGATTCAATTTAACATCCTGATGGGCAGGTATAACAAAATGGCACTTTAGCGACAGATTTACAAATGTTTTGAATTATTTTACACTGAAAGGTGTCAGGAGAGCTTTGATATAGGCACGACATTGTCAGGTTAATGTGTAGATTGCCTTCAAAGAAATAAAATGAAAAAAAACTTTCACGCCTCAGTTCTCGAGTCTCCAGTTTTCAACACTCACTATTTTGAAAGAGTTCAGGTCTGAAAGTTTGGGTCTTTTTTGGAGGGATCAAGTCACTATTTCGAGAGGGATTAACTCCTTAATGTTCAGACTTGGATCCCGAAATTTGATCCACCTCCTGATTAAGGCATAAACTGATCCAAATAAGATATTTCATGTCTCTTATTTTCCATCAAACTAGTAGTAGTACATACCGCCAGGATGTTTTTCTGCTCATGTGGTTGGGCTGGTTGTAAATGATAGAATACCAGGGGCGAATCCAGAGACTTTCAATAGAGGGGGTTTAGTTTTACTATGTCGAAATTTGATCAGATTCTGTCAGGGAGGTCTTATATAATATGTAGGTAAATGCCTTATTGACCAAGTTACAATTCGTCATACTAGTGAAAAACCATCTCTAGCGACACGATTTGCAATCATCTGACTTAGTATGAATGATCAAATTGACAATTTATTTCATTAGTTGATTACTTGATATCAAAGAAGCCTATGTCTTGATATCAGACTTAAAATCAATGTATCTGAGGAGGGCCAGGGCTCAATGTCTAGCCCGAGCCAGCATGGTACTGTGATCTAGGCCTTACCAGTTACCTTGATCTAATCGACTTAACTGACGCATGATTTAATATCAAAGTTTCCAAACCCTACCAAGGCTTCCAGTGTTCTGGTAATGGTGCATTAATCCCTTCACGAGCAATCCACATGAGCTCTGGCTCGCGGGTAAGGTCAATGCCGATAACCTGTGCATACTCCCGAATTTCTATAAAAGGAAAGAAATACATATTATTTGTAACTGATGACTGGTATTCAGGTCAATTGCTACTATAGAGGTAGGGGGGGGGGGGGCTTAGATCCTAGGGTAAAGGTCCCTAAAGTGGCAGGGTGGTAATGGATATACTTATTTTCTTTATGAAAAATCATTCTTTTGATAAAGCTTAGATCCTAGGGTAAAGGTCCCTAAAGTGGCAGGGTGGTTATGGATATACTTATTTTCTTTATGAAAAATCATTCTTTAGATAAAATTTTATAATTCCTTTTTGCGTTACCAGCAGAGAGGAGAAGGGGGGAGGTAGGAGTGGGGGTCATGGGCAAAACAGCGTGACAGTGTTTATAAGCATCTGCTCGGCCCTCAGTGGTCATTAAATGTGGTCAGGGTATCCCCTTACACGTTACACAGACTAAACCATCCTACGGGCCATCATTATGGGATATCAGGAAAATACAGTACACAAAACTGGTTATTTCGCAGCCTATATTACACTTGTTATTTCAGTGTGCCAAATGTGAATATCACAGATTTTTTTTTAGATCTACATGAATTACGAATATTTCCAAGCATGGACATATGTAAACCCCACCCGCGGATTTGTTCACAAAAACATCTTCCCAGCCCTCTCTTACAGAGCTTATGATAGAGGGAAATGGGTCATAGGGGACGTCACTGGTGTCTGGTACTTCCGTTGGCCAGAAAGTGGATCCCTTCCACTTAATAAAGCAATAAACAAGGAGTATTATTCACAGACTTATCAGATTGGCGTTAGTCGCAATCACTGGTTTTCCTTTTCCTTTCATTTTCTTGATCCTAAGCATGTGACAGCTATGTACCAACCTTCTTCGTTAGGCTCGTAGTTCTCGTCATAGTCCTCCTCCAAGATCACCTGGTCATTTATTCGCATCATCTTGACAATGGATCTAGTGTCCGGTCTGAAGAAAAGCATTTGATTCTCTTGATCTTGATATCTTATTATATAAATTGCAGTTATATGGAATGGATAGTAAATCACTTCTTTGGTGTAAAAGTTATTTGCAAAATTGCACGATATAAAGAAAAAAATAGGAGATTGTGTATCATTGGCCAAGGATGTAGGGCACAGTATCGGTCAGAGAAGCTGTTTAGGGCCACTGTTTTTTATTGTTTATGTTAATGACCTTTTTTTTATGAAATTGATGTAACTGGAGTAGATATTATTATGTATGCGGACGATAGTGTCCTTGTGGGTAATGATGATACCCCAGATGGCGCAATGAAGCATACTGAAGCAGCATACTCTGTTCTATGTAAGTGGTGTGTTACAAATTGCATTACCATTAATGTAAAAAAGACTTAACATATGCTTTTTAACTGCTCTCGGAAAAATATTGTCTGCAATTATAAGATAGGTGGTGTGGTAGAAAATGTTCCTATCTATACTTATCTTGGGGTTGATATTGATAGTTGTCTGTATTTTGATAAATTTATAACAAACATTTAGAAGAAGGTCAATAATAGGTTGTATAATATTAATTTCAAAAAGATAAGAAATTTCTTGACAGAAAACCTTATCCATATTGAACTAGTAGTTGTGTGCATGGAAACTTAGATATACATCCGTAAACTAAAGGTATCATTCTGGCAGTAGGATTCTACCTACTGTTATCCATGAATTATCATGTGATTGCTATTGACCCATTATGCGCACATTGGATTCTACCAATGTTCACTGTGTCATATTTATTATGATTCTAACTTTATTTATATAGGTATTTGTGGATCAAGATTATATCCATTGCTTTTTTGAATAATATGTATCTATACAGTTATCAATAAGTAAATCAATGTCTTAACCCTTTCCACACGCCACCAACATTTCATTCCTGTTTTAAAAGACTGCCAAGGTTCTCTAGTAAATAGCCTCAAAATACGCCACATGTAGCACACATGAGCCTATCTAGGCCTTATATAACTCCTAATGATATATAAAAACTTATTTTCAACCTTCCGATTGTTGGATATGCTATATTATGGATGTTTTCAGCGTTTTGGAACAGCAACTTGTATTTTCCTTAATATGTAGCTTTAAATTCACTATTTTGGGATTCATTGAAAAGATGCCTAAATGCATCTGGCGTGTTTTCGCTGGCGATGCCTCAGTGCATCTGGCGTGTTTTCGCTGGTGATGCCTCAAAGCATCTGGAGGGTGGAAAGGGTTAATCACCCTCATTACCATCTCATCTCACATTTTCATCCAATGTTCTATTAATTAATTAATACAAAATTCTACCTGTACTGGAAGAACTCGATGTAATACTGAGAAGTGCCTTTGACAAAAAAAGGGAAAAAAAGTCCTGTATAAACAAACAATACAGCCTTTTTTTGATCACGCAAGTTTTATTATAGAAAGTGCGAACAGAAAAGATATTGTTAAATTATAAAATTGCAAGAGCATGCCTTAAAGACAATATACTTTAAAAGGGACAAAGATTATAAAGATGTTTCTGAATTGTTTGATAGGTATAGTGTTCACACTTTATATGAAAAACGCGGCACTCAACTCCTGTCAGTATTGTATTCTATAATTAAAAAAAACAGTGAGTATTAACTGGATAAATGTTACACGGATGAGGATAAAGTGGAAACGCGTGGTAGTGCAAAAGTGAAATTTCGTCATGAGTTTACATCAGGCCTAGAAAAAGAAACCTACCCTAATTTTTTGGCCCTACCCTAACTTTTTTTTGAGATTTTTTCCCCCCAAACTATTAAAATTTGATAAAAATGGCCTAAATTAAAGGGAATAGCATATATTTGCTCAACTGATGTATTTTAGACGTTGAAAAATGTTCCCTGGGTGTTTTGCATGTTTTCTGAATTTTCAAGAAGAATGCCTGAGTCTATTTATGACTTAAAAAAGATTGCAAAAAAAAAAATTAAATTGACCTACCTACCCTAATTTTTTTCAACCTATGTTACCTGAACACAACTATCTTTTTTTTTTTTTGCCTCATCAACATGGGTAGATAGTCAATAGTTGTTATTACAGAGGTACTATGTGTCTATGGGATGCGCTTCCCGCAAAAGCACAGCATATTGACTCGAAACTAAGTTTCAAACATAAAATTATGAAACTAGACTGGGTGTGAGTTGTAAAGGTATAGCATGTAAATAACACTGATTCATTCATGTATTCATATTGCATACTCATCTCATGTTACATCAATACCAAGGAAGAACTCATGTATTGGTGAAATAATAACAAACAAAACAAAAACGTTACCCGGCTGATATCATATTCTAAAACCAAAATCCATGGTCGTCTTGACTTTCTTTTATTTACATCAGGATAACACCATAGTTAAACAGGTTTTTTTCCACAAACACTGATTTTATGAGGTTTTAGGATAAATTTTAGCCTTTATTTAACCTAACTTAGAAGTGAAAAGAAGCCAGTTAGATCTAATATCGGACACTTACTAGGCCTAGACTATAGATCTTAAAATGACTTTTTTAATTTTTGAAAAATAATGCAAGATCAAAGTAGGGTAGGCCTGTTAATACAAGCGTAATATAGTCTATCTTACGATTTTACCACTGACGGTCGGGAAAGTACATTAGTCCATACCGTAGACTGTCTGACAGGATAATATTATTATGTTTAACGTTATCATATGAGTTCGAGTCAAGACAAGTTCTAATGACTAACTAACGTAGTAACGCCTAACGGTCACTCATTATGAGAAAAACAAGAGGCTGGTCCCGTCGGACACCCGTCCTTATTCGTGATTTTTCTCTACTTAGAATTCAAAGTTCTATACTAAAATTTATAAATGCCCTAGCCTTAGCGGCGGGAAGACGGCCGGGTTCTGTAAACGCGTTTGGGCAGGTCGCCTTGGCTAGGCATAGCCCTAGAGGTTGGCCCTCGGCTGGTGCTGGAACTTCCGACAGATCCGGCCACGGTGTTTACTTTTCTGAACTCCATGTAAATCGCCCTGTCCTCTCTTTGTTTGAGCTTATTGCCTCAAATCATTATTCACATTGAAAAAACATTATAACGTAACTTCAACTGCGTTACTTTGACGGTTGATATTGCGAATCGTTGTCGGCGATGTGGAAGTTGCAAAGCCAAAGTTATCAAAACATTCGGGCAAAAGCGTATGCCTACCCTCTGTTACCTGGAATTTACTGGCCGAGATGACAGGTATCATTCATTCTAGACTTTGAACGTTTAGACTTACCTTTAACCCATGAATTGTAGGTATGACTGACATCTGGGAAGAGCATTTAGACAAATAATCCAATATATATGCTCCATACATTACTCGTCAGAATCAAAATTTTGGCTCAAAGACGCCATTTTGAAACATAACGGCCGCATTGCATTCTGGGCGTTTTCTGCAGCGCCACCTACATCCTGTCACTCTGCGGCGAACTTCGCGCCAGAAATGACAACCATGAGACGTGACGATTCTCCGTACACAGAGCGTCGTGCTGCAGAATGGGGTCTGTCTGTAGCATATTAGGCCTATAACAGTTAACGGAATAATTATAGATCTTTGATATTAGGCCTAAAAATGGCTGTGTTCCGGTAGCCCGACCTAACGTGCGTTTTTTTCAACTTTTTTTTCCAAAATCCATAGGGGTAATTAGGGTATTTTCGCGCACCTAATGCGCGAAATTGGACTTGTTGTAAACTCACCATAAATGTTGCTAATGTCTTCTATCCAATATGTTTTGAAATTAGAAAATAAAGCTGTCCACATGGGCAATACATTATCCAAATGCATCCATTTTATAGAATTTGGCTAATGTTAAAGATTATACCAATAATTACTTGGTAAGGTCAGTGAGAATGTGATAGACTGTTAATTTTAGCAATTCTGATTGATCTGCGTGAAATTAGAACATGTAATTAGTGTAATTTCGCGCAGCTGTTGTAACTTCACGCACTATACATTTCAATAGCAAATTTTAACATAAAATTTAATGAGAAAATGCACAGTAAATCAACCAATGAACAGATTTTTGCAATATTTTGGGGAAATATTCTTTACTACTATATCTAAACTTCCATAGAATTTACAATCGCTGATTCTACCTGATATTTAAATAGGAGACAAATTATTAAAAATTATTGATATCACATAATAACTTAAAATTACAAAAACTTTGAACAGAAACCCTCAAACTATTTTTTTACAGTCAGTCCTATGACAGGTCGATTCAACATATCAAGAGAGTATGTAATATTATATCTAACTGATTAGAAGCTAATTGACATCAAAGATACACAAACAAATATTTTATTTTAGGCCTTGTGGGGCCTAATTTCGCGCATTTTTATAGTTAATATAGGCCTGTAATGCGCGGAATTAGGACATATATGTGCGTGAAATTAAGCCTAAAATGTTACCAAATGAACTCTTATTTCTCTAATCAAAAAATGTATGCAGGATGTTATTATCTTAGGTTCAGTTTCAAGCCAACTTCCTGTTCATATAATATTTATCACAATTATTCCTTTTTCGAATTTGAATATTGCAGCCTAAAAAGAATGATAATGCCTAGTTACTAAATGTATCAAAAAAAGATATAAAAAAAGAAAATTCTTTTGATTCATTTCACAAAAATATCTCATGCTGTGGTAATTATTAAACTAATATGTTATTGAACATGAAAGGCAGCGCATATTTTCCAAAAGAAATATCTTCACTTTGATAATTTGTACAAATTCTAGGCTTCAAAGAATTGTACTGCGTGAAATTAGACACATGCGCGAAAATACCATAATTACCCCTAATAACCAGAAAAGCATGGAACACCCTGGAAAAGCATAAAGATGCTCAGGGCATATATTTTAGAAGCTGGAAATTGTTTTAAATGATATTTAGAATTATTATTTTAATTTTCAACACTGTCCGGGCCTATTTGATAAGAAAAGAAAAGAAGAAAACAAAAAAAAAAAAAAAGAGAGAAAGAAAAGAAAATCAATCTACCTACCATAAGTTTTTGGACCTATGTTATTGTTACCTAAACACAACAAATTTTGTTTCTTGAATGTAGGTTACTACATGCATATGGCCGCCTCCTCGTTCCCCTGAAGCTCAGTGGGACACACTAGAAAGTCTGAGGGAACTGTCTATAATATCACGTAGGGCCTATATGGGTGTAGACCCCTAAAATCGAGAGGGCGACACGGCCCTTTTTGGGCTTAGGGACATGCGACATCATGCTTTCCTTAAAGGAAAGCTTGCACATAAATTCATAAAGTGCTATTTTTTGTGAAATTACCTTGACTTAAGTATTCTTAGAATATTTCTAAAGTAAAAACTCGAAAATGTCAAGATCTGAGGGAATGATTCAGGAAAGGAATTTAATTTAGGGAATTCCTTGAATGTTAGGCTACTCAGTACTCCCCTTGCTACGTCACAGCCATGGGAATTCCTTCTAAAGTTATTACGGGAATCCCTGATTAATAAGTGGTTGCAGACGGAAATATATTTTAATTTATTATGAGTTGCATTAGGTCAAATATATATATATTGGGTTAAAGAGCATAAATCTTATTACAAATTCTACAGGGATGGGGAATCCCTTTTAAGGGAAGATGGAATTCCCCAAGAACTCCCCTTGCTACGTCATAAATTGGGGGGATTCCCTTGAAAATGTGATAAAATACAAGTTTTTTTTAATGTCCCATAATCGTGTGCAAACAAAATATTTTCCTTCCATTTTTTTTACATTGATAGTGCAAGGTGTGAATAACATGCTTAATTCAATTCATTGAAAAATAACCATCTTGTGGTTATGTGCAAGCTTTCCTTTAAGGATAGACACCAGTGGTTGACAACGGGTTTACAAAAAGGACAATATCTACCTAACTATCAGTTTGATCTTAACATATTTTATATCATATGAAAGCTCTCATTTTTGTCTATCTATTGATATAGATGAAAATGTAATAGAATGTGTAGTAAAAATTTTATTAAATAAAAGGTGATTTTTTAACTTTTATTTTTTGAACAGCGATATCTTGCTTAATATTCAACTGACACAAATCAAATTTTACACACAGCTTCACAACATTCATTTGCAGGGAAGCGTGTCTCAGATTTTTTATTTTGGCCTTTGTTTTAATTTTATGGCCAAAAACGGGAAAAAACGGGTAAATTTTCTGAAACTTCTTGAACCATTAATTTCTACATTTCACAAAACAAAAACTAGGACCTATATAAAAATTCTGAGACACGCTTCCCTCCATCTACATTTAAGGAACATGTACTTAAAATTTCAAAACTATTGGTTAAATATTAACTGAGCTATCGACGTTCAAAAAATTGAAGTAAACAATTTGATTTGTCAGTTTGTAACACTCATACAAATAACTTTCTTCTGTGTATGTCTAAATGACTTATATGAATAAATAGCATTTTAAACTGGTTATCAAATAATATGCTACCCATAGAAATGCAATAAGGAACAATAATGCAGGCCTTAATTAAAGAGAGTCACGCCATTGACCCCTTCACCACTGGTGTCTATCCTTAAATTCGACAGGGCAACATCATGATCAGGGGCGGACCCAGGAATTTGTAGAGGGGGGGGCCCAAAAACATGAATGTACGGGGGAGGGGGCCCCTTTTTAAACATGATTTAACAGGGGAGGGGGGGGGGCAAGGCCCGTCCGCCCCGCCCCCGAAAATATATGATTATCTGCTGTATATCAATGTGTGATGAATGAATTTTCAAACCAACTCAAAAAATGATGAAGTTATACAGATAAAAAATGAAAAAATTTCTAAAGTTAAGCCACGTAGTTTGTCGACATCTTTCCCAGAATGCACCCTGATTAAGGATAGTCTGTAGGTAAAACCCAGGAAATATGCTATCCGTGGTAGGGTGAAATTCGTCAACCTTAAGAACCTGGGCACAACGGTTCTCAAAAGAAACATCAATATAGATCTACTACGGGCCACTCCCTTCCCCCTATTTTTTAATCTGCCAATTTTAATAAATATAGACCTTGAGCCCATATAAAACTCCTTTTTTGGTGGAACCTTTATGGTGACAGGACACTTACCCCCCTGACACTGACCCCCTAGGACACTTACCCCCTGGACACTTACCCCCCAGACACTTACCCCCCTGACACTGACCCCCTAGGACACTTACCCCCCGGACACTTACCCCCCACACACTTACCCCCCGGACACTTACCCCCCGGACACTTACCCCCTAGGACACTTACCCCCTAGGACACTTACCCCCTAGGACACATACCCCCTAGGACACTTACCCCCCAACCTAAAAACTGTGGAAAATAGTGACTAGGAATAGGAAAGAGTTAGCCTTTTAGGTATGAATCCTAAAGAACTATCATAAGAGAGGGATATATATCTAGTTTACTCCCAATTATTTAAAACTGTGGAATATAGTGCCTAGGAATAGGCCCCTCATGAGCCCAATTAGGACCAGGGGCCGGTGACTGGCGCCTAAAACAACAGGTATTAAAATTAGCTTGACGTCCGAATGGGTGGCATGCGTTTTAACACTTCCCCATCCACTAACTGTTGAGTAGGGATGAGTTAGCCTTGTAGGTATGAATCCTAGACATCTATTAGAAGAGAGGGGTAATTATTTAGTTTGCTTTCCATTAGAAAGACTAAGCTTTTACCACATAATTACCTCTACATTATAAGCCAAGGTTCGGGGGTAAGTGTTATAGGGGGTAAGTGTCCTAGGGGGTATGTGTCTTAGGGGGTAGGTGTCTTAGGGGGTAAGTGTCCAGGGGGGGTAAGTGTCCGGGGGGTAAGTGTCCAGGGGGTAAGTCTCCAGGGGGTATATGTCCTGGGGGTATATGTCCTAGAACCGTTTTTTATATGTGTCTATATTTGATATTAATCTGTTGTAAAATGTGCGATAGGCCTAGGTTTGTCCAGCAGGAAGACCATGTAATTATGTGATGTTGGCAATAAAACTGTTTAAAAAAAAATAATAGGTATGATAAATGTGCGATATTAGCCTGTCATGCACAATAGGGGGCCTATAATTCCCAAAATTACATTTTTTTCATTTTCACTAAACAGAGGGCCAGGATAAGCGGGGAGGCTGGAAAACTAAAATTGACCTGGCCCAGCGTGAGCGGGGGAGGGGGGGGATCACATGTACATACTTCATGTCACCCCCGACCCACCCCCACCCCCACCCTGTTGCACAAAGGTAGAAATTAACTCATTCACTTTGCGCATATAAATAATTGAAATGATGTGAAGGTCACCAGTTGAACATAAGGGGATAATCAGAATTCTTCCAAATTATATATCTTATGAGGTTACGTAGTATAAATATGGCATGTGCCGCTGGTAGGTGTAAATATACCTGACGGACGGTGTTCAGCAGGGTTCACCTCCCAGCAGGTGTCGATGCTCGGGTAAAATCAATACCAGACTGCTATATGAGGTAAGAGCTCGATGCAAGGGCGGAGAGAGAACCATTAACGTTCGGACAATACGGATCGGGAGATTCGAGGGGTTTAGATAGCAACGCAAAGCAACAGGGACATCTGGTGACTTATACGAGAATTACTGCACTACCGTTGGATGTGAGACTAGGCAGACTCCTAAGAGAAAGTTTACTCTCCACTGGATTAGAGTTGTGACACTTAGAAGACTTATCATCTCTTCACTGGCAAATGTACGCATATTCGTATCCACAAATAAACTTGACCTACTGCCAAGCGTTGTTCATGTTATGGATTGAGCACCCATCTCGTGAACTCACTTACCACTTGATTAGCAACCATTAGGAACATCAATATCGACGACAGTGAATATCTTGAACAATTCCCCAATAATTAGAATTAACCATAAAACATAGACTAGCGTTCACTGTGGCTACAGGCTTGACCTGAAAGATCTATTTTAGAAAACTTCAGATATCCCTTGCAATCACCTGTAGGAATCATAATAAAGGAGGCCAGGATTACTTGATAATCTTGTATTAATCTTCAGGGTTATTACAGACTGCCTGCTTCGTCAGGACGCCATTACCGCTGCCCCGACCTACAGGAAGTGACCTTTGACCTCGGCGGGTCACGCTATGTTAACCGGCGGCGTTTCCCGCCTCGATACACTACAATCCCTTTTTTTCTCAGAACAGAAATCACTCATGATATTTCACTGTCCATATATCTCACCGTCCATATTTTTCACCGTCCATAATTTTTCACCGTCCATAATTTTCTTCAAACATACACACTTTACTTTAACACATAATCGCTGTACTTAGTTGGCATTTTGGTGGCACGCGATGGTCTGGTGGATATCGGTGTTGCTGGTCTACTACACCGTGGTGGGGTTTGTGTGGCCACTCTACGCGGGGTGGCAGGTGGATCACTGACTCCTGGATCCGGCACGTCAGGTGCCTGTGCTGGTTCCTCCACCGTCTGATAGGGCTTGACGAATGAGGCGTTTCGTCCATACTCGGCCCCGTCCTTGGACTGTACAGTTATTTCGTGACCTTCCCTGCTAGTCACAGTGTACGGCTCGCATTCGAAATTAGGTGCTAGCTTTCCTGTTGTTTTCGTGTTTTTAAGCAGCACCTGATCTCCTGGTGTGATTGAGCTCTCCTTTGCTCCGCGCTTTTCGTCAGCGTAAAGCTTTTGGGACAATTTGTTCTTCCAGTCCCTATCGCGGAATTCCTCGTCAGAGCCAACTTTACCGCGCCTCAGCTCTGGGAATTTCGTTCGGATTTCCCTACCGAACATCAGGAATGATGGCGTTGCCCCCGTACTTGCTTGTGGTGTGCTACGGTAGGCCAGTAGAAATTTCGGTAGCTCGTCCTGCCATCTCTTCCCTTCTACCTGCGCTACTTTAATTGCCTTAAGCAGAGTCCTGTTCTGCCTTTCAACCTAGCCGTTTGCCTGCGGCCATAACGGTGGCGAAGTACGATGTTCTACTCCGTGTTCCGACAGAAAGTCTTTAAAGGTCTGCGACACAAACTGTGGGCCATTATCCGATTTCAGGCTGAACGGATAGCCATAACGGGTGAACACTGGTCCCAGAAAGTCAATCACCTTCTCCACAGTTATCGACCTTAAAATACCTACTTCGTAGAACCTGCTGTAGTAGTCCACGATCACCAGTAGACTTTCGCCGGTTGGTAACGGTCCCATCAGGTCGACCGCTACGTCCTGCCACGGTCCTGTCGGTGGTTCCACGCGCTGCATCGGCTCGGGCACGCTAAACTCGCCTACCACTTGACATCCATGGCACGACCTACACAGCTTTTCAGCCGCGCTGTCCATTTTGGGCCACCATACCTTGGTCCTCAGGCGATTTTTCGTCTTCACGATACCCTGGTGCCCTTCGTGCGCTAGGCGTAAGACCTCACTTCGTAGGCCCTGCGGAATCACCAGCCTCGTTCCACGCAGAACCAGTTGGCCTAAAACGCACAGTTCATCCTTGACACCCAGGTAGTAAGGCATCTTACACTTCGACCAGTCCCCGGTCCTTATGTATTGCCTCACCGTGACAAGCTCAGGGTCCTTCTCCGACTCCAATTCCACTTGCCGTGCAGAGAGAGCTACGGGTGTACTCTCCTCTGCGACCATCCTGACGTAATCGACCACGTCTCCACTCACGTCCCTCGGTCTGGTCTGATTAAGATGGGACAGGGCATCCGCGATATTTGCCTTGCCGGGACGGTTCACGACCGTGTAGTCGTAGCCCTGTAGTCGTAACACCCATCTTTCGATCCGAGCCGACGGTTTCGATCCTTTACCATAGATACATTCCAGAGGCTTATGGTCCGTCTCCAGCTCGAACTCACGACCAAACACGTACAGGTTGAACCGCTCACAGGCCCATACGAGAGCCAGCGCCTCTTTCTCCGTCTGTGAATAACGCCGTTCCACGTCCGTCAGGTTCCTTGACGCGTACGATATTACTCTCCAGCTGTCGCCCTGCAGCTGCACCAGGACCGCACCCAGTCCACTCGGGCCAGCATCTGTCACGATGCGCGTCTTCCTGTCCTGCTGGAAGTACGCTAGGGTCTCGGCCCTAGTTATCAACCTTTTCAGTTCCTCAAACGCCTTCGTTTGGGCAGCGCCCCACACGAAGCGCTCGTCTTTCCTCGTCAACTTCCGAAGTGGTTCCGCTACTTCCGCAAAGTCTGGCAGGAACTTCGACGAGTACTGCACCAGACCAAGAAACGACTGTACCTCTGACGCACTCTACGGAGCCTCGGCGTTCCTGATCGCAGCAATTTTCTCCTCGCTCGGTTGGATCCCCGACTTACTCAAGTCGTGTCCGAAGAAGGTCAGCTTGGGTAGTCGGAACTGACACTTCGATCCATTGAGTGTTAACCCACACTCTCGCAGTCTTTCCAGCACCGCGTACAACCTCGCGTCGTGCTCCTGGACGCCCTTGCCGTGAACGATCAGATCGTCCGCGATATTGTCCACGCCCTCGCAACCAATCAGCGTATCCTTCACGATTTTCTGGTACTTCTCCGGAGCAGAGGCGATACCGAACATCAGTCGTTTATACCGGTACAGCCCTCGGTGAGTCACGAACGTTGCTATGTCGCGCGACTCCGCCTCTAGCTCGATCTGGTGAAATCCCCATTTTAAGTCCAGCTTGGAGAATACCGTGCTCCCATTTAGGTCATATAGGACCTCTTCGATAGTCGGAATAGGATGTCGTTCCCTCACAATAGCCTCGTTCGCCCTGCGCATATCCACGCAGATCCTAATGTCACCATCCGACTTCGGCACGACCACTAACGGAGAGACCCACTCCGTCGGCCTACTCGCTACCTCTTCAATGATATCCTTCGCGAGCAGATCGTCCAACTTCTCGTCGACTTTATCCCTCAGTCCGAACGGCAGTCTCAGAACCGGCTGAGCTATGGGCCTCACCTCACCGTTGATGTGGAGTTTCAGCTGGAAGCCTTTCAACTTCCCGATCCCACTGAACTTCTCGCGGACATCACCGTCGCTACCTTCTGCGGTAATAGAACACACTATCTGTGACAGAGGTCCCACCCGCAACACATCCAGTTTCTCGGCGGTAGCCTTACTCAACAGGGTTTTGCCCGTCCCCTTAATAACGGTGAACTCGTCCTTACACGATTTACCAGAAGCTGAGCACACAATGTCCGAACTAAATGTCCCCAATATTTCTATCGGCTCCATCTGACCATACGCGAACAATTTTTTAGTAGACTTTTGCGACACTGCCTTTACTTTGTTGGCCTTTAACCTGTCCCATGTCGCCTTATCCATGAGGTTACACGAGGCACCCGAGTCAATAAGTACCGACTTCAACTCGATGCCCCCTACCTTCAGGTCTACCATACCATCACGCGAACCTGTTCCCACTTGAAACGCGTGCTCCGTCTCTGGCTGTCCACCCTCTGACGTGTCGTCGCCGACCTGGTACGCCCTCCGATTACCACGACCGTTCCAGCCCTGTTGCCTAGGTTGCGCGTCACCAGCTCCATCCTTCGGGCAGCATATCGCGAAGTGTCCTTTACCGCCGCACTTGTTACAGGCCTTACCCCTGGCTGGACACTCTTTATCAACAGAAAAATGGTCAGACTGATTACAGTTATAGCAACGCTTGTCCCTGCGTGCAAAGTTCTTACCGCGACCTCCACCTTGGGTGTTACCGTTATTAGGTTTACCTTTCGGCCCGTCACCTTTCCTTGGGCCCGTCTCCTTTTTGCGCACTGCGGTCACCTGGGCGGCTGGGGTAGTATGACTCATCGACTTCATCTGAGCCTCAACCGCCTCATTCGCGCATGCTAAATCCTGTAAATCTTTAAGTTTCACATTACCGGACTTCTCGAGAAACTTACGTCGTAGTCTCTGATTGCGGCATTTTTCGATCAGCTGATCCCTGATGGCCTCGTCCACATCCGTAAAGTCACACGACTGCGACCTTTGCCGAAGCCTACACACAAACTGGTCGACGGTTTCCCCCGCCTCCTGCTCTAGCTGACGAAACATATGCCTTTCAAAAGGGACATTTACAGAGGGCACAAAATGATCGTTTAATACCTTCATACTCTCCGCGAGCGACAAGTCTGCGTCCTCCGCGACCAGACTATAGAACACCTCCTGCAAGTCCATGCCCCCTGTATGCAATAAAAGTGCCACCTTTTGTTCCTCCTCGGTAACCCCTTTGGATTTTACATATAAATTGAAGGCCCTTTTCCACCTTTTTTCAGCGCGCACACAAGCTAGTGGGGTCTCCCTTGGGGTCAAAACTAGACAGTCCATCCAATTCCAGAGACTTCATCTTATTTACCACCTCATTACCACCACCATTTCCACCACCGGCTGTGCCCTGGTCCTCGTTCTCGGGTGGTGCTATCGCGTGTGTGTGTGTGTAATTACCCAGTAGTACAGCACGCGTGTCAAAATTGCATCAAAATATACCAATACAAATCAATACAGTACTACCATAAACCACAATATAATGCACAATAAACCACAATGTTATGCACAAAATCACATGTCAATACCACACAATATTTCAATATGCAGGCAAAATCACATGTCACAACAGGCAAAATCACATAGCAATGACAGGTATCAAAATGTCAATAATAGTTTCAGAGTCAATGTCAATTCTCCTCCTTTTCCTGAAACAAATGTTGGTTAGATCACCCCCACACTGTCTCTCACTCCTTGACCAAATGACTGTCCCAGTCTTCCTCCAGGTGACCTCCAGTTGACAGTTGGCACCACCAGTGTCAGTCCTTGACAGCTATGCCCTGAGTCCTAGTCCTAGTGTGACAGCAGTTCCCAGTCCTCACATGCCTGACAGTCCACCTGCCATTATTCAGCACATGATATTTTCCAGACCTACTTGCTTCACAGTCTCTCCCTTTCCTTCTTCCAGGGCTCCTAGGGTGACACAGCCCTCTCCAGAGTCAGGGCAGCCAGTTGTTGACAGTTGGCCATGAGGCAGCCCCAGCCACTCTCAGATTCCCAGCCAGTCTTCATCAAAATACACCTCCAAAGTCACTTATCTGCATGCCCACATCTTCTCCAGGTCTTCTAGAGACTTCACCTCGTCGCCATTTGTAGGAATCATAATAAAGGAGGCCAGGATTACTTGATAATCTTGTATTAATCTTCAGGGTTATTACAGACTGCCTGCTTCGTCAGGACGCCATTACCGCTGCCCCGACCTACAGGAAGTGACCTTTGACCTCGGCGGGTCATGCTATGTTAACCGGCGGCGTTTCCCGCCTCGATACACTACATCACCCAACATATTGGAGGTCTATTTTCAATATTATATTAGATATAACAATTGTGACAATGCTCCCAGAAACCGTGTGTTATTCATTAATAGCCCAGTTTTATATTTCAGGCGGTTACACAGACCATACCTTTAGCAAATTTAGCATTTCATGGTGGGACATTTCTTCTTCATCCATTGCTCGACAGCTTGTAAATAACTAAATCGTCCCTAAAGGAAGCCGTGCATATAATTAAAGTAGGCCCCTATAAATATTTCTGGAATACCAAGGAAAAGTTGATTGAATAAGAAATAGCCTTCTGAAAAATTATGTGCAAGGAGCCCTTTAAGAAAAATTATCATATTGTAAATAATCATAATCGTCTATGACTTGTTTGCATGTACACTATTTGATTTCAGTATATCTTATGTATTACTATGAAACACAAATGTATATCATCTGTTGGAAGATCTTGTAAGCACAGGAAACAGATGAATTTTTTTAAAAAACGTGGAAAAATTAGCGTTTATTGACAACTGTATATAGGTCAGTCATGACCCATGTGTCATGCAGAAACAGGGACTACAAGGAATCCAAGGCAAAAAAAACACATTTGTCCCCAAATACTGATACAATAATTATTATGATTTTTTTTAAATATCTTTATTCTATCTCTCTTGTACAGAGCTCTTCCGATAGCTTTCAAACATTACATTATTTACATGTATTTAAATTTTAGATTTGCAGGTTTGCCAGCCAATCAAAATGCTATATTACAGGGCAGAATATGGTTGAATATATCAGGTTGGGCTGACAGGCTTTAACATTGGTTCCTATGGGAAAAAGGTCAATATATATAGCCATATTTTACAAATATTAGGAGCAATTTTTCGACCCAATTGGTTTGGTTAATTTTGTATTATGTAACTGCCTGAACTGAGTAAGCACAGAGGCAATTCTGCAATTTTGTCATGGTTAAATTTAATGTTTGTATAAACTGGGATGGGCTGATGGTGGACTCTTCCAGAGAACAGCCATGGTTGATTGCAATGTTTTTTACATTTCATACATAGAGACTGAAACTATGGCAACATTTACACTATGTGAATTTATGGTCCACTATAGCAGTATTTCATTCTGATGATGCTTTACATTTACAAATAACCATTATAGACATATAGAAAGGTAATTTGATAGCTCAAAGGTGTCAGTTTGCCAGAAAAAATAGTAAAACCCTGTTGAAAATAATCAGGACATTTTTAGTGTGAAAATTGAAACCTATGACAGGGATTTTATCACTTTCTGATGTAAAGAAATATTTTGGATGGATCGAAAATAATAAAGAAGATACGAGAAAAACATACATTACCCGACCCTTAGAAACTCACTCGTCCATATGCGCTTATAAGTATTCATACTATTATGTATTTCAATAATAATCCTGCAATTATCATCATTGTATATTATTCATGATATTGTAATCAATATAATACTATCATATATCATATAAATTACTTAAATTACTTATGTCAAATTAAGACATAAATGTTGTGGCGGATATGGGCTAAAAACATAGTGGCCCCAGGTAAATTGATTGAGCTGAAGGTACCAAAATACTTCTTAACATCCAAAAAGCATTCGAGTTTCCATTTCCCCATTACATTTCTCCCATCCATACCAACAGGGCACCTCCTGCTACACCTCCTTGCCCCGATCCACCCCAATCCCTCCCAACAACACAATAGGAAGCCAGAAGTATAGGTTTAGTTTGATAATGAGTGTCATACAATCCAGAAATGTCGATAGTTAAGAATACACAACTCATGATTGTAGGAGATCGTTTTTTGAGTTTTTCATTGTCTCCATATTGTCTGGACATTATGACAAGCACAAAAATGATAAACAAAGCAGACAGCCGGCATTGGCATCATAATCCCCGTTCTCTATACAATTAAAATGACATACAATGTATTGCACTGAGGTCCAGTGCAAAAGAACTAGAATAGGCTTTAGGAATTAGTAATAAAATATTGTAAACTCGTTCGTATTGGCAAGAATTCATTGTAAAACGTGTAATGCTGATACGTGTGCTAGGCGCCAGGCGGCGCCATTGTTTAGTGGCTTAGGTAGAATGTATGGAAGAATGATAACATCCTCAGGCGTAGGGATTGTAGTTGGGTTGGCTCACCCTCCTGCAGGTACGCACAGGTACGACAAGGGACACTCGTGCAATGGAAAACCTGTATGGGTACGTTATGAGTTGAAACACCTGGCTAAAGAATACTGGGGATAACAGGCTTTGTCATCAACGTTAGTTTGTGCATAGTTAGAAATAGAACTAGTTTATATAGGTAAGAATGGGAAGCACGAAAGATAAAGGAAACATCGTTATAAGTATTAGTGTAAATGAGTATAGCGCCAAGCCTTTGGCTGTCGCTATATAAGCGGTATGAGACTTGAGATGGACGAGCAGACCAAGATAGAGTTCGATCAGAACACATGGGAGCAATAGTCTAACATACGGATCACACGGGTAGTGTTGAGATGGTAGTAACCACTACGGTTAGGTGATAGTAAGGATTGGGACGGCTTAGGCTTAGCCTTACGGACAATGTACTGGACGTGACGGAGATCCTACCAATGGTCTCCGTTACAGGTAGACGAGAGGTGACTCTCTCAACAGCGTCGGAGCGTATATACCTTATGAAAGGGGAAGCTTAACCATAGCTATACCTGGTTGGAATGTTACTGATGTGTTAGAATTGTGAGATGAATGGCATGTACTGTATGGATGGAAGAACTATATACTTTTATCTTCAGAATATTTACATGGATATAATAAGCTTACCTCTTGCCAAGCACGTGTTCTTTGTATAGGTTTGAGCCCCTTTACTTAGAATCTCTACCACTAAGGAATGAACTATGATCCAGGATAACGATCTACCTGGACGAAGCTAGCTACTTCAACGATTAATCACGAAGAACTCCCCTTTACTTCAACATAACACACATTTATTGACATCTTCGAATAAGTAAAACACGATTGATAAACGATAAAACATCACGCAGTCGAATAATGATGAAACGCCCCGATACGGGATATTATCAAATACGAACTTTAATAATAAAACATCCCTGGAATTAAACAAAGACAAATAACATCAGTCTAGCTCAGTATCATAATCCCCTTTCTCTATACAATTACAATGACATATAATATCTTGTGGAATACCATTTCCTTTACGATTTCTGACATTACAATAGCAAGTTGAAAGCTCAGTCCGACTGAACTATTTACCCCAATAGAACCCTTGATACTCAAAGAATCAGAAAGACATGTTTATAGTACTTAAACATTGATTTACATCACAAAGACACATTTAAAGCCTTACTCAACAAATGTGGACGAGCTTCTTAAAAGAAATTGACCAAACTAACAAAAGACTAAACCTTGTAAGATCAGCCTTTCAGTGATCTGTCTGGGATGAACGGGCAACATGCCTGAAATGAAACGCTAGGGAGGTCTGTCAGTCGGATTTCAGTGGCTAATTTGAATATTTCGGACATACTGATTTAGGAAGTTTCTACACTTTAGGAAGTTTGGCACGGGTGCTTCTAGGAAATATTATCCGGACAAAATTGGAAAAGATCCAACATCTGACCATCCAAAAGAAGGTTGCCACTTGGAGTATTCTATGACCCGCTTAATCTGACACTACTTTAACACCATCTATCCTGCGCTTCTGTCCATTATGGGGAGTAAGCAAAAACTTTAACCTTAACCATGTTAAGAGGTTCGAACGATGAATCATACGTTGAATCCCGCTCGCGCTTCGTTTCCATTCTCTTACTGCTCCAATGGCAGACTACATGTCACGTGCAGTCAACATGATTTCTATTCAACAATGCAACACTAAGATTTGCGTGTCGCTAGAGAATACAACAGATATGTATATATATAGATGGTAGATTCTGGACCAGACATGCATCGTAAGGCTAAGATGTATTACATACATGACGCATAATGCCCGTCTTCTACACTAGATTAGAGACCGCTGACTTAGTCTGTATCAACTTAAAGTAACCATTCAAACAGTGGCTCCTCCTCCCAGTGAAGGTGCAGTGCCCTCAGGTGGGCGTCTCGGTCTCCACCCTCAGGCAGGTGGTCTCCCCGCCCAGAGGCGCGATGTGCGCGGCCTCCCAGGCGGCGAGGCGGCGCACGGGCAGCGCAATGCAGCCGGCCACGGCAATCAGCGCACCCGACACCACGAAGGACAGCGTGTACGACTGGGTGCTGTCAAAGATGGCGCCTGCAACAAACACCTTACAACTCTCAAGGAGGGCTTCATCAACTTAACACATAATTGTAGTGATCAAACAAAAGTCAGACACAGACCCTGCTGGCCAGATTTAATTGCCTATTTCATCACATTGTCTGAGGCTTGTGCGTCCACAGCATGGAAGCTCATATTTACTCACACCCATAAAGAATGTTTTAATAACATAATTACAGTTTTAATAATGTTATAGAATCTTTGATCCGTTCCTAGACACACATACCTGCTATGGGGGATCCAATGAGGGAGGCGATGCCCTGGAAGAGGAGCAGCAAGCCGAAGGAGCTGGTCAACTTCTGCAGCCCGAGCAGCTCAACGAGCACGATGGACCGCAGGGTGATGAAGGCGGCTGGAGAGGGCAGCACAGGGTTAGACAGGCCACACACAGTGGGTCAGACATGGGCAGAGGTGACATGAAGAGGGGAGCACAGGGTTAGACAGGCCACACACAGTGGGCCAGACAAGGGCAGAGGTGACATGGAGAGGGCAGCACAGGGTTAGACAGGCCACACACAGTGGACAGACATGGGCAGAGGTGACATGGAGCAGGGAGCACAGGGTTAGACAGGCCACACACGGTGGGCCAGACATGGGTCGAGGTGACATGGAGAGGGGAGCACAGGGTTAGACAGGCCACACACAGTTGGCCAGACATGAGCAGAGGTGACATGGAGAGGGGAGTTGTGTGGTGGTGCTAGCATCAGATCGAAGTGATACAGATGGGAGAGGGGGGAGGAGTGCCAGGGTTAGATTGAAGTGGTATGTAAGGATATATATTTACCTTATCTCTAGCAGTATGTATTTTATTCCAAATACCCTTATACACACCACTGCACATCCTTACCATTACATAAAGATGAGAGAGGGGAAGGGGGTGCTAGAGTCAGATTGAAGTCTTGCAGATGGGAGAGGGGAGGGGGGTGCTAGGGTCATATTAAAGTCTTGCAGATGGGAGAGGGGAGGGGGTGCCAGGGTCATATTGAAGTGTTACAGATGGAAGAGGGGAGGGGGTGCTAGGGTCATATTGAAGTGTACAGATGGGAGAGGGGAGGGGGGTGCTAGGGTCAGATTGAAGTGTTACAGATGGAGGAGGGGAGGGGGGTGCTAGGGTCAGATTGAAGTGTTACAGATGGGAGAGGGGAGGGGGATGCTAGGGTCAGATTGAAGTGTTACAGATGGGAGAGGGGAGGGGGGTGCTAGGGTCAGATTGAAGTGTTACAGATGGGAGAGGGGAGGGGGGTGCTAGGGTCAGATTGAAGTGTTACAGATGGGAGAGGGGAAAGGGGTGCTAATATCAGATTGAAGTGTTACAGACGGGAGAGGGGAGGGGGGTGCTAGGGTCAGATTGAAGTGTTACAGATGGGAGAGGGGAGGGGGGTGCTAGGGTCAGATTGAAGTGTTACAGATGGGAGAGGGGAGGGGGGTGCTAATGTCAGATTGAAGTGTTACAGATGGGAGAGGGGAGGGGGGTGCTAGGGTCAGGTTGAAGTGTTACAGATGGGAGAGGGGAGGGGGTTGCTAGGGTCAGATTGAAGTGTTACAGATGGGAGAGGGGAGGGGGATGCTAGGGTCAGATTGAAGTGTTACAGATGGGAGAGGGGAGGGGGATGCTAGGGTCAGATTGAAGTGTTACAGATGGGAGAGGGGAGGGGGGTGCTAGGGTCAGATTGAAGTGTTACAGATGGGAGAGGGGAGGGGGGTGCTAGGGTCAGATTGAAGTGTTACAGATGGGAGAGGGGAGGGGGGTGCTAGGGTCAGATTGAAGTGTTACAGATTGGACAGGAGAGGGGGTGCTAGGGTCAGATTGAATTGTTATAGATGGGAGAGGGAGACTTAGGAAACACAGGCTCAAACAGGTTATGGATGGTGTGTTTCAATTAAAGTGATATCCTAATATCTGCATATTTTCTATTTCATGTGATCCCATGTCGACTTGTCAGCTACCAGTAGCTAGAACATTATAATCTGTGTCAACTTTTTAATCATCAGCTACCCGTAAATGAAATGTTGTGTGTTAAGTTTGGATATTTCAGCTTCCAGTTACTAGAACCTACATTCTGTTAATGTCATTGATGATTGTGTGTTTCTCAAGCATATGGTTAAAACATTTTATATGTGTACTGCATTTTTAGTTGTCCAACATGTTTTGATAAATGGCCTTTAGATAACCAGTGGTGTGCCTTCTATTGTAGCATTAGTAGATAACACCTTACCTATGCAGAAGCCAAAGATGACACAATACCCAACGAGCAGGGGGAAGTTGGTCAGTAAGGGCACGAAGCAGGTGGCAGTTCCTGCGATGATGAGCGCCACGTTGTGAATGATGAGGCAGTCGGCCCAGGGCTGGTCAGACACCATCCCACAGATGATGCGCCCAATGGTGTTACACATACCGAGTACGGACAGTAGGAGAGCAGCAGTGATGGGGTCCACGCCCAGCTTAATGGCATTGTCTGTGATGTACACAAATGGAGTGAAGAAACCTGTGAGACAAGAATAAAGGGCAAAGTCAGTGATACATGTCTACCTTTAGGATGGGCGGCACAGCTGTAGCTAGGATGGAAAATGAAGGTTCAAGGCAGTGTGCACAGTGCCTGACAGAGGGAGGGAATCCGAAGCCTGGTGCACAGTGCCTGACAGATAAAGGGGACCCAAAGCCTGGTGTACAGTGCCTGACATATCAAGAGGACCCAAGGCCTGGTGCACAGTGCCTGACAGATAAAGGGGACCCAAGGCCTGGTGCACAGTGCCTGACAGATAAAGGGGACCCAAGGCCTGGTGCACAGTGCCTGACAGATAAAGGGGACCCAAGGTCTGGTGCACAGTGCCTGACAGATAAAGGGGACCCAAGGCCTGGTGCACAGTGCCTGACAGATAAAGGGGACCCAAGGCCTGGTGCACAGTGCCTGACAGATAAAGGGGACCCAAGGACTGGTGCACAGTGCCTGACAGATAAAGGGAACCCAAGGACTGTTGCACAGTGCTTGACAGATAAAGGGGACCCAAGGACTGGTGCACAGTGCCTGACAGATAAAGAGGACCCAAATCCTGGTGCACAGTGCCTGACAGATAGAGGGGCCAAGGTCTGGAGCACAGTGCCTGACAGACAAAGGGTACCAAGGTGTGGTGCACAGTGCCTGACAGATAAAGGGGACCCAAGGCCTGGTGCACAGTGCCTGACAGATAAAGGGGACCCAAGGCCTGGTGCACAGTGCCTGACAGATAAAGGGGACCCAAGGACTGTTGCACAGTGCCTGACAGATAAAGGGAACCCAAGGACTGTTGCACAGTGCTTGACAGATAAAGGGGACCCAAGGCCTGGTGCACAATGCCTGACAGATAAAGGGGACCAAGGTCTGGTGTGCAGTGCCTGACAGATAGAGGGGACCAAAGGTCTGGTGCACAGTGCCTGACAGATAAAGGGGACCAAAGGTCTGGTGCACAGTGCCTGACAGATAAAGGGGACCCAAGGCCTGGTGCACAGTGCCTGACAGATAAAGGGGACCAATGCCTATGTCACAGTGCCTATGACTATGACATTTTGAAAAGGTTCAGTTGTTTCTTGTCACAGGTTTGAAAGTTAGACCTTTTGATTTACAGTTATTGAGGCAGCTGTTTTTGAATGAGGCATGTCAGGAATATGTTCACTAACACTTTCTTCATTTTATAAATTTCATGAAAATGAGCATCAGTTAAAGAGCAATAACAGGCTGACAATATTACAGTGTTTCTGGTGCATCTTAAAGGAAACCTAGCACATAATCAAGGAATAGATATGTGTCATTAAAATTCTGTGTGCATGGAATGTGCATCAAGAACTAATGATGCTAGAAATATTTTAAGCATATTCTAATTGTAGCCACTGTTGTGAGACTTGGTCTATTTCAATGGGTTTTAAGGGAAATCCCTTAATTTGTGACGTCACAAGGACTGTAATTGGGATTCCCCCGCTTATAACAAAGGGAATCCCCAATTCTCAATAGTGTATACAACGGAATCTTTGCTGTTATAGTAAATTTTTATATTAAAGGGACGTTCTCGTCACCTAAACCGTCACCGATGGCTACGTTGTAACCATCTCAAAGTGGCGCCAATTTCGCGGCGTGACCAATAAGGTCGCCGAATTACTTTCCAAAAGTGCAAAACACATCGCCAGCTGTAGTGTCGTTAGGCTTACGTCGGCGGGTGCAGTGGCGGATCCAGGATTTTGAAAAGGGGGGGTGCGTTGTTGGGGAATTTTTTTTTTTGATAACTTTTGGCCGAATTTTACATTAAAAAAAATAAAATTTGGCCCCAAAAAAAAGGGGGGGCGCCCCCGTGCCCCCCCTCTAAATCCGCCACTGGGGTGTATCACATTCAAGTCACGGACGAGAATGTCCCTTTAAGCCATGTGCAGGCTATAAATACTTGTATCCTTTACTAACCTGAATTCATTCAGTTACCTGAGATTCCAAAGCTATTTTGAAAGGGATTCCCCTTTATTATGACGTAGCAAGGACAGAACTGTAACCCCAGAAATTAGGGGATTCCCAAATTCTATTTTATTTCATTATATGATTCCATAATACTTTGACATTTTGTCATTTTTTTCCACTGAAATATTTTAAGAATACCAAATTGAAGTTAATTAAATAAAAAAATAGGCGTTTGGAAATTTATGTGGAAGGAACCCTTTAATTAAGCATATAAAAATTGACAAGATTCTTTACTTTTGATCACCCAGGGCCCTATGCATGAGTCTTTTATCATAACTACTAAACTACTTGGGTTGCTGGTTCATAGACATTTGGACTATGGGACCTTTCTAGAGCAATTGTTTGGGAAACATAGAAGCATATAGGTTTTATCAAATGTGAAAAAATAGTCAATTGTCCTAACCATTGTACTGAGAACATTCTCAGTCGATGGGATTCCAGAGACTATAATGGGAATGATTTAAAGATTCTTTTCAATAAGAAATAAAATGATGACACGGCCACCATTATTTCTATACAAGTACATATGAAATATACTGTGTGGGGAAAATGTTAATGGAAATCATGTTTTAAAACACATATATAGGCTCGACTATATACTAAATGTACATGTGTCATAGCTCTTTAGCTGCCTTGGAGGTGAAGGTTATGGTATACGACGGCCATCTCCGCTTCGATATTAACTCTATACAATCTTGATTGATTGTATGTGACCCTGTGGATTTTTTTCAAATCAAAAAGAATAACAAAAGTCCCTTTTCCTTCGTCACTGCATGTACACATGTTCCGTTAAACTGGCCAGAGTAAATTAGGTCTTTACAGGCCACCAGAAATACACATATTGGGAGGTAAAGTTGAGAAAATGTTACATTATGTCTTGCAAATATTTTATAATACTACTTTGAGATTTCAAATCACAAATAAGGAGTGCATGGTGTGCATGTAGCAAGTGTTAAGGATTGGGTGATCAATATCATTTAGACTATGGACTGTTTGAAGTACGGTTAGTGATAGCCCAAACAACTTTCTATATACTATACAACTTAAACTATACTCTCAACCTCAGCACAGTGCATATGTCCCTGACCCTCAGCGTCGAATTAATGGCTCCCTGAGACCAATACTCATGGAAGGCCTTTACATAATTTTAAAAGGTACAAGTACTTTTGGCAAATTTGATAAAAGCCATTTGTAATGGAATTATATTCTTCGTTTCAAATGTGTCTCAAACATTGATGGGTCAATCAGATTGCTGCATTATGTGGATGCCTAATATACCTGACGTTAACAAAATTGAATATTATGGCGTAAGAATTAATAAATAAATTCTATGATAGATCCATCCTCATGAGGACAGTACAGTTGTTACTCCACAGACACATATATGTGGAGGTTACTGCACAGACATATAGTATATGTCTGCACGGTGGCCACTGTGCGGACAGATTTTGCTGGTTCCCAGTATTTCCCCTGTTCCATTACACTGAAAAAGTTCCGGGATAAAATGCAGTAGAAATTCAGTGGTAAATCAGTACAGAAGCAGTAAAGGGGTCGCCGTAGAATTTCAGTAGTAAGTCAATAGAAATAAGTATGATTCCAATAGTTGAAATCAGTATGTCAGTAGCTAATTTATATATTTCGGTCATACTGATTTAGGAAGTATCTACTGCCATTTGGCCCGGAGTATCCTTTCTCGCCTATTACAACTTGGGCGATGCTTTGGCGATCTGGGGTAAGTGGGAGCGCCACCAACCTGTCATGGCGAGGATGCTGGTGAGGCAGAGCAGGATGAAGGTGGGGCTCTTCAGGAGGCTGAAGTCGAGCATCTCCCTGAGCACGCTGCACAGCGGGCCGCACGACCCGCCCGACCTGAAACATGCAAGGCGAGCAAACTCAGGCGCCTGGCCCTACGCAGCGAGTCACCGCCCGAGCGGGAAACCCACCTCATCTGAAACACAAAGGGCGGGGTAGGCTGCGGACCAGTGCAGAACCTGCTCTCAAATATGGCTGAAAGAAGACAAAGCCCAAGGTTCATATAATCCCCTTCAGGGATCATTCCTTATACCTAATATATAATTATAACCAAGCCCGATCCAAATTAGGCCTATGTGGGAAATGCTGAAAACAAGGACACGCCCATCAATATTCACCTATTCCAACACGCTGGACACTGCATTCTGTGTTGGTAATAAAACTAATTTACATTTCTATTAAAATCACTTTTCTGTCAAACATAAATTTATAATATCATACCAGTAAATTATTTTGGGCCCGGAGTGGCCACGATGATTAATTTTGTAAATGTTATGAATAGGACCAGATAGGCATGCAGTTTTCTCCACTTAGTGGGGTCTGTTAAGGTAATTTTTTTGAGAAATCGTTATGCAGCAGATAAAAACACCAATTTTGGTATGAGGCACCTCTTAGGAATAACTATCAAATCTGGAAGGGGAGCCACGTTGAAATGTCAATAGGATGGATGTGGGGGCCAAAAAACCAATATGGCCGACTTTTACTATAAAAATTCTTATATCTCAGCTTCTAAAAAGACTAAAGAGACATGGTTGGTGTCAAAGTTGTGTGATTATGGGTCAGAGAATTCAATTATTTATGTTTCAAGTCAATGCGGAAATCCTAAATCCAAGATGGCTGACCAATTTTGAGAAATATTATGATTTTTAGCTACAAAGGCATAAGGCCAGGGGAAATGGTTCCAATATCAGTTGTTAATAGCCTAGAGGGCTCGATAAATATGATATTCATCCAATAAAATACCCTTAATTTCAAAATGGCTGAATTCATTAGCATGATACCTTTGATAATGACAACTGGATTCCAAAATAATTCAAAAGAAAGGATATAAATTCACTCTTTTGCCACAAGATTTCTTGATTTCTTTTGGTATGATGATCCCCTGGGACCCCTTCATTGAATTTAAAAGGGGAGCCACCTTGAAATATCAATATAACCCGGACGGGGGCCAAAAATCCAATATGGCCAACTTTTATTGAAATAATCTTATATCTCAGCTTCTGAAATGCCTAGAAACACATTGCTATTGTCCAAATTGGTAGATTATAGGACAGGGAATTCAATTATTTACCTTTCGAATCTATACAATAGGTCTAATCTAAGCTAGCCAAAAGTTTTGGTTGAATACCGTAAATTTCAAATGCTAAAAACATACAAAATTTGCTATTTTGGTATTTCAAGATGGCTCCCCTTATAGATTCAATAGTTATGCCTCAGAGGTGCCTCATGCAAAATTTGGTTTTGTTAACAGACCCCACTAACTGGTAACAAGCATGTTTGGGCCCCAGGGCATTGCAGTAGTGGACATGCCGGATACACAGATTTAGGAACATTTCTACTTCCGCTTCCTTTTCCTGTTAAAAGACAAAAACAAATTTGCTCTTTTGTAGCCCCAGTGAAGTCTGGGATATAATGAGGACTGCAGCCATGTTGGATTTTAGTGGATCAAGGAAGTTTTGTTGGTTAATACTAATAATGGAGAAGAAATATATGACATGTGGATAGTGGTTTATGAAAGAAATGTTGATATACACATTATAGTACAGTTTATTAATATTTTTAACATTATGAATACCTCAATACCTGCTGGGTAATCAGATATAAGTAACATAATGAATATGTCAATACCTCAATGCATGCTGGATGTTCTGGTCTCACTCAACCTTTTTATTGTCAAATTGGGGTAAGGGGCTGAAGGGGCTGAAGGGGCTAAAGGAGGTAAAGGGGATAAAGGGCTAAAGGGGATAAAGGGCTAATGGGCTAATCACCATGGTTACCACCATGGCTACCACCATGGCAACTACCATGGCAACCACCATGGTATCATTATGCTAACCACCATGGTAAAGGCCAAAATAACCACCATGGTAACCTAAACAGTAACCATCATGGTGGTTACCATGGTAACCAACATGGTAACCACCATGGCAACCACTATGGTTACCACCACGGCAACCACCATAGAAACCACCATGGAAACCACCATGGAAACCAATATGGTAACCAACATGGTAATCAACATGGTAACCATAGTGCTAAAGGGACCATGGTTACCACTGTGGTTACCAACATGGTATAGGGGTAAAAGGCTAAGGACTAAAGGACTAACCACCATGATTGCCACCATGGTGACCCCAATGGTAACCCCCATGCTAACCCCCATGCTAACCACCATGGTAACCACCATGGTAACTACTGAGGTAACCACCATAGTAACCTTTACCACGGTAACCACTGTGGGTAACACTATGGTTATCACCATGGTTACCACCATGGTTACCACCATGGTTACCACCATGGTTACCACCATGGCAACCACAATGGCTGTTACCATGGTAACCACCATGGTAACATTTCTAAACTTTCAGAAATTTTGTACTCATTTCTAGTCACTCAACTGAAAACTAAATTTCTTTGAAATTGTCTATACTTCATTAGGGCCCGGGCTTTAATTATGATGATAATTAACCTATTTACTAAGTTTGTATTTATAGCCTTTTTTTTACTTGTATGATATAACTGGAACCTATTTGAATTAATAAACCAGCAATCAACTGGGAATGCACATGACCTTATCTAAATACATGTGCGCTGAAATAATCCTGACACCAGCTATAATTGATTGGCCCAATCTGAGTCGTGACAACGACCACAAACGGACATGTGTGTGGTATATTCAAGTACGGACCCAGAGATTAAAAAAAAAAAAAGGGGGGGGGGGGAGGCATAATGTAAAGAATTGATGAGCCCCACTTGGCAGCCAGAATTTTACATTGAAAATATAAATTTGGACAAAATTAAGGGGGGGAGGCGACCGCCTCATATACCCCCCCCCCCTCCCCTCGCCCCACCACCAAAACCGTCCCTGTTATTAGTTTGGTACTCAGCTCTTCTTAATCCCAATTACTACATGTGTATATCGGAGCAGACTGCGGGAAACGTACAGCCGACGAGTACAAGCGGATTCACAAATAAATGAGCTGATGGGAACTTACTTGTCTGCATCAACTGGAGGAATACTTGTTTGACTCGCTATGTAAGATGTCATGTCTGGGTTCATCTTGTATTCCCGTAAACTTGCGACACTGCCCGTATAGAAGATGTCTTTCCTGTTTGAAGAAATGAGAAAACTAGTAATGGCACTATATCATGGACTTTAATGTATATTTTATGGTCATCACATTTATAGTTTTATAAATTACACAGTTTCGGTAAAAAGAGAAAACGTACTGCAGTAATATATGACCTTTTTCTGATGTGCATTATCTGTTTTCTGAAACACGAAACAGAAATGGGATAATTAAATATAGTACTTATGAGATGGCCAATAATGACCAATGGGTGGACCATACCGACCGGTCAATAGCTACAATGGACCATAAGGGCTGTACTTCTCTCACCGCCCTGCCCCACCTTCCCCGTGGAGGCCCCCTCATACAGCATGGTGCACGGACCTGTTCATGGGCCTGGCCATCTCCCTGGCCAGGTCGTCCCTGCTGAGGCTGAGGCCGGCCGGGTCGTCCAGCGCCACCTTCCGCCCCGTGCGCGACACGCGGTAGCGCGTCTGGAGGCCGTCCGACAGGGTGCGCACCCGGCGCCCGGCTCCAGGGGGGGCGTCGGCCGGGGAGAAGAAGGACAAGGACCGCGTGGACGACACGAGCGACCTGTCGGGGTCCGCGTCGAGCAGGGGCTGGCAGGGGTCCTGCCCCGGGGGGCCCTGGTCGGGGGGCAGGGGCGCGGGGGGGCGGGCGGCCCCCTGGGGGAGGGGGGCGGGCGGCCGCACCCCCCGGCCCTGGCCTTTGAGCTGGGCGAGGCGGGAGTGGACGGGAGGCGCGCCCCGGGGCCGCCTGCCGTGGTGCAGGGAGTCCTCCTCCTCCACCTCGTCCAGCCGCCCCAGCCCCCCTGCCTGCTGCTGCTGGTTCTTCATGTTCTTGATCTTCTCGGGGTCGGAGATGAGCATGTTGTCCTTGGTGATGACGCAGCCGTCCAGGGACCCCGTGGACGTGGTGCGCGTGCGGTTCTTCTCGTCAATGATCTGGTCGAAGATGAGGCTGCGGCGGGGCCCGGGGGCGTCGGCCGGCCCGTCCCGGGACTCCCGGCCCGGAGGGGGCGCCTTCAGAGCAGTGGCCGCCAGGGGCCGGAAAAGGGCGCCACACACACACCCATTCAGGATGATCCCGGAGATGATCCAATAGCCGCCCTTCCACCCAAAGTTGTCTAAGAGGTATCTATGAATTAAAAAGATAACCACTGACGTCACATTATCATCTATTTCCAAATGCAGGTACATATTATTGGAAAAACACAGCTATGTCCCCATCTAGTGTATAGTAGGGAATGATCGATTTATTCATATAGAATGCTGTTTTAAACCAAATGGAAGGCTATACTTGTATGGGGGGTTGATATTAAATATTGTTATTACGATTAAGTATTTCTTGTTAAAGCCGATACAGTTGGAAGGACAGCATAGGAGTTAACATGTCCTTACCAGGGAATATGTTTATCCTAACAAGTTGCAGATAGGAAATAATATGCCTAGTTTCTTATTGACAAGAATGTTCCAACAAGAACTCCAAATGCCTCACCGTCCAAAGGGTGCGAAGAGGAAAGTGCCGATACCTGAGCCACAGACGGCCAGACCTGTGGCCAGCGCCCTCCTCTTGTCGAAGTAGAAGCCCACCACCACGATAGAGGGCAGGTACATGAGGCCGAACCCCAGCCCTGAAAGGCACAAAGGGGATAAAGGGTGCATGAACCGGAATCCTCGCCATTCAATTAGGGACATACGTGTGTGTGTATGAATCTTAAGGCAAAGATACCAACGGAGATACAGTAACGGGAAACAAAGCATACAAAATGGCCAGGAAGAGTCTTGAAGTACTTCAAAGTTTTGTGGTAGTACTTCTTAATTGTGGATGTTGTTGAGGGGAGTAATGAAGATGAAGGCAGGAGTAGTATTTAGATGTTGTATTGATTCTTCAGTCACAGGTTAGAGCATGGCCCCAGGCCAAAGCTCTATGAAAATCACATGTACATAGCTCTGTCTCTCCAGCCCCACTGCCTAGAGTGGAGCATTCAAGATTCCCTCCACAGAGCCTCCAGGGCTCTGATTGGTTGAGCCTCTAGGGCTCTGATTGGTTGGTCAGGCTCCAGGTGGAAGTTGGTTCCACCTGGAGTCTGTGAGGGTAGTTAGACACTACTTTAAGGGTATAGTTTTTGCACTTATTAATTTTGAATATATTGTGTATATAATTTTATGATAGTTATCATATAATTATATTTAGAAATAATGTTTTATAATACTGAAATGTCCTACCAATTTTATGGTATGACAGTCTGAATGCAAGTCTGATGATAAGAAGTACAAACAGAAACTTGAGCGTTGCCCTGCATTGGGAATTACAAGAGGCGTAGTTTTAGAGGTGAAGCCTGGCAGATAACTTTCAAACTCTACCAGAAATTTGCTTCTAAACAGCAAAGGATAAAAGTGAGGTAGGATAAATTATGGAAACTCATCCGTTTTGACATAAAGCAAACTTCAAGGATTTGAAATTAATTGTTTCAATTATACTCGCGGAGCTATTTCTAGAAGAATCATATATCATATGATGACAGACCCTTATAAGACATACTGAAAAATTCTATGGAGATTATTTCGATTCCGATGATTATTTAGTATCAGAAAATACATACCTCCCATAATACCATATGTAAATATCAAGACGTCCACGCTAGGAGAAAATGTTGAAATGAAGAATGAAGCTGCAGCGATGATAGACCCAACGATGGTGACCGGGCGAATGCCGAACCTGTTGGCCAGCGCGCTGACGAGGGGACCTGCGCACAGAGACAACCACCAGGTCAGGAGCGTGTCAGTCGGACCAAGGCATCTTTGGTCGAAAGTTTACCGTACAAAATCTATAACCCCTTGACAGCCATGGCCAAATACTCTAAAGGCATGTAAGAAGAGTCATACTTTCAGCATAATCATATTACCCCTGCTATCTCGACGTTCTGTTATTGTTTGCCATCTTCTCGGACTTTGCATTAAACAATACAATAAAGTGTTGTCAGCATAACCTTAACAACCATAGTTCTGACAATCGTAATCCTCAAAAGTAGACTTTCAAATCTATACATCCTTCTTATCAAAAGGGGCGCCCACTCTTAGCAGAAATATGAACCCTAGTAAGGGGAGTGCTGTCCAATTCAGTTTGCAGTGACCACAAGAGTGCGGTGAGATTTTGTACCCACTCAGGACAGCTGGTGGTCAATTGTCTGTCATTACTAGCAGGGTGTGGAATGTGTATGTGAAAATGGAGGGGGTGAAGGGGTAGGCCTACTTATGGTTGTGGTGATTGAGATCCAAAATAGTCCCCCTGTTAAGTATCTGTATTTAACTTGTTTTTAGAGTTGACCTCTTTCCAAATAAAAAGTAAAGCTATGCTGAAAGATTCTTTAATGTATCTAAACCGCAACTTTTAACATGAAACTAGTTTACGTACCTGTAACAAAGGACCAATGTTTTTGTATACTAATGTGAGTGCTAAAAATGATCAACTTGTTTTTGTGTAAATGTATTGCTGAGATTTAGACAAGTTCAAAATGGTCACTTTGTTAGCCTACACAGAATGCACTGACCCAGGGTGGCGGGCTCCCGCCACCATGATCTGCTACACATTGGGTGGGTTCGATTGGATGCGCCGGCGTGCGCCGCTATCCCATAATCAGGAGCGGATCTAATGTTAGGCATGCATGCAGGTGTGCGCCATACCCTTTTTCCAGTAAATTTAAAATTTCTTATTGTAAAATTCTAACACCAAATTTCTTTTACTATAACGCGCCAAACCTTTTCAAAGTTCTAAATCTGGCTCTGAAAATAATACCAACAATGCAATGCAATAAATCATAATACAATGTGGCAAATCGGGAAATTATAATCTTTTAGCATTTATTTCCGCATCTGCCGCATTGCATTATTGGTATTGTTACCGATAGGTCAGTCAGGGACAGATCCAGAGATTTTAGAAAGGGGGGAGGGGGGCGCCCTTATGTAAAAATGTGATCTTGTTAAAGTTTTACATTAAAAAAAAATCTGAACTGCGCAGGGTCATAAGAAAGGTGTATACTCGCCTGTTCCGAGGTACATGCCAGGAATCAGGGAACCCACAATGGCAGTCTTTCCTCGGCTCTCTCGGAAGTAGCTGAGGAACTCTGGGTAGAAAATACCAAATGAGAAGCAGACGCCATCGACGATGATGTTACAGAAGAGAGACCCGATGACGACGACCCAGCCCCACCCCCCGTCAGGGGGCACAGGGGGCGCCACTGCATCGCCCTCAACCGCCTGGTGCCGCCGCCGGGCCATGGTCTCAGTGCGGACACCTCTCACCACCTGCTGCTTACTGCTGCCTTGGCTTGGGTCAGACGCCGTCCAGTTGACGACAGCATTTCACGTGCACCCATCACCCTGTGAGGAGACAGACAAAGGAAGACTATGGAAGTGAGTAAGTCTTTTATGTATACCTTAGTTTTTCACTGTGCTCCAACATAAAAGACGCTGGGTCGCGATCGATAACGTCACATGACCTTCATCTGTAAGGACATGACGCCATATTGGTCATTAGCGGATTAGCCAAGTTCTTGTTCAAATATAATGTCTGAATTATCTTTTTATGATATTATAGTAGGTAGGTATTTTAGGAAACTCATATGCAATGTTGTCTAACACGTTAGGATGAATTCGCTATTCAATTCTTGGGATAGGGGAAGGCAAACCTCCTAAGAGAAAGAGGTTATGCCGAGGTGATGCTGTATAACCTCTGCGGCCGCACATACAACCTCTAATCCCACAGGGCAAGGAGATTATGTGGCCTAGGAGGTTATAAATGTTATGTAGCATAACCTCCTTTTCTTTCTGTAGCCTAGTGGTTAGGACATAGGACTGCTGTGCTTAAGGTACCAGGATCGAACCCCAAAGCAAACCATGTTTTTTTTTTGCTTATAATTCTAAGGGCATGGCTACTAGACCTGGCCGGCCCAAGCCACGTGTATACAGGTATTATGTAGCTTCAAGTCGGGGGGGATTGCATGGATGTTAAACCAAACTCCAAAGCTATCAGATAAGTTTTTATAAATTCTGACCAGAACTAACGATCCTGTAGCAAGCAAATACATGTATGTGTAATAGAGAGTGTTCGCCGATAGCAGTCGAAAGTTAATAGTAGGTTCAGCCAGTCCCCAATCTGCCTGTTGTGCCAATCACAGGTACCTGCGTATGATCACTGGTGACATACCTGAGTGGCCAAATCACAAGTACTGTACGCTGGTCAGAGTGTCCAGCTGTATCTATACCTGGCTGGGACCAGTCAGACCCTCTCGCACCGCTATTTCGCCGCACATACTCTATTAGGGGGTCTTTGATGAAGGGCCCCCAATATCGCATGTCAGAGTTCAGAAAGAGCAATGTCGCCCTGTCAAATCTACAAAACAAGATAATGTCGCCCTGTAAAATTCAGGGAATAGCCAGGTCCCATGTCACTATATATTCTAAAATCTCATGTCACTAAAGGCGTTAAAATGGCCATGTCGCCATGTCAAATTAAGAGTGCAGGGCCCCAATTAGGCATAGACTACTTATAATATGGAAAGTGTGCGAGACCTCTTCTTAACTTCAAAGTACATATAAAAGAATGTTAAAATTGTCTTAAATAGGAACAAAAGAACATAATGACGTGTGCTTAAAGCTCACTTTACCTTTAAAGAGGCGTGCATTAAAAATCTGGAAATTAATGTGTCAGCATTGGAAAGATATTACTTCAATATTGAGGAAAATACTACTGTGGAGACAATATTAATCTCGTTGGGTTATGCGTGACTTTATAGTGACTGATACTGCACCTTAGTATCAATCACAATAACCTATCTGCCCGCTGGCTGAAAGTGCCAGAAGGCCAGAAGGGCTCTGACCCCTGTTAACACAAGTGTTATACTCTAATGCACACACTTAAACTTTTTCATGTCATTTTTTGTTACCCAAGTGATTGCAAAATAACCAACATAACACGTCATTGGAAAGCTAAAGGAGTAAGGAAACTTTAGACACTCTTGATTTATAAAAAGATCTAATATTTCCTAAGAAAAGGGTCTTTATATAGCTATTCTTGCATTTTCAATGTATTTGGGGGAGGAGGACCCCGTTCATTGGGTAAGTGCGAATATTCCTGACGTGGAAGTTAGATGCAGCCCTATAAGTTTTCTAAGCATGCAACGGCAACGGCACTTTTAGAGCTATTCAACTGGTTAATTGAAGCGAACTTTCAGTATGTATTTAAAACAATTATTTTAATTGGTAAAGCAACCAGAGGCACGGAAGCAAGCATAATATATATGGAGGTGAGTCAGGAGCGTCCGTCTGATACAAGAATGCAAGGTTACAGTGCCACATGAGGATAGCGATGTCACTGTACTTGCTTTGTATATATATATAGCTAGTGTACTGTACAGTGACTGAGTAAACTAATTCGGCCGTCGATGCAAACACTAACGGCGATGAGCCACGCTGCACTTAAAGCCGAATTATGCACTGATTTAAAACATCTGTAACTCCTTAAAAGGTAGACGCATTCAATTAGATGCTTTGAAATAATTATTATTGTAAAAAGGGTAAGTTGAGCCAAAAGTATACTGAAATTACATGACAAAAGTTTGAAAAGAGAATCGGTTAGGCCTAAAACATAAGTGTTGTATTTAGGTAACCCGACTTACCCTATATTATTTGGCCCTACCCTAACTTTTTAGATTTTTTTCCTTGTAAAAACTATTGATATTCAATAGAATAACTTAAATGAAAGGAAGTGCCATATATTTGATCAACAGATGTATTTTAGGACCCTAAAGTTGTTCTCAAGGGTGTCTTGCATGGTTTCTAAATTTTCAAGAATGCCTGAGTCTATTTGTGACAGTTGAGTAAATGCAGAATTCAAAAATTAAATCGACCTACCTACCCTTACTTTTTCGGCCTATGTAACCTGAGCACCACCTTTCTTCGCCTAAGCATTTTGTCGCACCTTGGATCATTATCTTTACTGCCCCATGGGGTATTTCACAATGGTCGTAACTCTAAGATCGTAGTTTTAGTCACGAAATTTTTTACCTTTTTCATTGTTTCAGACTGAAGATCTAATGTTCCTGTTGTTAACCATAAACTATTATGTCGAATTAAGATTATTGACTGTCAAAAATCATATAATCGTACAAGTTAAGATATGAGAAACATATTGACGATTTTGGTATAGTGTGAAACACACCCTCATTGTAACCTGGATAGTGACCATATAAGTCAGGTGAAGCAGTGATATTATAGTGACCAGTCTCTATGACCAGTCACCACTCCCAACTCTCCATAGTAGCTGGCGATAAGCACGTTTACGGCAGGCCTCTCTGAGCACCACCCCGATAGGGAGGTGTTATGATAGGTCCAACAGTAGGATCCTTATAAATCCTGATTGTTCTCTGTGATATCCATTACTTGATGTGATAAACCGATAAGCAAGGAACAATTCTCTCTCAGTTAGTCTGATAAGGCAGATAGCTCTCCACATGTCAGTCCATTATACCACTTGGGCAACCTGCCTCTCTCCTGCCGCCCCCACCTACCCCTTCACACACCTCACGTCTTACAGCAGTAACACACAGACATTCACACACAGACATATATATATATATATATATATATATATATATATATATATATATATATATATACTCTTTGTAGGTCATCACCCATCATTATATAAAAATAATTATATATATGCGAGGCCGATAATTTTCACAATGGGTTCTGGGTCCAACTTAAGGGCGTGAATCTTTCCTTGTTACCCTCGATACAGATAGACACCACACGCACATTATACATGCCTAGTTGCGATACGTTAACATGTGGTGGGACATACCTTATGCTAAAGCGTGCTGTAAAGTCGACTCAAGGGTTGAAGGCCAACTAACGAGTCCTGCTAACATGCCTTTCAACGCGTCCGGTCAACGTGCCACGCCAGTAGGACTAAGGTTAGACGCCAGCCCAGAGCCTGCACGTGCGCTACCACTGTGTGAAGGAGAGAATGCTCTTAACGTCAACCATGTATCGCCGACATGTAGAGCTGACTGGTGGCACCTTCCACGTAGGGGTCCTCTGTACGTGCGACCTGCGGGGTCCGCTCAGTGCACTGAGATGAAGTGCTCATCGCCGGCTGGGATGGGTCGGGCCCCCGGGCACAGCTGATAAGACACCCCCACCCCCCACCCCCCACTCCCTGTGACCAGGTGCACCACCTGACCGCCGCTCACAGTCACTGCCTCACATGCTATACCGGGACATTTATCACTTCAACACGGGTACCCCCTACATCTTGCACCTGGATGACAGACCCCAATTGTAGAAGTCTATATCAAAGACCTCCCAATCTCTCAAAGACCTCCCAATCTCTCAGTTACAATGCAGAATGCCGGGAATCAAGAACATCATGAACATCTAGGCCTTTATGTACATCTATATCCATATGGATATATATAATATGTACAGTTTGACCTCACTACTTGAAGACCCTTCTAGGTGAAATACACCATAGTTGAGATATAAACATAATTGTAACAGTGACTACCGTTTATTTCACACTACATTGCTACTCACTACCTGAAAAACCTTACAACCTCAACTTCAGTCATGGTGGCATTCGTACCTCTCAAACTGCACTTCGTATGCACCCCCGCCCCTTCAATCCGCCAATGCATACAGTGCTCATACCTGCAAAGTAACGCTCATCCTTTCTCAGTTACACTTCCATTGTCATGTTCATAGTTACGATGAGCCCTCATAACCTGAGACACCTCGTGACTTGAGACATTTTTCTGGCAACCAACCGTATCTCAAGTAGAAAGATCCAACTGTATACATATATATGTACGTATATGAATACATATATATGTATATATGTATTTTTGTTTTGGTAACAGTTTTATTGCCAATATTGCATTAAAAAATACAATTGGTTAAGTGATCGAATAAATGAAATGAGATGATGTTGTACTTGGTGAATTTCTGGTACAGTAACAGTGGTATATGCCCAGAGTCAGTATAAGCTCAATAGTATATTATTGGCTTCTAGCAACACTCTATCAATAATTACACAAATTTCCTTTTTAAATTTTAGTTTGGTGGTTGACTTCTGAATTTCATGAGGTATTCTGTCTCACATTGAGATACCTCTGGCCAAAGGGCTTTTCATGATGTTTTCAAAAATCCTCTTACCTGTCTTAAACTTCCCATTATTCCTACAATGAAGACGAACTTTTGGCCTCCTATTATCCAAGAGTTGTTCTTTAGTGCTAAGTCTGTGTATTCTGTGATATTACATTCTGTACATTAAGCAACATGTGTGTTCTACCAGTCTCAGTGGAAAAGATTTGATATTGTGTTCCCTTTCTATTTCACATAGTTCCCAATTTGGATTTCCTTATTGTCAATAATTTCTAGAGCACATTCATGTAAATACTGAATTAAGGATATTTTGGTTATAGAGCCCATTCAATAATAAAATCTGCATAATCACAGATTTGGACTACATGTATTGTTTGTTTATATATGGTACTTGCCAGGCAACTATCAATATACTTGTGCAATCTACTGAGCTGATAAAGTCTAATGTTCATTTCATTGTACTTATCATTAACACATTTTAACAAACGACATACAATTATCAATAGTTACACCAAGGTAATTATAAATGTCCCTTTTTGCAAGACTTTGCTGCCTAAATTTATTGGATTCCGACTATCATTGTATGGATGAACGTTAGATATTTGACTTGAGTATGACAATTATTTCTGCACTTCCTTTCTTGTATGCTAAGTATACCTGCTGTAAGAATGTGAAGTCTACTCATGTTTCCCACTTAAAGCCTATGTCTACTTTAATTCAAGTAAAGCATGTGTGTGATTTCTGGTTGTATCCACAATTAACCAGACTCATGTTGCGTGTCAAATTTAAAAAATGTATCTGTCGCATGTCACTATGTTTTTGATATTCTTGTCGGTTTTAAAAAGTTCTCATGTCACATGTCGAATTTAAGGAATGCCCTTTTTCATGTCATGGTCATGTGAAACGGTCACGTCGCCCTGTCGATTTTAAGGGTCTACCCCCATACTCAGATGTGCATGAAGTAAAACCTGGTCATGACATGGAACCGCCTTTCATCTTTTGGGTCAATAGTACAGTGCTTTAGTACAGTGGACAATCATGCAGACTATCTCGCAGCATATGTGTATTGTGAATGAGGGAAAGCACGTAGTCATCGAGTTATATAATGTTCAACTTAATGGCTTAAAACCTTGAACAAAGTGTTGTAAAATTTAAGATCAACACAATGGAATATGTCATAATATTGCAATCATCACACAAATTATCTACATAAAGGAGTGCAAGACAATTAGTACATTATGTATCATGATCCATGTGTCATGTTGAATTTAAGAAATGGTCATGTTGCCCATAAGATCGCTTGTTTGTTGGTTAGTTTAACATCCAGCCAACCCTTTTGGGTTCTTTTACCAGACTGCACAAGGTAAAGCTTTGCAGTTTGCCACAGAGGCGATGACTGAATCTATGAAATGAGGTGCCTATTTGTAGCAGTGGGACCCGATGCCCTCTTTATTGTTGCGGTAGCCGTCGTCGTGAGAAGACCTTCCACGTTCTACTCCGATGCCCTCTTTATAGTGCTGCCACACTGAGATATCATGTCATAGGCCCACACAAATACCCACCCAGTCCTATTATATTGACACCAGGCTGACCAGTCATGTTTCTTACTTTATATTGAGTGCCAGGCAAGCAGTGACCAAGTCTTTGGTGTGACTTGGCCAGGGATAAATACCAAGACCTCCCAGACTTGAAGCGGGCACTCTACCCATCGAGCTATAAAATATCTTGCAGTGTTACTTGCACTGTTACTCGCATTGCGTCACCACAAGTAACACCACAAATGATTTTATACAGGTTTTCTATCTATTCCTTGCGGTGGCAGAAACCAGCATGTTCATTTCTGAAATGCAAATTGCGTAATATTAGTGCTACTCCATATTTCAGTTACAAAGGTTTCTTTATAATTTGTATAGTTTTTACTTCACAAAGTAAAGCTAGCTAAATTACTACCCTGCCATATGACGTAAACAAAACCTTATGCGTTATCAAAGGTCTGCATGCACAGCATACTCATTCACGTTTATAAAAAGTAATCTTGAAAGTTCTTGTCAGTTATAGATGTGTGATATTCTTCAGGGAGTCAGGGTTCCCATTCTCCTCAGCAAAGGGGAGTTTGGGTTTTCAGTCTCAGGTCTCAGGAATGAGGGTCGCTAGGGGAAGAGGAGGTTTTTATTGGGGGACTGGGTCTGGGTGTCTGGGCTCATCGCCCGTCTTGGTTATTCTGGTCCGTTCTCGATCAATCATGGCATCAGGGAATTCAGGCTATCGTTCGCAGTTAGAGGGTGGTAGCATGGTACAGAACTGGTCGTGCCTCCATTTCACCGGGATCCAGGCTGACTATCTCAGGCTTCCGTATCATTCCAGGCTATCGTGCCATTTTGGGCTTTCAGGCTATCTTGGGCTTTCTTGCCATGTCTGGCTTTTGTGCCATGCGCCTATTCTTCTACTAAGTCCAGAACCCTAAAGTTAGGCCCTGATGCGTCCAAGAACTCCCATGTATCAAGATCCTATGCTCAGGCCAAGTGGAGAGGTGGTCCATCCTAGGAAAGTGGCGTGTGAACAAAATGAGTACCATAAAGGGACTGTGTATTTCATGTGCCCATGCGCCTTTTTATAGTTACTTGTTTCTCATTATAACCACATTTCTCATTATAACCACGTGACCTACATTACATCACTTCCGGTAATACAATATTTCGTACTCTTGTGCTTCAATTACAATTTCTTTCTAATTTCAACCTCAGGGTCTAGGGCCAAGGCCCTTTTGGCTGTTTGGCCTGCCTTTTCATTACCAGAGGTTTGTGAGGGTAACATGTACTTGTACATAATGGTAACGTCAAACTGTGTGCATGTATCTTACCAAAGACAGCATAATTGTTGTATTTTGGTTGCTCTCAGATTTCAATTGTACTTATTCTTTGCCTTTTTTTTCATGATTATTGAAATTACAAGGCTAATATTGAGTTAGATATGAAGGTCAGATGCTACAATTCCCTTTATTCCATAAAAAGCTTGTCAATATGTCCATAGTTCCAGGCTTTGAAATTAAATATATATCAGTTTTCAAATCTGGTATTTTTTTACGTATAAGGTGCACAATCAGCCAAGTTATACCAATAATTGATGGCACTTGTTTCTATTACAGTTCAAACCCGTGGGAAAGCTTAATATGTCCATTGATTGCTATTTGCTGCAATGATCTACATAGTCAGAATATGTTATCAAACAAAGCACACTGAAAACACAGAGTTGTCAAAAGTGGTGCCACAAACGACAACCCAATGTTGTCTGTGTCTTTTATACAAAAAATCTTATTTATGAATAGTTTCATGTTGTAGATATCATAGTCCATAATAATGGCTTCCTGTTATCTTATTACTAGTTATTAGGTATGGCCATTACACATAGGAGGCCTATGAGTTGTAGGTTTTTTGACACCATTCACTTACAATACTTTATCATTGACAGAGGCCATGACAACCTTGGGCTGTCATTTTAGGCACCATTCACTCACAACCCTAGGGTTGTCAGGCAGGACTTTTGACTTCTCATTTCTTCTGTTACAACCCTATGACAACCAGATTCTCATTTTTGCTTCTCTGATGACCTTTTTGGCCCAAAGTAGTCAGGATAAGATGACAACCTTTGGGTTGTCATCCAGCCTCAAAATTCACAATGACAACTCTCTGACCACCCCCAAATTGTCATAGGATTGTCACAAGGTCATCACACAGCATCAATGGCCTGAAATAAGCCCTGCTCTGCCCCCAAAAGTCACCTATGACAACCCAAAAGTCACCTTTGACAACCCAAAAGTCACCTATGACAACCCTCTGACAACTTTAAAGTGGCTCTCTAACGACTTTGTGTTTTCAGTGCAAGTTATTAAGAATAGACCCAAGAGATGGACGGCCTATTCAGGAAAGCATTACTAACTTTCTTGTTAAAGCGCTGATCATAACGCCCTATACATCATGTTAAAGCTAAGATGTTAGTCTATCTAATGATACATAATACAATTATAATGTACTTGAAAATCAAGATTTAATCAAATAAAAGCACATTTTCTAACTTTTATTTTTTGAACATTGATATCTTGGTTAAAATAAGCCTGGCATGTATAAAATTTCACACAAACCTTTAAAACATTCATATAGAGGAGACCATGTCTCAGATTTTGTATTTAGTCCCTAGATTTTATTTTATGATCAAAATGGCAAAAAAAAGGGTAAGGTTTTGAGATATTTTTGTAATAAAATTTTCTACATTTCATAAAAAAAAAAGGAAACCAGGGCCTCTATCAACATTTTGAGACACGGTTCCCTCTGTATATATGTCTATAAAAAGATATATCCAAAGTTTTTCATTAAAACGTAACATAGATGTTCATGTTCAAAAAATAAATTTGAATATTATGATTTTCAGGTTTGCAACCCACTTACACAACTATTGTTCTGTGCATTTTTGTATACGTTATCTCAATAAAAATGTTATTTATTGACTAACTGAAGATGTTTTTCATTTGATAATATAATAAAAAGCAAATATAATGATAACAATTAAAGGCAGCCCCGTCATTCACACTCCCATCACTAGGGTCTCTCCTTAATTCATTTACGTAAGAATGTAAGAATTTAATTTCCTCATCTAGTTGGTATGTGCAATAAAATAAAGCAAATTATCAATTCATTTATATAAGAATGTAATCACTCTGATCTGATTTCCTAATGAATAATTGCTTACAGCATAAGAAACTTCTAACTTCTAGTATTTGTTTTTGTATAGGATTTCTCACAGTGCGAGGTTTTGTTGGGCAGTGGGCTGATATGACCTTTCTTTGGTTGTTCAGTGTTCAGTGTGGAGTGGCCTGAGGGGAGGGTGGTGCGGGACATAGGCCTAGGCGGTCTGCTCACATGTACGCGGGACCCGCCGGAAGACGGCCTCACACATATAGGTTTAGGTATTGGCCCACGTCGACGTGAACGTGACGCGTACAGCGAATCTAGGTCAATATTCTGTAGCAAATGGTAGAGCCTGGTGACGTCATGCGTCATGTTGACGTTTACGTGGGCCAATATCTAAACCTCCTAAATTTGTCACCTCCCAGAAAAGGTCATGCCCTCTTTGAGGCTGTCAGAACTTCACTTTGAACTAGTTGAATGAAATTATAGATTCGGTAAGGTCATGAACTATGTGGCCATTTGGCAGGGAAGGAGAATGTGGGAGAATGATATTCGATATGATTCTCCTAGCCACCATGCGGAACACAGAACGGCTTTAACTATGCAGTCCTTTGGTCCGGGTTACCTGCGGACAAGCTTAAATTAAGATGCATGCAGGGAAACATCATGTTGACAAGTTGCAAACCTTAAGCCTTTATAAGTTCTTATTTCACCCACGATTGGGAAGTGTCTATACAGTCACAATAATTATTCATCTAGGAGAATAAATAACAAACATGATATTCTCCTGAATTAAAATCTTAAGTATAGAGACCAGGGGAATAACAACCATGTATTTGTTATAAAATACTTTTAGATTTCTATACAGAGTGTGATAGTTATTTTATGAATCGTTGGTTACCATGGCAACCTGCAAAGTACGATAGTACAAACCATTACTCATTGCCAGAAATTTGCCTTATTGGCACACTGCCAACATTTGGAACATTTTTATCCAAATTAGTGAAAAAAGCTTTTCATCGGAAGAATCTAAATTAAATTTGAGTTTTAGGGAATTTATGCACTAATTTTTGTATTATGGGCAATATTTCAGTAAATATCAGTAAGACTGTGATATATCTGGCAGTGAAAGGGCTAACCACAAGCTTAAATAAACTGGTGTAATATTATGGGGAAAAACTTCTTTTTATAATTAAAATGTAGGTCTATATAACTATTATTATACAGCATTTTCATTACATATTTATTCCACTTTCAAATTGTCATGTTTGCTGGGCATGTGTGTTCAACGTATGTGTAAATCCATAAATATGCAATTTACAAATTAGTCAGAAGTACATATAGACACCATTTGGACACCAGCTTGACACCAGTGAAGTACCAGTGAGACACCAGTTAGAGGTCATTAAAACATCAATAAAACACCTGACCAAGGTATGCTGGCAATGAACTATAGAGGTTAATTATCCATTAAAGTTAAGGTTGCCCTTTAGGATGTTAATTCTCTTCTGGATAATAGCTAGCTCCTATCACAGTCTCCTTGGTCTTGACCGCATGCGTCCAATACATAATAATAGTTCCAGTATTATGTAAGACATAACACTCGCATGAAAGGATGTTCTTTATTTTATTCCTGTGTTATTGCATTCCTTGACAAGATCTCAATTGACAATGAACAGCTCCAAGGACAGAGTCCACTATCATACTCAGCCAATGCTCCCGCCATCTAAACAGTCTATTTGCTTCAATTCCAACTCCATGATTACGTACCCAAACACAACCTTTCCAGGATGGTTAGCTCACAACAACGTTCAGCTTACTCTGACTGAGTGCCGGCTGCAACAGCCCTTATGTATAATGATACAATACACGTCATTACCTAGACTCCTCCCTTACTCTTCACCTTTGACAAAGAGTTATAGCTATGATGTGCGCTGATGTTAACACTACGCTAAGCTTACTGAGCATGGACTGATCACCCGCGTCAGTACAGCAACACCATTTAGAGAACTGGTCACTTCCACACTTAGGCTACAAAAAAGGTGTCTCCATTGAAACTGTCAATATAAAGGGTTGCAAATTAAATCTCTGACCATTTATTCAATGAGCATTTGAAAAAAAAGATAATGTTGTTCTACAAGATGGAAATATGATAGTTTGATTTGTTAATGGATTGCAACTTAGTTTCCATAAACATAGCTTGGACATTATTTTGGTAATGAGAGGTGTATAAGCAGACCTGGGCTGCTTTATAGTTTTCCTGGACAAAAGAAACAGAGTATAGTTTGCCACCAGTTTGCCACCAGTTATATATGTGATTTTAATCTGGGGGAATAGCATTGAAAAAGCTATTTTTTGAACTGAGGGAATAGCCTGTAAATACAGTGTTTTAAACTAGTGGAAATAACATGTGAAAACTCTAACTTTGAACTGAGGGAAAAGTGAGAAAATATGGCTCAAACTGAGGGAATAACGCTTGATAAAATGTGTTTGAAGCTAAGGGAATAACCTTTGAAAACTTGTGTTTTAAAACCACACTTATAATTCATATCAAACCTAGATTCATGTGCAAGATACATAGCTTATGCTGAGAATAAACTTAGTCCAAGCTGGTGTCAGAGGGGTACACTTTTCTCATAGAAAACATGGGATTTGATCTACACCAGTTTCTCACCAGTTAGTAGATAAAAACAAGTGACCAATCTGGGTCAATTCGTGGGAATTACATGGGGAATACATGAGGTTTGTCACTATACCAGTTTGCAACCATTTTGACACCAACATGAATAATTTTACAAAATAAGTTGACATATATTTTAATGCATCATGATGTATCTAATCACGTATGATCAATTTGTAAGTTTAGGCATTAAAAATCATAAGAATGAATTTCTTTGAATTAATGAATGTCTAAATCAGGTAAACATACTGGCAATGGACAGGGATTGTAAATAAAGCAGTATTGGATGACTTTAAACTGGCGCTGAATATGTGTGCTGTTTGCTGGGCACATATCAACACTATCCACACCAAGCGACAGCATATCTGGGAGTCATGTCTCTGGCTGCTCGTGGCATGCTCACATACAATGCTATTACTCCAGATTGAGACGCTAAGTCCTTCCTTTATTGGGAACAATATTGAGGTTTGACAAAATAAACCATGTAGCTAAATCGAGTCAGGAGGTGCAACAAGTTCCTGTTAGTCTATTTCTTCAAATGCTGCTAAACTTGGAATTAATTAACAACCTTCGTCAGTTCATTAGCATGCTGTACCTCGGAGCACAATTAGGCACCCCCCCCCCCCCCCCCGTTTTGGATAAAATTTAGATTTTTTTTAATATAGAATAGTCCTGCCAAGGGGGAATTTTTTTTAAATTGCACGCCCCCCGCACCTCTTTTGAAATTTCCTGGGTGCTCCCCTGAACCCTGAGGTTAGTCAAAAGATTAGAATAACTAATTAGTAATTATCGTTAGAGGCATTTCAAAGCACGATGACAATGTAACCACGCAAGAGTAGGCGTAGGCCTATGTACAAATCTGATTATGATTATTTCATGATATTCTAAATGCAACAAATACCTTAGTCAAATTGACTAACTTTGTCATTTTATGGTATAATAAATATTCATAGTCTGACCTGTATAGAGGCCCTGGGTACTACTGGTGTCCTTCACCTTGACATCTTTCTGCTATCTAACAGTTCCCCCCAAGCTAACCATTCTCAGTTGACTGACTAGTCTCATGTGATAGTGTTGCGAGCCTTAGTTGATACCTTAGAACCATAAATTCAAGCTACATCAGAATAACATATGACAGGCCACTTAGTACACGAATTAAGGGCAATCGCGCAATTTTCCAGATATTCAAAATATCAAAGTCCTTCAATCTTTCTCATATCTTGCTGAAATATTCAATTATGATTGGTGAGTCATGATCTAAAATGCAAAATTGATTACTACAAATATTTTTGCAGAAAATAAGTAGCCAAATAAGACAAATTTTGTGAAATTTAACAAATTTGGAAAAACAGGAAAAAATAGTTTGTTTTCCCTGTAAATCTTTTGACACATGCTCTATAAAGATACATTATGCTTCCCTATGATTGTGAATATGTCGGCCATAATACAAAACAGTAAGAATACTTGTCATGTAAATATTTTCGTTAATTTATGGAGAAAACACATAGATATCAGATGTAAAGTAATTTTAGTCCTCAAAACAGATATTCAGTATTTCTTGCCAAGTTCATACAGTGACCCCCTATTTCTTTTGCTGGAAATAATAGGCTATGGCCTTCTGCATTATATATATATATATATATATATATATATATATATATGTATATATATTGATTTTAAGGTATTCTGGGTATTCATTTTTTTGGTATGTATTTTTATTTTCTCAATTTTCCATTTTTTGAAGATTTTAACTTTAAGTTTTCAAAAATTTAAATGCATATTACCCAATAAATTTTTCTAAGTACTCTCTAATTCACTTGCCCAAATGTATGTGCTTCTAATACTGACATCTTACTGTTTGTCTTATCTTTTATTGAAAAATAATAATGATTTAAAGTGTTATTTTAATGTCATTTGAAATGCTTAATTTTCGAAAGATAACCACAGAATGAAATCGATTTCACTCAAAAGTTCCCATTGTGACCTATGACTTTTTTTTCCTTTTTGGAACCTTTACAGGTATATCTTGCATTCTGGAAAATTTTGAGAAAATCTGAATATCAGATCTATAATGGCGCGATTGTCCTTAACGTTACCTAGAATAAAATTTGAACCCATAAAGAGGATGTATGCCCCCTAAACTATGCACGTTTTCAGCTCAATATCAATTATATTTCCATAACAATAAGCTCATCCCACTATACATGAACATCAAATTTTACCATGAAATCACATAGCAATTTCTTTCTGATTCAATCCCAGAAGATGGGAGTGTGAACTTAATGCACCAAGGTGGTTTGGTTGACAAATTGCTCCCTAAAATTTGTAAAATACAGCTTTGTGTATTTGCCTTTTTCCCATAGGAACCAATGTTAAAACCTGTCAGCCCAACCTATAATGTCCAACACTATTTCCCTCAAAATGCAGCATTTTGATTGGCTGGCAAACCTGCAAATCTTTTAATTGGTAAAATCTGAGAAATCATAAAGTTTTATCAGTACTTGGTGAAATGGAAAATCATAATTCTTAGTTATTCCAGTAACCCCAGCTGCAGCTCTTGGAGACAAGGATCGCTTATACCATAATTTTGTCCAACCCTCGTCCAACCCTTCGATATGCCCGATTTGGTGAGGTGAGCCCTGGTTTTCAAATGCGCTACATGATCATGTATGAAATATGGTAACACAATACAGGAGTATAGACATATATGCTATACAGTAAAGATATGGTCTAACTATTGAGGTTAACCAAAACGACTAGTATCACAGGTTTACATGGTTGAGAGATCCTCATATTCTCTGTATTGAGGAAATTACAAACAGTTTAAAAGTACATAACCCACAGTGGACGGGGAGAACAAAAGATCTAGGCTGTGAATATATCAAGCAATGGCTCCAGTGAAGCGGAACACTTTATACCTTTTGCATACCACTCTGAGCCAATAGTTTGAACCACTAGTGGACTCGGATGTATCTACGGTCTACTCCTGCGTGAGCCTGCACCGGCATTGGAAGTTTTAGACCGTTTTATTTTTTGATACTTTTGCATATAACTCTTTTAATATTTGTCAAAACCATAAACAGTTAGCAAGTAGAATGTAGCTAGTAATCTTGGAAAAATAATTCATATGTTACATATTTAATTTCTGAAAGATTTCTATCTTTTATGATTTAATGAAAAACAAAAGTGAATCCTTTCCATAGGATCCAGTGTTAAAAACCTTTACACTCTCTATTGAATATCTCCCATGATAATATATACAGGTCTACCATTTTTTGTGAAGTTGTATATTAAAATATACATTAAAATTAGCATTGCAGAATTATGCCTGAGCACAGTTTACTTTTACCAATGTAAAGGATCCCAACACACAGTCCCGTGGTTTATGTCAGGTCATGATAACCCTCATGATTAGGGTTACTTGAAATACCCACTCGGCTGATGCACGTGGTTATTTCGTGTAACCCGAATCACTTGTGCACTATCTACCACACAAACTACTGCAATCTTGTAGTTCCTAAGTTAAAGAACATTTTTGTTTATAGAATATGCCTAGAAACTTCGAACCAAAATGGACTATCAAATTAATGCCCGAAGTTTTGGCAAATGGTTCGGACATGAGTTTTCTAACCCCCCAACCATTTCAGTGTAACAAGGCTGTACCATCAATGTCCAAAGGATTTATTGATGCCATACATGTATACCGAGGTCGGGAGTTTATTTCTGCACATGCGTGGTGCTTTGGCGCCAATAGATTTCGGGGGTCAAGCGCGAACTCAAGCCAATGAGGACTGTCCCATTGTACCACGTGACACAACATGGCGGCGCCCATGGCGAAACTCCCGATCGCGGTATAGGCATGATATCTGATGTCACAGGCAGTATATACACATTCACACGGTTCAGTGGCGGCTGGACAAACAAACCCACTTGGTGGATGTACCGCGACCCCTGATTGGTCGGGGATCATTACGTGATGCTGATAAGGTCTACGGGGGCTACACTCAAATCAAATTATTGAAAAATGATTTTGAAATATAAACAATGCACGCACACAGCTAATACAATTATAGAAAAAAAAATTGTACTTTTGGTACATATAATAACCATTCTTCATCTATTATTATATATAAAGCTACAGGCTGTCTAATATTGGCAATTTATACATGCTCAAAGAGGAAATAACCCCAAGCTTATCCAAGTAGCCGCTGTGAGGACTAGATGGTGCGGTTCGGATTCTCATTTATTGGAAATGTCTCTGAGATTAGTGCTTGCATTGCCCAATCCTCACATGTATCAGCCCCTCAACAGGTTGTATGATAAGGCACGTAGTAAACGTTTGGTGCGCTTCCAAAACTGATAAACCAATAGTGAGCTCTATAGCTACCTGTCCGATACTGACAGTTAGCCCACAAAATATGTCTGCACAAAACACGAACTTAGGGGGCGTTTCACACTGGTTGTAACTTTAAGATCGTATCCTTAGTTAGGATATTTTTACTTTTTCATGATTGAGTTTCAGACTTAAGATCTTATGTTCCTATTGTTAACTATAGAATTAGAGTTAAGATTATCCATTATTAAGATAATCTTATCTTAAATTCTTTGAGATGTGAGAAACGCATTTACGGTCCACGTAGTGTGAAACGCGCCCTATGTACTGTCACAGAGCCCTGTTTGCGAAATGAGCCTAACTTACTGTGCACCCCTTGAGCATATATACAAACCTGCTATATGGCCCGATTTTGCACTTTTTCAATCCTAACATACAGTTGGAGCATGTTATGAATTGGTGTGAGAAAAATAAGATAAGATATGCTTAGTCTTACACTTATGCAATGTTATCAGGTTCACGAAATACGATAAAACAAAATTATTGTTGTCTAATTGCCGATACAAATATCATATCTCATGTTCACAGTTATAATTACTTGGGAATGATTATTGATATAAGAACTTGAAATTTGAAAAACAAATAGATGGTTTAGTATCAAAGGTCAAGAACAGATTGATGATGATGTCGAAAGTGCGAAAATTTATTGATAAGAGGACGTGTTTAGTATTGTACAAACAGATGGTATTACCATTACTTGACTACTAACCAATTCGTGTAGGAAAATAGCAAAATTGCAACCACTCCAAAATAGGGCTGTGAGGACAATACTATTACGTGCAGGTTATATATCGACTGCAGAAATGGTGGAGTTGCATACAACTATATCAGGGTTGCCACTGACCAGAGATGTCAAAATTCCCTGACATTTCCCTGACTTTTCCCTGACAAATTCCATTTTTCCCTGACTAATTAGATAAGAAAATCCTTTCATTAAATAGCCTTGAACGATACCTAGAATAGCATTGTCCTTCCATTTAAGCTCAAACTTTTGAAACACAGTGCCTTAATTTTTTCTTGGCAACTACTGTAGCCAAGCCAATATTACTGGATCACAGCAACGCACCTTGAAATCACAATTCATAAAATAATGTTTGCCAAACTAGATTCTTGTGACCTGATGCACAAATTCTAACTTTGTGATTTAGATTTAAGGTTATGACATGTTTGAAAATTCCAATTTTCCCTGACCAGGGTCAGTTTTCCCTGACCTTTTTCAAAATTCCCCTGTTCCCTGACCAATTCCAAAATTCCCTGACTTTTCCCTGACATTGAAAAAAAACACCTTTTCCCTGACTTTTCCCTGACCAGTGGCAACCCTGTATATCTCTAGATATGCTTGAGGTACTTAGGAAGCGTAATATATTGAGAATGATGTATATAATGAGTAAATGTGAGCAGAATGTGAGCGAATATAAGTGTGAGAAATTGTCTCACTCCGCCCCACCCTCTCCCCAGGAGACAACACTTCTTCCCCTTGGCTCTCTTGCATTGCCCCTTCTCTCCCACCTCCTGCCTCGACCAGTAACAGATAACATAGCCAATCTCACCACAGAGAACAATGGAGTTCCGCATTAACTAAGCCACCAAACAGGTTTAGCAATCACCTCAATGGCATAACAATTGAGATAATTATCACGGAATTGTCTTTATCGAATGTGACTGACACCCCTTATCAATGGCGAGGTAGCTTGTTGGCCGTCGGGTTATCTAACGGCGGTGAGGAGGCCCTCCACGGCCGGGGTGAGGTGTGTCGGCCTCCCCACCTCCCATTGGTCGACCAAGTCCCACGTCACACCTACTCCATGTGGGGGCTACCCCACAGTCAAGGCCAGCTACTGAGTCTGGAAATGTCACAGCACCGAATTCATGCTTCAGAATAGAGGTCTGCTCTTGTGCTCTAAGCTAAAATATGTCTCAATTATTCTGGAGTTTCTTTGTTCTCTTAATTGGTTTTATTTTATTTTGACGGAGTGCGACCACATGGTATTTTCCTGGAATTAATCCATTAAGTTTAGACCTAGTGGGACTATGGATGATGAGTGTTACATCCATCGTCTTTCTTCTCTATCTCTCTCAAGTTGTGCTTTATTCGAATTAGAGGGAGAGGAAATAAAAGGACCGAGATGCTGAAGCCCTTGGTCAATCTGGGATTATCTGCCTGGCATCAATTAAAATGCCTGGCTACAGTAGTATCATTGTTTTGATTGATGTCATAAAAGTGACCTTGAAATCGAGTTAAGATTCGATTTTTAGTTTGCCCCACATATTGTATGCCGCAATGATTACACTGATTAGGACTAGGAAAACAGATAGTTGCGTTTCGATAACATTATTTTGTCCAAAAGGGGTAGGTAGGTCTGGGTTTGTATGTCGTTTTATTGGCCTTCAGTGAAATCATATCAGAATCAAATAACAAGTCTAGAAAATTCTCACATTTCACCCCCAAAAAACTTCTGAAAATGCCAGAGACGGGGCAAAAAATATAGGGCAGGTTAGGTTACAGGATTGAACTATTTTTAATGAATAGTTGAAGACAGGAGTAGTTGTTGAGATCTTGTTTTTTGTTTTTTCAGTGACAGGTATAACCATAATATCCTGAGCCTATACATGGCTTGACAAATCTTTTTTTGAACTGGTTGACTAGCCTCTCACGTGGTTGCCCAGCGAATTTTAGTGGTAGCCCCGGATATTTATTATGGAAAATTGGTTGGACATTATGGAACTAAAGCTTAGATATTGGATTTTGTGTGATGAACTGTGGTAGATACCATCAGATCGGACTTTTAACATATCAAACATGAGGATTCACAATGCAGTGTTGCAGCTACACTGATAATCCTATGACTTCAGAAGTTAGTCAGGAGTGACTAACTTATGTTAGTCATTGCTAAGTTAGCCCTTTTGACTAACTTTGTTGATGATGTGTTAGTCATTAGGACTATATTGTTAGTTACTAATGACTTACAGGTCACATGACCAAATAACTGATCACATGACCACCAGGAAAAAGGCATACAAAACGAAACAGTCTCCAAAGTTTGGTAAGTTTATCCATTCTCATCCTTAGTTTGGCCTGTGCATCTAACTTTCAAACACTTTCTAATTCAAAGAATAGATATCAAGGTTGATTTATAAATTCGTCTAGATGAATAAAATTGTCTATTTAGTTGTAAATTTGTTAACAATGTCATAATGACAAACCTTAGTCAACATGACTAAGGCATTAGTCATCATATGCTATATTATTAGTCAAAAGGACTAAGACATTAACCTTATGTCTAACCTTTAGTCAATACTACTATCCTAAAATAGTCAAAATGACTAATGTCCTAGTAGCAATAACTGATACCTTAGTCATAACATTCCACATTTGGCACCTCATTCCTAGAAATATTTGACTAAGGTGGATAGTCAGAGATGACTTACCACCCTGTGCTCCCGACAGGGTCATCAAAGGCCGGGTGTGTGGTGTCCTTTCTATGGGACATTGCACACTAAAGACCCCTTGCCACTCTTCACAACGAGTAGGGTATTGCACCTGGTGGCGGGTTTCTCCTACACCATATCATATATTCGGTCGCCGCCCTTGTAGCGTAAAATAAGCCGAAAAGTATTACCTTGTGCAGTCTGGAAAGAACCCATAAGGGTTGGCCGGATGTTAAACTACCCCAACAAACAAACAAACAAACAAACAAAGACTAACATGACTAATGCTAAGTTAGTCATATACATAGCCATTGAAAGGACTAAGAAAGTAAGTCCCTCATGACTAACTTTTTTAACACTGAGATTATCAGTATATTTATTGCGCCTCTGAACATTTATACCCTGTCTTGATAACGACTGGCTTTAAAAACAACGGGAAAATACCTTAATTTTTCCTGTGCAGTTGTAACCCAAAAACTCAGGTTGCCTGCTGGGCAACTAGTCACAAATAGGTACCTGTTTCTGGTTGTCCCGGGCGTCCAGACACCGAATTTGTCAACCCCCGGGCCCTAGGTTGTACACACAACACGTGTCCTTTCTGGTGTCCAGACAACTACTGACTACATGCATTAAAATTGCCCACTGACCCCTGGTCAGTGGGCTTATAATATGGGTCATTTTCCAGGTCAAGAATGAGACAAAGGAATACAAGTGGCTTAACAAAGCCTACCTATAATTACAGTAAAACCTTACATAATAGTGTAGCATTATCATTCCATACAAATATTTAAATCAATAAATTGCTGTCCATGCCCAGGTGTTTGTGTATCACCTCTGTCGACCCGTAGGAGAAAACCTTTCGTCCCAGAAGATCCCCTTGTCGCCGCACGTCTGCGTCATAATTGATGAGGCTTTCAGTGGGATAAATCCGGGTAGCTGCCTTGTTGCTGATGAATTTCAGGTGGTCGAGCATTCCAGCAACATGAATGCCAGCCCCCAAAGTGGCTAGGATGAGGGCGACCAGGGCGCTGACCAGCGCCACGAAGGTGACAGGACGTTTATCCCCAGCCGGGAGGTAGGGCCAGAGGCTAAATCGATGCTTTGAACCCTTCGGGCATAGTGGTTTAACTCCCAATTTAACAGGAATCTTAGCACCGTCATCACTATCTTCTCCAGAAGAATCAGAGGACGAATTGGAATCTACAGGTACCTTGGAATGCTTTCCTTGTCGCCAGATGCGACTAGACAAAGACGACACCGCAGTTGTAAGGGTAGCCATCATGGTGGTCATTTGGGACACTTGCCGTTCTTGACTTTTGATGAACTTACTGAAGAGCCTTTCAGCTGGATCTTGATCATCTGTCCCTTCACCCCCAGAGGACGCATTGTCCGATTCCACATCGTCCTGGACAGCAGGTAAGACAGGCTTGATATAATGTTTTCCGCCTGTAGCAGTGTCCAGTTTCTCCGATTCAGCCTACTGGTCGCTCATCTCCGCTTCCTTGTCGCCCGATTTTAAAGAGATCCAACACTTGCGACCTCTTGGTACGACGTGCTTTTGATTGCATGCACTACACAAGGCACCCTGTGCTCCCGACAGGGTCATCAAAGGCAGGGTATGTGGTGTCCTTTCTATGGGACATTGCACACTAAAGACCCCTTGCCACTCTTCGCAACGAGTAGGGTATTGCACCCGGTGGCGGGTTTCTCCTAAACCATATCATATATTCGGTCACTGCCCATGTGGCGTAAAATAAGCTGAAAAGTATTACCTTGTGCAGTCTGGAAAGAACCCACAAGGGTTGGCCGGACATCAAACTACCCCAACAAACAAACAAACAAAGCACTACACAAGGATACGTACAACATTAGATCATGATATCATGAAATCCTAGTCGAAAATCAAAAAAAAAGAACAAGTGTGTGTAGGGGAATGTCTGCTTACAATGGCGACCAACATGAGAATGATTTGGTGCCAACCAGTCACATGATCTAATTAAATAAATCATGAATATTGATAAGGCACGGAAGCAGCATTCCCCAATAATATATATCCATATAAATAATAATAATTTATATCTGACATAAATCGATAAAATGGAAGCTAAATTTCATTATATTCGTTAAATTAGAGTGTATAGTTCATTTTGTTCCTAATTTTTATGCTCAACTTAATATACTATTATTCATCAGATTTAAAATACAAGGGATTTTAGAGTATAGTTACGTCCTACCCATTTTGGGGAATGAAAATAATGAAATGACCTCTGCCCCGTCTGTCTACCTCTGTCCCCTTTGTCTACCTCTCCCCCCTCTGTCTACCCCTGCCCCTTCTGTCTACCTCTGTCCCCTCTGTCTACCTCTTCCCCTCTGTCTACCTCTGTCCCCTGTCTACCTCTGTCCCCTCTGTCTACCTCTGTCTCCTCTGTTAAGCCCTGCCCCCTCTGTCTACCTCTTCCCCTCTGTCTACCTCTTCCCCCTCTGTCTACCTCTGTCTACCTCTGCCCCCTCTGTCTACCTCTTCCCCCTCTGTCTACCTCTGCCCCCTCTGCCCCATCTGTCTACCCCTGCCCCCTCTGTCTACCTCTGCCCCCTCTGTCTACCTCTGCCCCCTCTGTCTACCTCTGCCCCCTCTGTCTACCTCTTCCCCTCTGTCTACCTCTTCCCCTCTGTCTACCTCTTCCCCCTCTGTCTACCTCTGTCTACCTCTGCCCCCTCTGTCTACCTCTGCCCCCTCTGTCTACCTCTGCCCCCTCTGTCTACCTCTTCCCCTCTGTCTACCTCTTCCCCTCTGTCTACCTCTGCCCCCTCTGTCTCCCTCTGTCTCCTCTCTCTACCTCTGTCTACCTCTGTCCCCTCTGTCTACCTCTGCCCCCTCTGTCTACCTCTGCCCCCTCTGTCTACCTCTGCCCCCTCTGTCTACCTCTGCCCCCTCTGTCTACCTCTGTCTCTTCTGTCTACCTCTGTCTCCTCTGTCTACCTCTGTCTCCTCTCTCTACCTCTGTCTCCTCTGTCTACCCCTGCCCCCTCTGTCTACCTCTGCCCCCTCTGTCTACCTCTGTCTATCTCTGCCCCCTATGTCTACCTCTGCCTCCTCTGTCTCCTCTGTCTACCTCTGCCCCCTCTGTCTCCCTCTGTCTCCTCTGTCTACCTCTGCCCCGTCTGTCTACCTCTGCCCCCTATGTCTACCTCTGTCTCCTCTGTCTACCTCTGCCTCCTGTCTACCTCTGTCTCCTCTGTCTACCCCTGTCCCCTCTGTCTACCTCTGCCTCTTCTGTCTACCTCTGTCCCCTCTGTCTACCTCTGTCTACCTTTCCCATCCTTCTACCTATCCCCTCCTCTGTCTGTCTCTGGCCTCTGCTGTCTTCACGTGCCCTCCTATTTGAATAATCTTAAAGCTCACCCGAAAAGAAATGTTTCAATATTAAGATAGGCGGCTAAAACACTTTATTAATACCTATCTCAAACTATCACTCAGTGCAAAATGCAGCACATGTTAGAATAATGGTTTTAAAGTCTAATTTTGTAAGTGTGAAGCCACTCTCACAATTATGGTGTTCATCTGGAAGAGGCAGGCATGGGCAGTGCTGGTGACGTCATGTGAGGCACTAGTAATCCACTATAACTAGTAGGAAATATTATTATGGATCAAACTATAAGATTATAAGTCGAAAGACCATGCTACTTTCAGAATTTACAGATACCTATTAGTTTTATATCCACATATTTTTATATATTTTTCTATGCACTAGCTTTAGGCTAATGAATTTTAAAAGATGACCCTTGGTCATGCACCAAGGAGGCCTAATGCCTCCCATTACGTCACTGCACATTGTTCATGCTGCACCACACACAAGGAGGTGCGAACAGCCTGGCCCATTGTAGCATTGTAATTAAGCCTTTTTATAAAACATACACTTTGACAAGATAATTTTTTTCTGGCGCATATAACTAATAATATATATTTATATAATTTTCCCTGTTTAAATTGCCTTTTCGCATCTCCTTTAACAGTGTTTTATGCCTTGTTTTATTTTAATATTGTGTACTATATAAAAGGGAAATGGAAAGTAGTACAAATAACATATGTAAATGTAGCAAATGTAACAATCTGTTCGAATATCCTTAACAGAGAATACATTTTCATATTACATTACTTGATCTCAGACCAGGGGGTTAACTTGAAGATTATTTCAGAAAAAAAAAAGGTATACGGTAAATCAAAACACATGGTAAACCTATATGTTCTAGGAGCTTTAATATCACATAAGGGGGTTTCTAACACTTCCCTGCCCCTACAAATACCTTACTCATTTGCCTTTCATTTAACGATGGCCCTATTCAGAGAATGAATTGTGTTCTGTTTAACACTGACGTCTGCATAATGACTATAAGGCTCGAGAAATCGACTCCAATCCTATTTTACTTATTTCTAGTTCTGTCTCTTGCTCCCAAACTCTACATTTGCTTTGATATGTCTAAAACATATAGGCAGGGGGCGGATCCAGGGCGGATTCTTGCTCCCCCGCCCATATTGTGTGTGTATGGTTTTACTAGAATATCACAAAAAAAGTGGGATGTAGTGTTGGATTTAGGGGGGATTAAGGATTGAATACTCGCCCCCAACTTTATTTTCTCTCTCCCCCCCCCCTCGCTCTCCCCTCCCCCCCCCCCCCTCTCTCTCTCTCTCTTTCTCCCTATTTCTTTTTCACTGTAATTTTCTGGATCCACCCAATGGTACCGGCAGGTGAACTTGAAGAAGTCGATGTGTTTCAGTGTTCGGCCTAGGCCTGGTGTTGTAACCAACCTCCTGCTGGTCAAAAATCTAGGACCCGCGGCTGCCTCATGTTGATTGCACTTACCTTGATATTGTCCATGTCTTATCGCCAATCGTTGAACTGCAAGTACAAGCTGCGGTGTAAATTCAACAGGGAAACGTAGCAGGCGTAAGTTGTGGCTGGTATCCAGTGGTCAATCCCGGACCTCTGTGGTCGGGTTTAATGGCCTGAGTCGTGGAGCGCTATGTGGCGATTCCTTTGTTGCTGGAGGGAATTAATCAATGGTACGAATCAGACCCAACTACCCCGGGGAGCATCGTTATATTCATTTGACAAAGTAGAAAAATTAACGTCAGTATATGCTCAACGTTCAGGGCAGAACATGCCAACCTTGGATACGCTTTGACGGTGCAGTGGGAGATAGGTGTGTAGAGAAGGTGAGGCTGTAGAGAGCGGGGGCCGTGGTTAAGGCCTTATACCTGTGTGTGGGTGCAGGCTGGGGGCAGCTCGTCGTCCTGGGAGGGAGGCCGATCAGCTGATTAGGTTGGCCAGGTGCCAAGTACCGGTCGCCACAAACAGGTGCTCGTGGCCGGCGCACCTCGGGGGGGGGGGGGGGGGCGTCTTGGACGCCGCCCCACATGATACAGCGCCATGATACAGGTCATCGATTCACACTGTGCGCCTTCCTTAAGTGGCCAAAGTACAACTGGAAATCGATGAATACTCGACCAGGGACGGTTTCAGGTAAGCTGGGATATGTTCGTATGGACGACACCTCTGTCATCGGTATACTTCACTTCCATGGTCATGTCTGGCTGTGTCTACCGCCGAATCCCTGCACAGGCGGATCCAAGGGGGTGGTGGTCCTTGGGGTCCTGACCCCCACCCCCCCCCCCACCCCCACCCCCCTTGTGGTATACCCCTAAACGAGAAAAAAGAGGAGACAATGCTGCTCGCGTACGCGCGATTACACGCAGTTTTCGTACTTGGCCTTTATGCCGACTGCCCCCCCCCCCTCCCTGAATGCATGGTCTACGTTACTGATAGTTAGGCCTATATTGGAAAAAAAAGAGTTGGTTTACTGATGGAATTGCGAGTGTATCTGCATGCATACATGACTGGTAGGAGCGGGGTGGGGTGGTCTATAGTGGGTAGTATGGCTTTGCTCGCGGCTGGCCAGGTTTCAATACACACACGGTTTACCTTATAAGGAGATGTGACGTCATATTCGCGAGTAAATTCATTCTCTCAAGAGCTTCCTGACAGACATAAGTCCAGTTGGTGTAATGCCTAGAGTGGCCTCTGTGTGCTCGCAAACGGCGGAACCGTGTAAGTGTGTATTCCAGCTAGTGCCAGTTAGACCACCTCACCTTGCCGTCGTTTCCATCCCCATAGATGCGATCATAGACTTGAAGTCAACAAAGTCAGTGGTCCTGATATAGCTGAAAAATTGCTAAAAAGTCAACAAAGTCAGTGGTCCTGATACAGCTGAAAAATTGCTGACATGGACGTTAAACTCCAACAATCATCATCATTATCCTCATGCCAGGAGTGCCCCCTCTGCCCCCTCTGTCTACCTCTTTCCCTCTGTCTACCCCTGCCCCCTCTGTCTACCTCTGCCCCCTCTGTCTACCTCTGCCCCCTCTGTCTACCTCTGCCTCTCTGTCTACCTCTTCCCCTCTGTCTACCTCTGTCCCCTCTGTCTACCTCTTCCCCTCTGTCTACCTCTGCCCCCTCTGTCTACCTCTTCCCCTCTGTCTACCTCTGCCCCCTCTGTCTACCTCTGCCCCCTCTGTCTACCTCTGCCCCCTCTGTCTACCTCTGCCCCTCTGTCTACCTCTGTCCCCTCTGTCTACCTCTGCCCCCTCTGTCTACCTCTGCCTCTCTGTCTACCTCTTCCCCTCTGTCTACCTCTGTCCCCTCTGTCTACCTCTGCCCCCTCTGTCTACCTCTGTCTACCTCTGCCCCCTCTGTCCCCTCTGTCTACCTCTTCCCCTCTGTCTACCTCTGTCCCCTCTGTCTACCTCTGTCCCCTCTGTCTACCTCTGCCCCCTCTGTCTACCTCTGTCCCCTCTGTCTACCTCTGCCCCCTCTGTCTACCTCTGTCTCTCTGTCTATCTCTTCCCCTCTGTCTACCTCTGCCCCCTCGGTCTACCTCTGCCCCCTCGGTCTACTTCTGCCCCCTCTGTCTACCTCTGTCTACCTCTGCCCCCTCTGTCTACCTCTGCCAGGAGTGAACCGGGCCTTGAGGGTTCCTTCTCACTCCCCGTACTGCCAGTGCCTCAAATAGAATCTCTAAGATGGAATATCAATCCCCCCGACTCTGGTGCGGGGATGGAATGCACTCCATAGATTTGTTGTGTCCCAGAACTTGAGTTCAGTTTACTCCAGTTTTGAATTGGCAGTTGTTGTCAGTCCCACTACAAAGAGGGAGGGGGCGGGGCAAGAGTGGGGCTGACCGCGTTGGTTAGAATCTCTCTGCCCATCTATAGAGCAAAGGATCATTTTCATGTTTGGTATTCTGTTTTAAATTGTTGCAGTTCCACTTTCTCTTTTTCATATCTTCAGTTACCCTACCATTATGAATAGACTACAAATTAACTAATTAATTGTTAATAGAAAAATATCATTCTATTCATCTCAATGTAAACCCATTATCATCCAAAACACCGACTGGAAGAGCACAGAGATATTTGTAAGTGAAGTTTGGTTAGATGAAAAAAAAATGTAATCTCTCATCAAACTTTGTGTTCTTTACTTAAATATAGATATCAGTGAAGCAGACCAATTTCTTGTTTTCTAAAATGCCGATATAGGCCTATTAAGACTTTCGTTTCAGAAGTAATATCAAAGGAAAATCGTAAACAGTGTATTTCTTGACATTGTTATACCTAAGTTTGTAGGCATGACTATCCTCCCTCTAATAATAAGTATTTACCCAATCTATTAGAATTATATTATTATCATAATTTCCTAACTGATAATCAAAATATATGTCAATTATGTACATACTTCATTAAAAAGTTTATGGTCACTAAACATAACAAGGTTTTGCATCTGTTAGAAGAGCACTTTGTAAGTGTAACGGATTTGTTCAATGAAAAAATATAGAACCTTTCTTAGCACTCCTCTTCCCCCTAGTGGTCAACTGGCCTAATCTAATTAGGTCAGAGGCCAAAGGTAGGGTGGGGAGGGGCACCCTTGCTGTGGGGACACTCTGGGTCCAGCAGCAGAACAGAAAACATGTAACCACCAAGGAGGAACAGTCCTTTTGGCCTATACTCCTGGTACTGTAGAGAATATTGTTAACATGAACAACAACTCCTGCCTTCAAGTCTTCTCTTCATTAATACACACCACAAAGCCTAAGTCTCACAATATTGAATAAGAAGTAGGCCCACAACCAAAAATCTGAGAATTCTCCCCTTCTAATGAATGCTAAAGCAATGGTTAGAATGAAAGTCAAAAGCCTTTTTGGGAGTCCCTAGTTATATTATCTGTATGGTATTGTAGCTAATGGTGGGGACTCCCTCAATCAGACTTTTTTTTTCTTTTTTAATCAATTTTATTTCAACATCACATTTCGCACATATTCTTCCAGTTGAAGAACTCATCTCTTTAGCCATTTAATTCTCTTTGTTCTCAATGACCGGTTACAATCTCATGTTCAGCAGTTGAAGGGCATTGTCCTCCAATTGTTGTGAGAATCAGAATAATTATCACATACCTGAGAACATCGATTTAGTTGCAATGTTTTTTATGTAAGTTTTTCATCATACAAATTTCGGGCTGACAATTTTCCATCAGGGCTGACAGATTTTCATGAACGTCAGCCCGGATGGCTGACATCCAAAACAGTTAATTTCTAACACTGTAGGTCAATCAGTACTAGGTGCATTTAGGGACCTAGTAGCAGCCCCTTTCTAAACCCCTCCCTGAGTTGTGTGTGACAGCAGGAGTGGTGGTGGTGGTCAGTACAGCCGACTGGTTGTAGGAGGGCCTTCAGTTTATTGAGGGACGAGGGACGAGTGAGGTGAGATATATGTTTTTCACATTGGTATATCATTGCATCCTTATTATCTCTTTACATGTGTAGACAGATATTCCATCCCCATAACACAATCTATTGAGGTCCAAAGGTTTATGGTTATTTATACTATTCCCACTACACGTCTATTGTCAATACCCTGTGGGGGTTCCGGGGAAGAATAGCATCCATTACTCACTAACTGTATTGCCAATACAGGAGGTTTCTGAGTGTAACCTTCTATGTCTGACCATCTCAGGGAGTTTACCAGGAGGACTATTAGGAAAACCTCCAGCAGAGATTTATTTATTTGGTGGACCTCCAGCGGAGGATATGGGAAATGACCATGACTGTTATATTTTTTTCCTGCCCAATGTTGAATTTATGAAAAGTTTTATCATTAAAATTTATAGGCTAGATTCTAACCATAGACCATAGCCACTAAACCTGATTTTGTATTCCATTTATTATAACATATAGCGATAGTCAAGAGTTCTGGCTAGATATCATAAATGTTATTTTATATGAAATGTTGTACATTAACAGGATACATATTGACATCACACTTTGAATGTGCAATCATAATTGAATTTTGATGAATTTGCAAGAAGATAGGAATAGATGAACTAACAGGAGGTTCCAGAAAATGTTCAGGTTTTTGAGTTTTTTCTTGTGTCCCAGATCTATATTTGAATTAGAAAGCTTCTGTTTACAGGTATAGACATTGTGCAGGTGACGTCACATCTCCCAAAATGGGGTACGCCATATTGGTCATCAATTTATTTTCATCATTATTCATGATTCTGAAACATTTATAACAAATATCTATGCCTCATTTACTCAAAACAATTTCATTGACTCACAATCAATAATTTTTTTCATAGAATTTTAAACCAATTTCATATTCACATGGTCTGATCACCAAAAGTGATCACGTGACCACGTCTGCACAAGCTCTATACAATGTTTTAAATACAATGGGGAAAACATGTTCTAAATAATGGCACTAACAATTTTTCGATTTTGTATGTATAGTGCGAAAATATCAATATTTAGTTTATATAAATAAAAACATTAACCACTTGATTTGTAAAGCATTATCAATTGTTCATCATTCAACAGATCAAAAACAATGTCATGTTGGAGACTCAGTTGAGGATCGAACCCATCTCTGGCATGAAAGCCTTACATCATATCCATTTGGGCCAAGTTGGTCGGGCCAGTTATTAGAATGATCTAAAGTCATTGCAAACGAAGTAAGTTATTGGGTGTGTGTTATTTTTTTGTTCGTTTGTTTTTATCTTGTAATCTTACCCTTGGCCGATTATTAGGTTCCTAACAATGGAACCGGTCTTCCGGTCAACCTAGCAATAAGTACAGTATATATGAAGTAATTTATTATTTTACATGGGGAACGGTTATAATGTGATTACTGTAGTGTATCGAGGCGGGAAACGCCGCCGGTTAACATAGCCTGACCCGGTCAAAGGTCAGAGGTCACTTCCGGTTTTTAGAGCGGTAATGGCGGCCTCCCGAACGCAGGCATGTTTGTGAATACACTGGAATATTAAAGCAGATTATCAAGTAATCCTGGGTTGTTCTATGCTGGATTCCACATTGGCGACGAGGTGTAAACCCAAGGAAGAAGGAGGAGGCCAAATGGAGAACTGTCAGTGTGTATTTTGATTTCAAAAGTGGTGAAGTTGGGACTGAAAGTGGAGCTGGGCCTGACTGCCATGTGCTGTGGGTTGACAGTGGGACTGTCACAGGCTGGGAGGCTGCTTTTCAACTAGTCTAGGAGAGGAAACATGACATCATTGTGTGTGTTGACTGTGAAGCAAGTAGGTCTGGAAAACATCATGTGCTGGATAATGGCAGGTGGACTGTCAGGCATGTGAGGACTGGGAACTGCTGTCACACTAGGACTAGGACTCAGGGCATAGCTGTCAAGGACTGACACTGGTGGTGTCAACTGTCAACTGGAGGTCACCTGGAGGAAGACTGGGACAGTTATTTGGTCAAGGAGTGAGAGACAGTGTGGGGGTGATCTAACCAACATTAGTTTCAGGAAAAGGAGGGGAAATTGACATTGACTCTGAAATTATTATTGACATTTTGATACCTGTCATTGCTGTGTGATTCCCTGTTTGATTATTGATGTGATTCGGATTTTGACATGTGATTTTGATTGTTGACATGTGATTTACCGTGCATTGCCTTTGAAACTTGTGTGATTGTGTGAATAATATTGCAGTGGTGTAGGTTAATACTGTTTGACACTGTTTGAATCTGTATTGCCTATTTGTATGCATTGATGAAATTTTGATGCGCGTGTGAATTTTGCTGCATATTATTACGTTGGGTAAATTGACACACACACACACACGAGATGGCTCCACCCGAGGATGATGGCGCTGCGGGTGGCGGTGGTAATGGTGGTAACCAAGGAGTGGTAAATAGGATGAAATCCCTGGAACTAGGTGGGCTACCCGATTTTGATCCCAAGGGGGACCCTACTACTCTGTGCACGCGGTGGAAAAGGTGGAAACGGGCCTTTAGTTTGTATGTGACATCAAAAGGGGTGACAGAGGAGGAGCAAAAAGTAGCACTGTTATTACATACAGGGGGTATGGACCTGCAGGAGGTGTTTTATTCTCTAGTGCCTGAGGACCGTGACTTATCTCTGCAGGAAAGTGTGAAAATATTGGATGACCATTTTGTTCCCTCTGTTAATGTACCCTTTGAGAGGCACCTGTTTCGTCAGCTGGAGCAGGGGACGGAGGAGACCGTCGATCAGTTTGTGTGTAGGCTCCGCCGACAGTCTGCGTCGTGTGACTTCGGGGACGTGGACGAGGCGATACGTGACCAGCTGATTGAAAAGTGCCGCGACCAGAGGTTGCGTCGTAAGTTCCTGGAGAGGTCAGGGGATGGTAAACTTAAAGATCTGCAGGATATAGCCCGTGCGTATGAGGCGGTAGAGGCCCAAATGAAGTCTATGAATCGCACTACCCCGGCGGCGCAGGTTAACGCAGTACAAAAGAAGGACACGGGTCAGAAAAAGGGTAAATGGGTGGCTAAAGGTAAAACCCAAGGTGATAAAAGCAAATCGCGTAGGGACAAACGGTGCTTTAACTGTGGGCGTGGTGACCATTTTTCAGTAGATCAGGAGTGTCCGGCCAGGGGTAGGAACTGTAATAAGTGTGGTGGTACGGGACATTACGCGGTGTGTTGCCCGAAGGACAAAACTGGGGACGCTAGACCTAAGCCACAGGGCTGGAAGGGTCAGGGAAAACGCAGAGCGTACCAGGTGGCGGACGATTCGCCAGACAACGGTGCCCAGGAGGAGCACCATGCTTTCCACGTAGGGAATGGTCCGAGGGATGGTGTCGTAGACCTTAAAATTGGGGGCGTCATGATTAAGTCCGTGCTCATTGACTCTGGCACTTCCTGTAATTTAATGGACAAAGCCACGTGGGATATGTTGAAAGCGCGTAATGTTAAGGCGATATCTCAGAAATCGGACAAGAAACTGTTTGCGTATGGGCAGACCGAGCCCATTGAGATATTGGGGACCTTTGATTCGGAGATAGCATGCGAAGCTAGTGGTGAGTCATGCCAGGGACAGTTCACGGTTATTAAGGGCAAGGGGCCGACCTTGCTTAGTAAGGGCACCGCGGAGAAACTTAACGTGTTACGCATGGGACCAGTCTCGGAGACCGTGTACTCGATTACTCCAGAGGGCTGTGATGAGGACGTGTGGGCGAAATTCCCAGAAATATTTACGGGCATAGGGAAGTTAGCAGACTTCCAGCTGAAGCTGCATGTTAAAGATGACGTGAAGCCCGTTGCTCAGCCGGTGCGGAGGTTACCATTTGGGCTGAGGGAGAAAGTTGATGAGAAACTTGACGACTTGCTCGCGAAGGACATTATTGAGGAGGTTGCGAGTGGGCCGACCGAGTGGGTTTCACCGTTGGTAGTTGTCCCAAAATCGGATGGAGACATACGCGTATGCATCGATATGCGTAGGGCCAACGAGGCCATCGTAAGGGAGCGACACCCAATACCAACCATCGAAGAGGTATTGTATGACCTGAACGGAAGCACGGTGTTTAGTAAACTGGACTTAAAGTGGGGCTTCCATCAAATTGAGCTCGAGGCAGAGTCGCGCAAGATCACGACATTCGTGACTCATCGTGGACTGTATAGGTACAAGCGACTTATGTTCGGTATTGCCTCGGCCCCGGAGAAATATCAGAAGATCGTGAAGGACGTGCTCAGTGGTTGTGAGGGCGTGGCGAATATTGCCGACGATCTTATCGTGCACGGCAAAGGTGTTCAGGAACACGACCAGCGGTTGTACGCTGTGTTAGAGAGACTGCGTCAGAGTGGATTAACTCTCAACGGGAAGAAGTGTCAGTTCCGGCTGCCAAAGCTGACATTCTTTGGACACGACCTGAGTAAGTCGGGAATCTAGCCGAGTGAGGAGAAGGTTGCTGCGATCAGGAACGCCGAGGAAGAGTTGGCGAGAGGAGCTGCAGAAATTCTTACTCGCGTATCGCAGCACACCACAAGTCGGCACCGGGGCGACACCTGCTTTCTTAATGTTCGGTAGGGAAATCCGGACAAAGTTCCCCGAGTTAAGGCGCGAGCCGAATGCTGAAGAAGTACGCGACAGGGATTGGCGGAACAAGCTGGTACATAAAGAGTATGCGGATAAAAGGCGCGGAGCACAGGAGAGCTCCATTACACCAGGCGACCAGGTGTTGCTGAAAAACACCAAAGCGACAGGGACGCGAGGTCACCATACGATCTAAGGATGGGGCTGAATACCGACGGGACTCATCTTTCATAAAGCCCTATCAGTCAGACGAACCAGGACAGGCACCTGACGTGCTGGAGGTTGTCACCAGTGAACCACCCGCCACCCCGCGTAGAGCGACCGTAGCGGCGCCACCACAGCTGTCGAAATCACCAGCGCCGAGAGCTACGAGACCAGCGCGTGAGTCTAAATTACCACCTAGGCTCAAAGACTACGTGCTAAAATAATGGTGTGTGTGTCAGGTAAATGTGTGTTATGGACAATGACCCAGGAATGTGAAATGGACTACGAAAATGAACAATGGTTTCAGTATGAACAGTGAAATTATGGACGGTGAAATATATGGACGGTGAAATATCATGAGTGATTTCTGTTCTGAGAAAAAAAGGGATTGTAGTGTATCGAGGCGGGAAACGCCGCCGGTTAACATAGCCTGACCCGGTCAAAGGTCAGAGGTCACTTCCGGTTTTTAGAGCGGTAATGGCGGCCTCCCGAACGCAGGCATGTTTGTGAACACACTGGAATATTAAAGCAGATTATCAAGTAATCCTGGGTTGTTCTATGCTGGATTCCACAATTACAAAATAATGAGATGATAAATGCTCATAGCTGATGATAACAGATAGTTGTATACTTACATATAATGACATGTATTATCTTCCAAAGAAAAGGGAGAAGGAAAATATATTGACCAATCTTACTTTTATTTTAATTGATTTTTCTTTGCATCGGTGGGGAAGTACTTCTGTAGCCTATAGAGGTTTGAAGGGTTAAACAAATTCGAAAGGTTTGTGTTTGAATTGGGGTCTATTGTAGGGGGCAGTGGACCATATAATTGTTTAATTGGTGGGTCCCCACCCACCCCAGTAGTGTTCTAATTGGTCCCATCTGCCTGTCAATCAGCCCCTGTAGCCACACCCCCAGCAGGGACAGGCTAGGGAAGTGGTGGGAAGGTGGAAGATGGGTATGTGTGTGTGTGTGTGGGGGGGGGGGGGGGTGGTCCCAGTATGGACAGTGATTGGTCAATTCAGTCCCTTCAAGCACAATGCCATGGTTGATTACAGGTGATTGTGGTGTGGTGATGTTTAGTTGCTAACTATATAGGTCCTACATATGAAGTACACAATATAGATTCTGTGCTAACAAAGGTCTGTACACTTATAGCCTATGGCTGGTACCCAGTGGCCCAGAAAAGTCGTTTTCCTCCTAATTGTATATGTTTGACTATTTCTCAAAATAACCTCCCAGGTTGGTCGTGTAGAGTAAATTATACCCAGAAACCAGAAAACTAAGGAGAATAACAGTGGCGTTGAGAAGTTTAGATAGGAGTTTACCTACACAAAATGCATTATCCTATTGCAGGTATAGTATAAAGGCTATGACACACAGGGGCAGAACCTGGAATTATTTGGGGGGGGGGGGGGGAGATTTGAAAAATAAATGGTAGTAGTATATGAATACAGAATGTTTGGGCGGCCATGGAGGACGGGGTATGGTAAGGACGGGTACCCCCCCCCCCCCCCCCCCACACACACACACACAATTGGAGCGGTATGGGGGGCCACCCCAAGAAAGGTTTTGATAAGGTATCCTCTCATTCATGCAATCTGAGGCATTCCTTCAGGGCCAGGAGGAGAAGCAAATAACCAGAAAGGGACGCACAGAGCCAGGAGGGGACCTACAGGACCGGGAAGGAAAAGAAAGGGATGGGATGGGACCCACATCCAAAGTCCGAGAGGCACATTTTCGTCTTTCCTTTTTTTCTTCCCCCTTTCACCTTTTCTCTTTTGTTTTGGTGGGGTGTTTTCTCTGTCGGCTTTGTAGGAAAGAAGGGCCCACCAAAACAAAGGGAGAGGTTGTATTGAATTGGGTGCTATTGTGGGAGGGCAGTGGACCATGTAATTTTTTAATTGGTGTACCTTCTCTAACCCCAGTGGTGGTGGACTGTGGGGCCTCCACTCTCTCTTCACATTGGTCACTGGTGCTGGTTGTAATAGAAGAAGTAGGAGGGGCAAGTGTCAGTGATTGGCATCTATTGCACATGGGTTCTATATATATAAAGGTATGTCAAGTTTAATAGACTGGAAAGCCCAGGTTGCCCTGAAAACAATATCAATTTCTTATTTCCAATAGATATACTCATGTATTTATATCTGACAAATATTTAAAGTATAAATTTACAAACTATTTTTATTGATAAGCATTTGATGTATCATTGCTTAATTATGTAACATCTTCATTTCAACTTTAATTTAATTCCAATTTTAAGGGAAAATAAAGAAACAGAAATCCAAATATCCTTTGGCTTGAATACCTCCTCTCTTACCCCTCCCCCTTCCCCTCCCCAAAGGCAACATTAGTATGTATAGCAACCACAGCATAAGAATAACAGCCCCTATTAAGCTATTTATAAGGTATTTAATCTTACCAAAACCATATAACCATGAAAAGGAAGATACAATAGTATCAATTCAATAGTTAAGAGTTGTCATATTGCTAAAGTCATGATGTACAATTTCTATATACAATTTGTATTATTGAAACTAAAATGTAATATGAAGTAAAGAAACATAAGAGACATTGCAACTCGTGATCCACCCTCAACCGGGATGTAAGGACAAACCCATTTATCTTATGAGTGTAACAGCGATGTGACGCACAGACCCCATTGATGTAGCAGTCTGCGTCACAGAAATAACCCACAGAAGCTGGGATTCCCCGTGATGAACCAGGGACATGCTGACGAGGCATGACTGGTCAGAGACTGACGTAAACATCCTGTACCAAACATGTAAGAGCTCCAACCATTGCCCATCGGGAGGAGTCCTTACAGGTCAGTCATTAGGATCGGTCAGGAGCGACGGAACGTTGAGATAGAGACGACCCAACCATCCAGCAGGTCTCGCTGAAACACCGTCACCATGTAACCGTAAGGACACTAGGCTATAGGGCCTTTGCTCTATGAGCCTACCTCCATGCTCCCAAAGCAGTAGCAACATTCAGGACAATGTGAACTCAAAGGACAATAATATTCAGGACTAACATTATACATTTGGACAATTATTGAATATGTGCTCTATGTGTATACTTGCAGGATACAGCTTGACTTGTGTGAACTTCAGAATAAAACCTACATCTTATCCTACACAACAACTATCTCACTATTCTTCATCATTAAACTTTCACTATTATAGAGTCAATCAATTGTTACTGGTTGCCTAGCAACCCACAGTTTTCATACAGAGAAGTATAATAACCATTTGTTCTGCCTACAGCCTGTTGCTTAGCAACCCCACATCAGAATTGGTTGCTTTGTAACCTGGATGCATTGTATAAGTTTAGTGTGAAGGATTTTCAGCATTCAGGTACCATTAATGGTGTTTAAATGGATGGTTGCTATTGTAATACCAAATCCTAGAAATGGTCGCTAGGGATCAACTACACCATAGTTACGGTTTCTATGTAGTTCAAAATTTATGGCCATACTCAGTTTTCATCATTTTGATAATAACAGAATGGGTAATTTGGTATATTACACTCAATATGACACAGCAAAGTAATAAATGACACTATATATCACAAACCCAAACAGGAACCTCAATTGGATAAGTTGGTGAAGTGCATGCTGGGTAATAAAAACAAAATGGCTGCCCCCAGAGAGTGCCCCTTTAAAACCTAGAATTGACAGAGGTGGTGGAAGACTGGCACTACAGTGACAATCTGAGAAAATATCTACTTACAAGCCTATATAGGTTAGACAATTACTTATAGTCCAAGAGATGCGGCACTTTTATTTATGTGACTGAGGCCGAAAGGTTTGAAGGCGGTTTCCTAACCCAAATTTTCCATAGAATTCAAAAATCCATTTCTTGGTTGTCAAAGCCTCCGGGTTTTGGGTGAAAAATGACGTTTTCCGATAAAAAATAGCATTTTCTGGGCAAAATGATAATCCCGGTATTTGCTCCCCAGCTACCCTTAAAACAATGTTGGAAACTTGTGTAAGCCATCAAGTTGAAGGGCAGTCCCTAGTGAACAAGGAGAACAAGCAAAGATTTAATAACAAGTGACAGTTTTGGTGGAAAATGGTCAAAAAATGATTAAATCTTTTTTTCCGTTATCTATGGTGACCACCAAATGCATGTTTTCAGTCTAAATCTTCTTTGGTACATTCAATAGCATCCAAATCTAAATGAATATCATAAAAATGATGATCTATTTTGCATAAATTTGGTCTAAATTGACGAAATTTGCCGAAAAGGGCCAATTTCATGAAAATTACAAAATTGGAATGTATTGACAAAATGATGGTTTAAGGACAATCGCTCCATTATCCAGATACTGAAAAAAACTAAGTCCTTCAATTTTTATCAAATCTTGCAGAAATGTTCATTAATGTTTAGTCTATCATAATTGAAATTCAAAAATAGTTTACCAGGGATACTTTTGTAGATATATATGGCCAAATAAGACAAATTTTGTGGTAATTTTGCAAATTCTGAAAAATGTTTTAAATAGGAAAGAATTAGTTTTATTCTGTAACTCTTTTAATTCATGACATACAATGATATGATATACTTCTGTATGATTGTGAGTGTGTTGAGCATAATACAGAATATCAAAATTACCTGTCATGTAAACCTTTAGGTGAATTTATGGAGGAAACTCATAAATACCCATTTTAAGTAATTTTAGATCTCAAAATGAATATTCAGCTTTTCTGGCCAAGTTCATCTGGTGACCCCCTGTTTTTTTTTGCTTAAAATAGTAGCCTATAGGTTTATCTATAATAAATATTGATTTTAAGATTTTCTGGGTATTCAAATTTTTTGTATGCATCTTATTTTCTGATTTTTTCATTTTTTTCACAATTTTTTACAATTTGAATTTGAACATTTCAAAGATTAAAATGCATATTTCCCCATGATTCTTTTCTTAATACTCTCTAATTCACTTGCCTACATGTATGTCCTTCTATTACTGACTTCAATTTGTTTGTGCTACCTTTTATTTGAGAATAATATGGAATTAAGATATTATTTAAATGTGATTCAAAATAGTTGATTTTTTTCAAAATCACCACACGAAGAAACTGATTTAACTGAAAAGTTTCCATGGTGACCTATCATTTTTTTTATCATTTTGGAACCTTTAGAGGTAGAACTTGCATTATGGAAAATTTTGGGAAAATCTGGGTACTAGATCTATAATGGCGTGATTGTCCTTAAGACCATATAAAAGCACCACAGGTGCTTAATTACTAATTCTGTAACAGGAATTACATAGACAAATCAAAAGAAGCCAGGCAGCTGTCAGAAAAAACACGGCCGTCTCTTGTTGGAAATCGGCATCTACCCTATCTGCCATGTTGGAAATAGGCTTGTATCTTTTCTCCCAGAATGGAAAGAAAGACGTGGTTGGTATCTATATTAGGATATTCGAGGTCCGGGAATCTAAATTACAATGCTTTGAGTCTGTCAGAAGCAAAAACCTAAGATAGCTGACTTATTTTGAATATTACCACCAATGTAAACACATAACGTTTGTACAGAAAATGGCAATGGTTTTAATATCTGTGATTTTCTGTATGAATAAGGTCCCAAGTAGTGAGACCTTTATCTTGTGTTTGTCCATAAAGCCCAAGATGGCTTACTTAGGTAGCATAAGATTGTGCAGTAGGGCCCTCATAGGTCCAATGGATTCATGATTCATGAATAATAATGATAATTACAAAGGGTAGTCAGTTTAATTCATTAATTTTTTCATACTTGTGGATCCTGTTGTATCCAAATGTGAAAAGGGAAACACCTTAATTTTTAGAGAATGCAAACTTCAGGGTAGTTGGTTCTTTAATTTATTTTAGACCATCATGACAGAGTAGACCAGTAGGACAACATATGAAATGACAACTAAAGCAGTTTTATTTTCGATTGTACATTGATCCCAGGCGGTTCAGCGCATTCTTTCGGCATTTTTAGGAAGAATCATAAACATCTATTTAAAAAGAAAAAAAAGAACCTTATTACTACATTTGCTGTTTTGATTATTTTGACTGAAGGGATATGTGGGGTTCTGTCAATCACAGGAATATAAAAGGATCATTTGCCATATATCTAGTTTTCCTATTACAAATGACAAATAGTTCATGAAATGTGACCTTCCTGGTATTACAATTAAGGCAATGATTTAAATATATGAACGTCAAGTGAATGAGTTCAAGACCCCATTACATTTGTTAGTGTCTCTGGTATCAATAGGCTACTATTGTAACAATTGAAACTAAGCAAAGATTTTAAATTAGAAGAGATAATGATATCCCCCTCATGTCACCCTAACTAATGTTATCAACATTTGAACCCTCAGAGCAGACCATCAATAGTTGGAGGATGGGAAATGTAGCATTTAGGTGAAGGCCTAATGCAGCCAATCAAAGAGAACTGTTGTCTCCCAATATCCACTTTGAGACATGTACACAAGTATAAGAGCTAGATTTTAGGAATTTTCAATATCACAAAAATAATCCATTTAGGAAATCAGTCATAAAAAACACATTTATTAACATTTCCATGAGTTAAAGACAATCATATTCTAGAGCTGGGGACATATTTTGTCTTACCAATATGAGCAGACACAAAATAGTGGTAGCTGTCTCAAGCAGATCATAACTCAATAATCTGCTCCCATCTTGATCACTTGTCAGGTCTGTACCAGTCATTTGATTAGTCTCCATACTACCATAAATTGCCAAAGCACATGGATGTACAATCTTGCTAAAGCACAGTTATGAAGTACTTTCTAATTTATTTCATGAGAATATGTCCCCCATAATCTAGAGATTGTTTTAGATACCTTTAGTGTTCATATCACAAAAATCAAGAGAGTAAAAGTGTAAGGGCAATGCAATTGGACTTGATGGGCCGTATTATACAGCACTTATTTTCACATGAATTTCTAAACTTTGGAGTCCTTATCAAAGTGTTTCATTCTTTATATTCTATACTTGGGTTCTATTATGAAATCAAAAAGGTGCCCTAACTGGTTTTGTACAGGTCTACCAACTTGGTTATGTTGACTCTCAGAACAGGCTGGTTCAGAGGAAAAACAACCTCACATTCATAAGAACTAGATAGCAGAATCAAAACTGTGGCCTATATTGGCTTTACCAAGGACAACACACAATTCATACACAATAGAAGTGTGCACACAGTAGATACACATCTGAATCATTAGCTGAAATGGGAATGCTCTTTCTCTTTCCCAACCTTTTTTTGGGATTGCAGGGAGAGTACTCTCTGGACATTTACCTAGATTCTGGGACAGGCAGTAATCATTTTTCAAGACCTCCACATTATATACAATTAGGTAGTCCACTTGGTCTTCAAGCCAACCAATACCCAACTGCTGCCCATAATGTTGAATCCATCTAGGAAATAACCTTTGAATTCTATAAAGAAGGAGGTATCTGTTATTTAAACTTGGGTAGGTTACTATCTGTATGATCCATGCAGAACCATTCATCTTATGATTTCCGCAAAAATGAATTCATTTTAGAAATGCTGAAGAATAAAGACCTTTCTTCATGTTATGACAGCCACCTTGCAATATCTAATGCTACTTGAATAGGCCATCTTGGACTCTGTAGACTAGCACAGGATCAAGGTCTCACTACTTGGGATACATATTGTTGAAGTAGTTTTGTGGTAGTACTTTCTGCTTTTGAAATCAGGAGCATTTGTTGATGATGTTGAATCATTTCTTCAGCCACAGGTTGGAGCATGGCCTCAGGCTAATGCCCCATGAAATTCACATGTACATGGCTCTGTGTTTCCAGCCCCACTGCCCAGAGTGGAGCATTCAAAGTTCCTTTTAGGCTCCAGGGCCTTGATTGGTTAGTCAGGCTCCAGGTGGTTAGTCAGGCTTCACCTGTACCCTAAGAGGGTAGTTATACACTAATTTAAGGGTATAGGTAAGTACTTGTATAAGGCTTATAATACTATATTAATTCTTACATTATTATATTTAAACTATTTGAAAAGATATGTGTTTAAGAATATAGACGTGTCCTACCGATTTTAAGGTACGACAATATAGTCAAGTTGGTGGTAATATTCAAAACTGGTCAGTCAACTTGGATATTGGCTTCTTCCACAAACTCAAAACATTGGTATTTAGATTCCCAGACCTTAAATCTCCTAATATGAACACTAACCATGTCTTTCTATCCATTCTAGGAGATGAGATACAAGCCTATTTCCAACATAGCAGCCATGTTGTTTTCTGACAGCTGCCTGGCTTCTATTGATTTGTCTATGTAATTCCTGTTACAGAATTAGTAATTAAGCACCTGTGGTGCTTTTGTTTGGTCTTAAACCATCATTTTGTCAATATAATCCAATGTTCTAATTTTCATGAAATTGGCCCTTATCGGCAGATTTTGTGTACAAACGTTATGTGTTTACATTGGTGGTAATATTCAAAATAAGTCAGCTATCTTAGGTTTTTGCTTCTGCCAGACTCAAAGCATTGTAATTTAGATTCCCGGACCTCGAATCTCCTAACATAGATACCAACCATGTCTTTCTTTCCGTTCTGGGAGATAAGATACAAGCCTATTTCCAACATGGCAGATAGGGTAGATGCCGATTTCCAACAAGAGACGGCCATGTTTTTTTCTGACAACTGCCTGGCTTCTTTTGATTTGTCTATGTAATTCCTGTTACAGAATTAGTAATTAAGCACCTGTGGTGCTTTTATATGGTCTTAAACCATCATTTTGTCAATACATTCCAATTTTTTTAATTTTCATGAAATTTGCCCTTTTCGGCAAATTACGTCAATTTAGACCAAATTTATGTAATATAGATCATCATTTTTGTGATATTCATTTAGATTTGAATGCTATTGAATGTACCAAAGAAGATTTAGACTGAAAACATGCATTTGGTGGTCACCATAGATAACGGAAAAAAAGATTTAATCATTTTTTGACCATTTTCCACCAAAACCGTCACTTGTTACCATGGTAACCAACCAATTATTTAATTTTTGCTTGTTCTCCTTGTTCACTAGGGACTACCCTTCAATTTGATGGCTTACACAAGTTTCCAACATTGTTTTAAGGGTAGCTGGGGAGCAAATACCGGAATTATCATTTTGCCCAGAAAATGCTATTTTTTATCGGAAAACGTCATTTTTCACCCAAAACCCGGAGGCTTTGACAACCAAGAAATTAATTTTTGAATTCTATGGAAAATTTGGGTTAGTAAACTGCCTTCAAACCTTTCGGCCTCAGGCACATAAATAAAAGTGCCACATCTCTTGGACTATAACTTTCAGACTGGATTCAGGAGTGGTGAGGGGCTATGATAATGAGGGAGTGTGGCTAATGAGTGATCAGGGACTCTTGTACAAAAACAAAAATAGTTGGAAGTTGTAAAAGTTAATTGGAAGAGGGAGAAGGAGAATATTTGGAAGAAAAAAAGGGGAAAAAAAATGAAAATTGAAAATTGAAAAATCACATTCCGTAGACTGCACCACGGAAACTGCAAATTGTAAATCACGTTGGGCTGACTGACCCACTAGATGGAAATTGGATAATTGGTGAGGAGATTGGGGTTGTTTTGAAATGAAGGCCAGGCCTTAGCCGGCACACTTTGGATAAATAGGGACGTATTTGGTACGCAATATATTGGTCAAAATTACGAATTTGAAAATCAAAAAGCGGCCAAATATTGCTCAAAATTTGATTGGCCGCTCTATACCCTCACCTAGATGCATGTAAGAGTGGGTGAGCGGCCGTAAGAGTGGGTGACTAGAATTCACCTACTATTACAAGAAGAAGAAAAATGTAAGAGTGGGTGACAAATTTTTAGGCACAAAATTTAGAAAGAAGGGTTTAGAAAATAGCTATAAATTATATACCAAGAGAAAGGCCATTCCCTGGGCTATCCAAAGCAGTTGGATTAAAGAAAATTGGTCCATAAACTTTTTCACAAATGGTAGTGGAACAAGGTCATGTTTTTGCATTGGGTAAAAAACGGTTTTTGATGAAAAATTTAAGGGATGATATCAGGATTAAAAAGAACGAAAGAGCAATAATCCTTGTACATTATGCACGGTCCATGATGTGACTTGAGAAACAAGTCGAAAAAAATGTTGCAAAACAATTATAATTATGAAATCACAGGGTGTTTATGTCCAGAAAATGCAAAATCACCCACTCTTACATGTGAAAAAGTACTTCCCACTTCAACGAGAGCTCACAGACTGAGTTTTCATAAGTTATGTTCCCAAAAAACTTGAGGAAACCCCCAAACCCTCAGGAACATTAGTCTAAAATATCTAAGCCATAGAATGAATTTAAAATTTGGGACCTCAAAAATCGATTTGTGACCCAAATCTGAGAGTTGACCATATATCTATATTATAATATAGATATATGCATATTTTTCAGTTTGGTAGGGTTGATAAGACCTAAAATATTTATCCAGACCACTCGTGAAAATACATGAACCAGTGTCATTTTTTACCCTATCTTCAATATGTTCTGAAACTATTCAAAATGCAAACATATCCAGGCCCAAAAATATCAAACTTTACGATATGGAACAGCCAGAGAGGTAGGAGAAAATAGATATATACATGATTTTTATTTTTATTGCCTGAACCAAATCTGAAAAAAAAAGACATCTAGCCTCTAGGCCTATTTCAACTGCTAGAAAATGATAATCAACCGACCCTTTACACCTAAGTAATGAATGCCCCAATTTGAGTAAATCCTGCATAATTTATCTGTTTTATATGAAATTAAGCTAGGCATTCTCACTCCAATTTATCGGAGCTTGATCATCGGCACCCAGACCGAGCCAGCACTTCCCACCATCTTAGCTATTTGCTCCTTGTGGGTGAAGCAGTCAGGCAATGTTTTTTTTAAAGGGAGGAGCCAGTGAATATGAAACTACACATTTTCATGATCCTCATTGTCCAGGGAGTGTTCATACCAAGTTTTATATCAGTACCTATAATACTTTCTATTTTATGTGTATTTTTCTAACTTTTAAGAAATACTTTCACGAGCAGGTCAGATGAAATATTGAAAATCCAGAAATAACATAATTTAGTTATCCTAATACTTTTGTTTTCAACCTTACAATGTTTTAAGCTGTCAAATACACTTATTTATAGCAAAAATTTGCATTCCAAATGTATTTTTAAGAAAATGTGAAAATAACGTCTTTTCTGTGTGACATCACACACAGACTTGTGTTTTCCTCAGGATTATAGGAATAAGATGCTTCCTTATAATTAAACCATTTTTTTCACATAAAGAGTCAATCAGTAGTATTGAAAATTTGTATACTTCTAAATTAGCATTACACCTACAAATTAAAGTGTAAAATAACTAGAATTGAAATTTCACTGGCCACTCTCTTTAACTCTCTTGGCATCAAAGTCGATAGATAAACCCTTCTTCTTTGATACGGCTTTGCAGTCGATGTTTCTAGCATTTGGAGCCAAGTTAATTACATAAAACATAAAATAAGGCAATTTAAGCAGTGGGGAAGAAGGACTCCGGGCACACCGCCACGGATGTCCCATGCTTGGATAATTACTCACTGTCTGGCCCAACAAGACTTTATGGCCTGTTTTTTTGTGAATCCTGAAGAAATGTCAGGTTATTTTGAAATGTAACGGCTACTTTGTTCAATCAGATGTTCCTTGCTATCTACCTATACCATTAATATAAAGTGAAGTGGTCAGATTTCAGAATAAAACCATCGAATTCATCTTGTTTTTGAAATTCTTTGCACCCATGGGCAAACACTGGTCAGAGCATGTGCGGTCTATTCCCAGATGCGGGTTGGCTGCCTTTATTTCACTTCATACTTTAACAAATATATGGAAATATATATGCGACTTTCCTAAATTATGTGAATCCAAAGTATCATTACCAGAAATTGAACATATAGGTATGTTTGATGGTGAATTTGAAACAAATATTTTCCAAGAAAAAAAATTACTTAAAGGGAATCTTGCACATAAATTCATGAAATGCTATTTTTTTGTATGATTAATTTCAATTAAGAATTCTAAAAATATTTCAAAAGTAAAAAATTGGGGGAATTATTGAGGAAAGGAATTTAATTTTGGGAATTCCCTGAATGCTGAGCTGCTCAGTACTCCCCTTGCTATGTCACAGCTATGGGAATTCCTTTTTAAAGTTATTTTGGAATTCCCTGATTAATGAATAGTTGTAGATGGATATTTCAATTTATTATGAGTTGCATTAGGTCAGATTTATATACTTTTTGTTAGAGACCATAACTCTTTTTACAAATTCTACAGAGATGGGGATTCTTGCATTGCCTCCTTTTGTCTGGTAACGCCTTAAGTATATTCAATAATGGAGCAAAGCTCTGAAAGGCTTTGCTCCGTAATGAATAAAAAAGATAATATACATAAATTAATTGTGAAAGGAAGGACAGTTATAAGAAGACACACACAACTCAAGCAATCAGCTGCTGATCCCTCTATTGTAACCTTTATTTTAATTTGAAATAAGGTGTTGCAATTGCCTTATGAATAATATATTGGTTTTAAGGTAATGTTACCAAAATGGCATCAGACATTTATACAGAAGTTTATTTTCAAAACCAGGTGGCAATGTGAACATTCAATAATAACTCAAACACAGGTTCCTCAACCTACGTGACCTTTTTCAGTTCATGAAATTAATTTCTTTTCTTCTTCATATTACAGTAGTGAAATAGAAATGTAATTAGGATCTACACAGGCACATCAGGGTTTGAAATAAAATTGTTTCTTTATCAGTAATCTAGACTGACAAGACTGTTCAAGTTTGTTTGTATGGAAAAAATCTTCAGCCAAGTGAGAAAGTTTTATGATGCAAAATGCCAACAACTCTTATTCCTACTCGGTATTGGTCAGCCTGATGTTGATTTTCCACCTGTACATCTTTGATTAACAAGGCAAGTGAAAAATATATTGGATCGGATCTTTTATGCTGACAGTATTGTTATAGAAAACTGAATCATTAGTAGTTTCATTTGGGAGAGGAGTCTACGATAAATAAAAATACATATAGATATCACTGTAAAGAACATTATTGGGAGACTTCATTTTTGGTGATTAAAAATGGTACAAACAATTTGTTTCATTTGGCCATAACTATAAGAGTTCCGCAAGTAGGTAAGGTAATAAAAATGTTCTTCTTGTTTGAATTAACTGGTTGTGTAAAGACTGTGGCTTGTAGCTGTCTACCTCACATTTCATCTTTCACAGGGCGGGGGTGATTAAAAATGATAGAAACAATTTGTTCATTTGGCCATAGCTATAAGCGTTCCACAAATATGTAAGGTAACAAAAAAAGTTCTTAATAGAATGAACTGGTTGTAAAAGGACTGTTGCTTGGAGGTGTCTACCTTACATTTCATCTTTCACAGGGTGGAACTGATGAAGATATTGTAATCTGAACCTGCTTTACTTATGCTGCGAGTGCTTCAGCTACAGGTTCTGCAGCATCTGCTGGTGGTCCTAATTCTACCACTGGTGCTTCATTAGGAAGTGCTTCTACTGGAGCTAGTGCTTCAGCCTCTGGTAGTGGTACGTCAACTTCTGCTGCTTCAGCATCAGATGCTGGTGTTTGCGCCTCTATTGCTGGGGGTCAGCCTCCAGAACTACCCCAGTCTCTATTGCTGTTGGTTGGGCCTCTGCTTCTTGTGCTTCAGTCTCTTGTGCTTTAACTTCTGGTGCTAGTGTCTCAGTTTCTGGTGCTGCTATGTCAGTCTTTGATACTGGTGTTTCAGCCTCTGCTGGTGGTGTTCCAGCCTCTGCTGGTGGTGTTCCAGCCTCTGCTGGTGGTGTCTCAGCTTCTGCTGGTGGTGTTTCAGCCTCTGCTGGAGGTGTTTCAGCCTCTGGTGATTGTGTTTCAGCCTCTGCTGGTGGTGTTTCAGCCTCTGCTGGTGGTGCTTCAGCTTCTGCTGGTGGTGTTCCAGCCTCTGCTGGTGGTGTTTCAGCCTCTGCTGGTGGTGTCTCAGCTTCTGCTGGTGGTGTTTCAGCCTCTGGTGATTGTGTTTCAGCCTCTGCTGGTGGTGTTTCAGCCTCTGCTGGTGGTGTTCCAGCCTCTGGTGATTGTGTTTCAGCCTCTGCTGGTGGTGTTTCAGCCTCTGCTGGTGGTGTTCCAGCCTCTGGTGATTGTGTTTCAGCCTCTGCTGGTGGTGTTTCAGCCTCTGCTGGTGGTGTTTCAGCCTCTGCTGGTGGTGTCTCAGCCTCTGTTGGTGGTGTTCCAGCCTCTGCTGGTGGTGTTTCAGCCTCTGCTGGTGGTGTTTCAGTCTCTGCTGGTGGTGTTCCAGCCTCTGGCGATTGTGTTTCAGCCTCTGCTGGTGGTGTTTCAGTCTCTGCTGGTGGTGTTCCAGCCTCTGGCGATTGTGTTTCAGCCTCTGCTGGTGGTGTTTCAGTCTCTGCTGGTGGTGTTCCAGCCTCTGGCGATTGTGTTTCAGCCTCTGCTGGCGGTGTTACAGTGTCATGAGTTGAGGCTTCTGTCTTGGGTTCTGGTGATGCAAGCTCAGGTTTCATACCTTGCAAAACCTCTGGTTCAGTAGGATCTAGAGCTGCTGCAGCAGCCTTAATTGGTGGCTTTTCATACTCCTCTATTGATATTGCCTCAACCTTTGTTTGGGATACAGCAGTTTCAGTTTCTGGTGCCTTAACCCCAGTTAACTGAGCCTCAGCTTCTTCTGCTGGTGTCTCGACCCCAGCTGCTGGTGTTTCAGTCTCAACATCGATATCTAAAGCTGTTTCAGGTTCTGCTGCTCGTGTTTCAGAACCTGTTGCTGGTGTATCACTTCCTGTTGCTGGTGCTTCCATGTCTGGTGCTGATGGGTCAGTCTCTATAACTTGTGGATCAACCTCAGTTACTGGTGCTTTAGCTTCTTCTTCTCCAACATCTGATGCTGGTGGTTCTTGTTCTGTAGATGGTGCTTCAGCCTCTATTGCTGGTTGTTCTTTTTCTATTTCTGGTGCTTCAGCCTCTGCTGCTGGCTGTGCTTGTTCTATTGCTAGTTGTTCTTTTTCTATATCTGGTGTTTCAGCCTCTGTTACTGGCTGTGCTTGTTCTGTTGCTGGTGCTTCAGTCTCTGTAGCTGGTTGTTCTTGTAGTGTTGCTGATCCTATAGCCTCCATTGCTGTGTTTTCAGCCTCTGTTGCTGGTGTTTCAATTGCTGTTGTTGGCACTTTAGCTTCTGACAGTTCTGCTTCAGCCTGTTGTGGCTCTGCAGTTAAACCTGTTGTGGTAGATTTGGTCTCCCCTGTTTGTTCTTTATCTGCAGGCTGTATCATTTCCTCTGTGGCGCAGACTACAGCATCTGATGGATCTGCTTTAGATAATTGGACCCCTGGTGATGCTTTTGTCAGTTTATCAGTTGGTTGTGCTGTTGCATCAGGGAATGTGAGATTGACAGTTGTTACTATGGGTGATGCTCGTTCATCGTTTTCTATCTTTACACTCCTTGTAACTTCAACCTCTTCATCAACTGCTTTTGGTTCTTGATGCTCTATAGCTGAAACAGTAAAATTGTAAGGGTTGATACCTTAGGAAGAATCCAGTTTGTATATAAGATAAGTATAACATCTACACTCAAATCAAGTTGAACATTATGGAGTTAGTGGGTGCATAACAGCCATACCTTAAAGGGAGGGGCCAGTGAATATAGATAAGTATACTACCGTGCTAAGCACCACTAATGGAATAACAATACCAAATTTCATGCATTTATCTCTTGCCGTTTTGGTTTTATCCAAGTTTTTGTGAATCAAACAGAGTTGCCCTGCCTTGCAATTAGTGCAGCCTGCACAGTGCATTTATCTGTGTGTGACGTCACAAGCAGAACAGTTGAAAAATCATAAGAGTGAAAAAAATTAAAATGTAATTTTCCTTAACGTTCTTTATAGGTGTAAGGGTGTTTAAAATTATCAAATTCAATGATTTCTAAAAACATTTTGAAAAAATATAGTTTATTAAGTAATTTACAATTTTGAAATTTGAATATAACTGTCATTTTGTGTGACGTCACACACAGATGTGTGATTTCCTGAGGATCAGAGGAATATGAGGATTCTTGAACCCATTTATCACATGAATGAGTCAATGATTTTCACTAAAACTTGGTATTCTTCTATATGAACATCAAATCTAACACATAAACTAAAGGACCCCCTGGGCCAAAATGCCCCCCCTGAAAATGCTGCACAACATACCAATACCTATTTTGTAAATATTGGAGAGAAACTGTCCAATTTGATACAGCATCCAAGCCAAGAGGATCTTAGCCGAATTGAGGTCTGTTTGCCCAAAGGTTTAGCACTTGGTGATAACAAATTTGATCTAATTCCATTTACTTTAGAGAAATTAAGGATAGAGAGTGGTGATTCTGGCGTTTTTGCAGTAGTTGCATCTTTGAATTATCAATGATTCAATTTTTGAAATATCTGCTTAACATTTCTCATATCTACACTTGAATATGTCCTCTGCAAAAAGTTATATGAAATAAGATTGTTCAATGAAAATTGACTGAGTAAATGAACGATAAAAATGGAAATTTGATTTTTGACTTTTATTTTTTGAAGGTCGATATCTGACTTAATGTTGAGGGTACTTATTGGACACTCTGTATATATATATTTAAAACATTCTTATGCAGGGAACTGTGTCTCAGAATATTTATGTAGGTCTTAGTTAAATTTTAAGAAAATGTAGGGAAAAAATGTGAAAAATTATCAAAAAGTTACCCGTTTTTTTCAATATGTAGAAGGGTAAATATAAAAAGTAGGACCTAAAACAAAAATCTGAGACACAGTTCCCTCAACAGTAATGTTTTTGCATAACCTGTAAAGTCTCAGAATTCCAGACAAATTTTGATGAAGATATCGACATTTAAAAAATAATAGTGAAAAATTCACTTTTTCATATATTTTATTTCTAATCCCAATTTCATTTAATATCTATGTATACCATTAGATAGAGAAAAATCTGCCCTTTCATTTGATGTATAATACATCAATCACTTAGCAATATTGGCAAAACTGTTGCAATTTTACTGAAATGCCTGTTAATCACCACTCTCTATCCTTAAGGAAAGTCCTGGCTGAAACTGACATTTATAAATCATCAGGCTTATCCATAGCATCAAGACTACTTAAAGACTGTCTCCTATATTTACTTCCACATCTCTTAAACATAATGAATTTAGCCATTAGTACAAATACTTTCCCAGACTCTTGGAAGATAGGCACTGTAATTCCTATACCTAAGGTACCCACACCAAGCCTGGTTGAAGATCTTAGACCTATTCCTTTATTGCCCATGACCGGTAAGCTGCTTCAAAAATTGATTCACTGTCAACTCTATGACTATATTGAGGAGAATGCTTTATTATCATGTACCCAGAATGGATTCAGGAAGCACCATGGCACACATGATACTATCTTCAAGTTAATGGATCAAATTGTTAATAACTTTAATAACTGAATAAACACAATAGGTATATTTATAGACTTTCGAGAAGGCGTTTGATACTCTTAATCACGCCATATTATTGCAGGCATGTGCAACATTCAATCTATCAAATAATGTTCTAGACTTACTACGAAATTACCTATCTAACAGAAAACAGAAAACAGTTGCTAATGGCATAGCATCCAGCACACAAAACATCACCCATGGTGTTCCACAGGGATCCATTCTGGGACCTCTGTTATTTAATATGTATGGTAATAACATGTCTCGAGTCCCCAAGCACAGTGAAATACTACAGTATGCGGATGATACTGTGTTATTCATATCAAAAACTAATGTTGGATATGGGCAAACACTCCTACAGCATGATGTTGAGAGACTTGATGTATGGTGTAGATATAATAAATTGACCATTAATGTTAAAAAAACTAAGTATGTCATCTTTGACCCATGTTAGAGTTGTGATGATATGCAATTCCGACTAGGAAATTAATTCATTGAGCGGGTTCATATTTATAAATATCTAGGATTTCATCTTGATCAAAATTTAAATTTTAAATATCAATTAAAAGAACCATACAAATTAGCCTCACAAATTATTCTTGTGAAATTGTTACGCGGTTCCATTACTGAGTATACATCGCTTACACTACTCAAAACCATGCTACTACCATACATCGATATGGGAAATATTTATTTCTCGCAGATTGCAAAATGTGATATTGCAAAGGTTGATGTATTACTGAACATGGCACTAAGGCTAACGTACAAAGTACGTAACCCCACTGATGTACATAAACTTGAACTGTATACCAGTGCGAACTTATTACCAATTGAGTTCAGAAGGAAATATTTCCTCCTAAACATCATGTTTCGTCTAATCATGCAGGGAGTGATTGACATGAAACCTGTGGTCAGACTGACTACCGTAAAACCCCTAATTTAGGCCGCGGCTTAAATAAGGGTTAGTTTAAAAAATTAGAACTAATAAGATCTCAACTTTAAGGGTGCGGCTTAAATTAGGGTTTTACATAACCTTAAATACAATAGTACCCTTGAAAAAATATGATGAAAACTTGTCCAAACAAAAACCCAAAAGCTAGGGTGCGGCTTAAATTAGGGTTCGGCTTAAATTAGGGGTTTTACGGTAGACAAAATGAGGCTCCTCTTGTGGAATTGCCCTTGTCGTCGGAAAGCCTATGTAATAAATTCTCCGATATATACTGCTAAAAAATTATGGAACATGCTGCCGGTGCCGATAAGAAATATTGACCATTATGTTATTTTTAAGGAGAAGGTTAAGGATATGCTAATGCATGACTATGTACAATTGGAAATGGCAAGGCTTGTTATGGGCATCTTTACTTGAATCTCCCGCAATAAATCAATTGTATAACTGAGTCATCTCATTTCATTATATTCCATTACCATCATTGATTATTACTGAAAACTAGGCGTCATAATACTATCTGCCTCCTTAATATACATGTAATCAACAAGGTGAAATTGCACCATTTCACCCTTCATATTTTCTATAACAGCTGAAGAATATGCCATATACCATATGCTGTATTAGTTAAGTTGTGGCTGGAGGATGGGGGAAGACTGGAGTATTCCAACAATGCTCTATTTTTAGACCCGCATACAGCGTATAAACATGGTTCTTAGCACATTTAAATGACTTTTAATAAAATTAACTAGAAATAATGTTATTAATGAATAGTTATGATGATGGACATATTTTTTACTTTTGGGAAATTTTCCAGAGAACATGATTATATTAACAAATATTTCAAAACTGTCACAAATATGAGGTTCATATATTACCATGGGAACAGAAGAAATAATTTCATGACTAAATGTAATATTCTTAATAATCCCTGTAAAGAATGCATTTAGGCTGTCCTGGAAAAAAAATCTGTTTCCTGTTGACTAGCCGGGTAGCCATTTTTAGGGCCGGATAAAGGATTATTTTTTCTATTATCAATATTGTTTTTTGTTTTTTTTGTTTTGTTTTAAATTTTTGTTACATATTCTTACCAATACAAAAGAGGGAAAAAAAACAAGAATAAAACCTGGCTGCCCATGTATATTTTCCCGCTGGACCAGAAACAGACTTTTTTTCAGGTCAAACAGCTTTAGAGAAAGAAGTGGCTCATGTACTGATGTAGTGAGGAATAAAGGGTTAAAGGGGTCTATACTTTTCTGTCAATGCATGACAGATAAACATTATTTTTTACCATACAGAGGTCATTCAATCTTGTGACGCAATGATTATGAGATGAAAAAGAATAATATGGGGAAAGATTATGTATAAATGTCACATACGTTGTCTCTGACCTTCCCTAAAAAACCTGTCCTTACCTTGGACAACAATATTGTTTTGGTATGTTACAGGAGACGTCATATTACGGTAGCTTTGAGTTGTAGCAAAGTGCTTCAATATCTTTTACAAGATGGTGGGCCCTAGCTGACAGGGCCTAAGTAGCGTGTGTTCTCATAGGGTGAGTGTCAATAAGTGTAAAACAGACACTTGGGCACTCTAATCATGACTGATGCTAATTAGTAACAATTATATTTAGTCATCTATATATTGATTTGGTTTATTCTGTACAACATTGTATTTATGCAACAATGTATTTATAGGAATAACTATAATTTTTACAATCAAATGTTCAACCTAATGATATCCATTCATCAAATTTAGTTGCTATATATATATATATATGTACATAAAGTGTATGTGCTCAGAAATCACCCCTGTCGGAATCAAGGGTGGGGGTTCCTTCAGGAGCATCCTGGCAAGAATGTGTCCCCAGCAGCCCCTTGCTGTTCATAGAAGGCGATAAATGAGACCAGACTTGGTAGCTCAAATACCCCCTACCACCGATAGCTGATTTACAGTTTTTTTAAATTTTAGGCACCTGCAGGTTAATTTCTACTAATTTTGTCGACAAAAACACGGGGAAACCTATAGGAATTATACAAATATGTGCCACAAATCTCTCTGAAATAAATGAATTTTCAAACGATTTAAAAGAATAAGAAATATATATTATATGAAATGGAAAAATCATGGATGCTATTTTTCATTAAAGGTAAACCACATTTATCTCATCCTGATCTGGGTTAACCTGCAGGTAAAATTCAAGAAATTGGCTATCTGTGGTTGCAAGAATTGGTAGAGTGCCTGGCACTCAGTTTTAAGTAAGAACCACGAAACATGTCCGCCATGTTGGTGATCAATTTATTATTACTATTATTCAGAATTTTGAAACATTTAGAACAAATATTTAAGCTGAACATACCTAAAGAAAACTAAATGAAACGTTCTCAACTATTATTACTGCTCAGAACTACAAATTTAGAACTTATTTCACATGCACATGGTCATGATCACCACGTGGTGTTCACCAAAAAGTGATCACGTGACTAGCTACAAAGTTTTACCTTGTGCAGTCTGGTAAAAGAACCCTAAAGAATTGGCTGGACGCTAAACTAACCCCACAAACAAACAAACTCAGAAATCATACAGTGGTCTTTCGAGCATATATGTTTTCCTGAAATAAGCATTAGGGATTGCGGCACTGTGTTTGTGTGTGTGTGTTTGTGTGTGTGTGTGTGTGTGTGTGTGTGTGTGTGTGTGTGTGTGTGTGTGTGTGTGTGTGTGAAATTCTATGTGTTTTGTTATACAGTGTCTTTAGATTGGCACTAAGTCAAAATAACTCAGATTTGTATGATTAAGTTTCTTTTTGCGGTTAAGTACTGTCCATCTGGTATGGCGTCAATAAATAGTGTGATGATACACTGTGCCTTTGTTTTTATTTAGATTTATGATTTCTTCTTGAGCGCCAGATCAAGAAGTCAGTATCAAATATGTTCAGGTTTGTCTAGGTTACACTGAATGTTCGAAAAGATCAACAATATGCAGCAATCTGATTAATCCATGTGCCACTCAACTTCACATGGTCCAATACTTTTTTTTTTTTAAAGAAACTCCGCTGTTCAAAGCTTTAGAATCTGAACTATCTGATATATGAACTGGAAAGGGTAAAATCTAAGCTTGCTGGTATTTTTAGGATCATTTTTATTTTGATAATTAGATAAAAGGTCATTGGCTTTCAAACCTCCAAATTCTATGAAATTGGGGGTTCATGTTTACTCCGTTTTATCATAGGAGACAGCTGATAATTTGGCTAATTTTCCATGATGAAAGTGCTACAGACTTAAGATACACAATCCTAAAGCTGCAACAGATTTTCAATGTACGAGGGTAAACTGAAATATATTTTCATCATAGTCTTATAGTTAAGGACATTATCTTTCGTAACCTCTCACTCAGAAATAGGCATGCTGACATGCATCTTTTCTTTTTGTTTAAATGGGATGTTCTCGCATAGGTCTGACATAATTTTCTGGTTTAAGGACCCTGCAATGGGTTTGAAATTTTGTTTAAACAATCCATTATCCCTTTAAGAAAGAATATTAAAATGATTCATGTTCATGTAAGCCCACACCCAGAGTTCTTCCTAGAAAAAGATCTCGAGTATCAAATCCTCATTTTGCTTATCCTTTTTTGGAAAATCGTGGGTTTTCTGACTATATATATTATCAAATTTCTGTAATTAAAATGCAGGAATGGCCCCCTCAAAGTCATCCTCATACGGGAATTGAATTCCTGATGCAGGAATCCTGCATCCCGCATGCCTAGGAAGAACCCTGCACGCCTTAAAGTTTCAGAAAAATCTTTACCTTTTTCAGTTGTCACATCCAAACTGACGGAGGAAACAATAGCCTCTGTAATTGATTTGCTGGCAGATGTTATCGATGGACTCATGGTGGGATATGCTGGTTCGTAAAGAAAAGTGGGTAAGTATCAGTGAAAGGTAAGGCCAATTGAATGAGCTGAAGTAACCAACGATATAAAACGTAATCCTTTAGGGTAACATTTCAAAGAAATTATCAAAAAGAGTAGTACAATGAAATCGTTATACAAGGTAAAATTGTTGGATATTCCTGCACCTCAAAAAATCACGTAACTGGCCGCAAAAATGTGCGCGCCAGGTGCAGGGTGCAGCTTAATTTCCGACACTGTGTATAGCGCTTATCAGGCTCGATATACAACTTTTGTAGACAGTTTTCAAAAATGTTGGCACTACAAAATTTTTTCATTCAACATCAGTACTTTACTATTACCGAAAGTGAATATGAAACAGACATCATACTCTACAGTACTGATTTTCCAGACCACGCCACGTAGTGTGTACCTCAGCTCCAAAGGGGCTGGTCAGTCGTGCCTGAGGTTACTCTCTCTTTGAGCATGTTTAAATTCGTTTCTTTTCTTTTTCTTTTTTCTTTTTTTATCAATTCTTTATTTTTAAAAAGCTTTCAAGAATAGACTTGATCTTCCAAGCTGATACTGTAAGTAATCCTAAGTTCAGGTCAACACAGTTGATGACGTTAATATGAAAATTTTAAGTATATTGTATAGAAACGTATAAAAGATGAAATATGATTGCAAATATTACAATACTTAGCCGCATAATTAATCCAAGCACCATACAAAATCAATCTGCCTAAGTTCAGGCCTAATTCTCTAAAGAATCTTCGGACATTCAGCTAAAGTTCAATACCCTTCTACATGTTGTAAACTTTTGACAAAGACTATTTTTAAACTCACTATTGGTAATACATGTTTGTTCAAACTGAGTCAACCGATTCCATAAGATATTTCCTCTATTCATTGGGGAATGTATATATTTTTGGGTTTGTAATGCCATCATCTTAAAGTTAAAATCTTCAATTGCTGCCGAGTAATCCTTTTTGGTTTGGAAATATTAGCATCAGAGTGGTGACTCCACCAGTACATTAAACATAATAATTGCTAATCCCATCTCTGACGAAGACTTAGTAATGACAATCGCTTATGCATTTCCAGCCTAGACATATCAAATATTCGTCTAATACCCAAGATAATACGTAATGCACGATTTTGTAACATCTCTCAACCTCATTGACTTCCCTGATTGTAATAAAAATCCACAATAATCCATAATAGGTAGTATAGTCTGCTTATATATAAATTAACCCGGATATATTAACATTAATATATTTACGCAACTTACTCATATCTAAAATTTCATATCGAACCCTTTTATACAAATTATTCAAATGAGCTGTTAGGTCCATTTCAGCATCCAAAATAACACCCAAATGATTATGACTTTTCACCTCATATAACTCGTGTTCTGCTAAGTACAGAGGTTTCGAAGTATATATCTATCAATCCTGTACTTACTTCCCATATACAAAACTTTAGTTTTATTACAATTCAATAATAACTTTAAGTTACCCGCAACTTTTTATACACATGAAGTTGAAGAATGCAATAACAATAGTTGCTTAATGCAGAACTTGATCTTTGCATTGATGTGTGAATCACAACAGAGAACATAAGCCTTGTATTTTATAAACATTTTTCAATATTAAAAGTTTTGATTTAATTGTTGGCCAATGGGAGAGCCCCTCAGCTCCTTATCAGCATTATGCAATAACCCTCCACCAATCATGTGTCACGCTACCCCAACCACGTGGGTTTGTCTGTTCAGTCTCCATTGGAGCGTGACAGCTTACCAAGATCAGGAAAAGACTCTATTTGATTTTACGTTCTTTTTGTTATTTCAATCCAAAGACGGAAGTTCACCACAAAAGTACTTACAACTGACAGTCAGGTTTTGCAGAGTCCTGCGATCAAGTTCAGCTTCCAGGTAAGAAGAAAGGAAACGATGTACATTGAGAGGCCTGTGCCAGAGGGCTGCCCGCATCAGTTTCTCAAGGAGCTCCTAGAAATGACAATGCTGGTGCAGTGAGATGTTACACGTCATGTGCTTATTATATCCTGATAATCAGTTCAGTCAACTATAAGGGTGTATTGTTGGTGTGAGAAAAAAAGGTTCTGATCATCAGAAACATCCCAATTATCATTCTACAAAGTATAAATTCAAAATCATTTATACTGTTTTATTATAACTTTGGGTGATACAGGTCTAGTAGTTAAGAGTTTAACTGATGCCGTATCAAACCTGGGTGATACCTAGTCTTGTATCACCCTCAAAGGCGATAAGTGTACTGGCAAGTAGTTCACGTGGGAAAGGCACATGAATACAAAGTTCGCATCGCGTGAACGGCTGCGAAAACATAGTCCGTGATAATGTGTTATTTAGCACATGTTTTAGCAATATTTTGTATTTGTATACGTATATGTGACCTATTTTAGTGAAACAAGTCGGATGTCGCAGAAAGTGAAACTGAGATATGGGCCTCTGAATTTCGCATTTTTCGCATTTTTTATCGAAAATGGGGTTTTTCTTTTATTCAAATCTCCTATATCAGAAGTCTTCTTAAATTTTTTGTAGCCCCCAAAGCCTTCTTTAAAGCCCCATACCCACTAACCGATGGCCTAACGTCAGTGACGACAGCCGTCGGACATCGGCGCCGCGTCAGGCCATCAATATAAAATTATTAAACATGTTTAATATGGTTGGGCGTGATCGTCGGCACCGACGGCCAACTATCAGCACCGACGTCAGCAGCAATGGTCAGCCGTCGGCGGTGATGTCGGCCCTGATTATGTGTGGGTATGCCTGGTCCAAGCAGAGTTGGCCGACGTCCGTGCCGATTTGTCCCAAAATCAGTTAGTGGGTATGGCACTTAAGTCCAACTAATTAAGCCCCAAAGTCGAACAACGCCTCAGTGGTCTGAAACAAAAGACCCTTGCTTCACACCATTTTTCCCTAACTTCGCGGCTCACCTGTCGGTCTGGATCCCATCCCAGCACCATGTTCTGGGTACCTGCTGAAATGGCGCAAACTGAACTGGCCAATCACAGCCTCAGATTTTGAATCGGCGCCTCCAGGAACCAGGAATCAGAAGGTGTTTTCCCGATTGTTGTTCCGTAAACAACCGTCATCAAGGAGGTCGTTTGTGGGGAATGCGGTGCGCTGATTGGCTGAGAGGCCTCGCGTGCCTTCCAGTTTTGGTTGTTGATGAAATTTAAAGGGACACATGGCTAGCAGGACAGACGAGTGACATCACCAAAAAAACTCCCGTCTGTCACCTACGTAATTTACGTGATTTTGATGATAGAGACACCTTCTGTGAGAGTCCTTGCAACCTGTTACAACGCGGCTGTCATAGTTACCCTTTTCGTGACATTATTCATAAACACAGAGACAGTGACGTCACAAAAAGGGTAACAATGACGGTCGCGTCGTAACTGATTGCACGGACTCTTGTAGGGGGCGCCCCTCTCGAGGACATCATGTGAAACGTAGTACAGTCATTAATATAAAAGCAGATCTATAATGTAAATGTTTACTTACCTCAAATCCATCTGGGATATTTATAGGGCTAGCCATTTTGTGAGCTTCTGATATCACTCTCGGATAATCTGAAATACATTTATAATCAAATTAATAAAATGACTCTAATAAGGAATTAACGGGAGGAGCCAGTGATTATAACTATTAATGTTTTTATGTTCTGATTTAAGGAGTTATCATACCAATTTTAATTCCTATATCTTTCAGAGTAATTATTCTATTCCACTAGATAATGGCTGGGATCACCTGTTGCATAAACAGAAGATGTTGAAGATAGAAAAATTAAAAAGATTGCATGTTATATTTTCCTAGGTTGTTTTACTGAGTGTACCGAAACTATCTATAATGAGATTCAATAATCCACATTGAAATTTAACGTTTTGTAGTTTTATCAAAGAGTTTAACATTTTGAAATTTTAAAGAAACAATTTTTTTCATGTGACATCACATACAGACTGACATTTCTCTATCTATGAGGGCTGTATCGAGTAGCAGGATAAAACAATGTTTGTTTGACACTAAAATTATGTATCAGTCAACAAAGAAATAAAACATATCTCTAATCTAACATTTAAACTAGCATATGGAATTTAGGAAAATGAAAGTTGTATTTTCACTGGCTCCTCTCTTTAAATGCGGCCAACAGTGGTTTTTTTTTTTTTTTTTTTTTTAATAAAGCTGGCTTTTTATAGAAAATATTTCCCTTGTTTTTTTTTCATTGCTATTGAGCTTATGTGGTGTTATTTATGCTTCGTCGATTACAGGTGATTTAATCAATATAGTTTGTAGTCTCGCTTGTGACTTGTGGGAATATCTTGTTCCCTAACAGTTTTCAGATTGCACCTATGCCCCGTTTGTACCTGTGCGTACCTGTCTAGGAGTGAACTAACTCAGTTACTATCATTCCCACATGGAGGCGCCACCATCTATGATAACCCTATGCCATACCTAGCCACAGACAGGAGCACCGCTCGGCACTTGGCCACAACATAAGCTTTACTAGTTCACAACGTACTCCTGCCAAACTTAGAGGTTACAATATCTATTAACACTAATGAATATTATAATTCATTTTGCACTGTGCTTCAGTGCTTCAAGGATATAAATGATAATACTAAGGCCATGGATATTTTTGCTATGACTGCCCTCTAGTTGAAGACCTTGCACAAAGCCACATGGCCAGTTTTTGGTGATCTCTACGTCAGAGATCTTCTAGGCATGTAGGATGTGCCGTTCCTGCACCAGGAATTAAATTCCTCACTGGGATAACTTTGAAGGGGCTATTTTGGCAATGATAGTTTTTGGATAATGAAATAAACCTTAATATGACTACAAATCTCGAGAAAATGACCCCATTGAAATTAACCCAAGAGGGCTTTTGATAGTCAAAATATTTTTCTATGAATATCCCTGCTATATGTGCATGACCATAAGGTCCTCTTTTAAGCTTGGAAAATTTACAATCTTCTACATAGTGGCTAGGAGGTCCAGTGGTGCAGCATTTCTAATGAAATACCAGTGTCCAATATCAAGCTCAAAACTTTTGTGCCCACCAGGTGCACAACTGAACTCCTGTGGATGTGCACCCAGAATGTGGTCTATGCACCCTCCTGATATGTGGCAATGGTAAAAGCCGAGAAAATGGCAACATTACAAGTGCACACCTACAATTCATAAGAATCGTGCACGGGCTGTGAAATGTGTGTGAAATGTGTGTGAAATGTGTGTGTCAGGCACAGGGCAGAGCTTAAATTTGGATACTGAATACATTCTGCTGGCAACAAGGTAAATATATCTGGAACGATAAAAATATACTAAACCCAGAGGATTCCAAAGAAAATTGTACAATGTAATATCTAATGGCCAATGGGGTGGGGTAATTAAACAAACAAGATGTTGAACAGTTGATATCACCGTCACCTCGATGACATTGCAACAACATAGCCGTTGCTATCCATTTTCAATGATTTTTTTTTTAAGGCTTTGAATCCATTATATAAAACAAAAACGACACTATATCGTTTCTGGCCAGATGGGTCCATTTCAGCCCTTGCCAGTAGCCCCAGCGATGAATATATCGAACATCAAATTCCATAATAGTGTCTTCTTACTATAGTAAAATCTAATCTCATGCAGTTAATGAACTACTTCAAATTCATCACAACTTTCTGAAATAATAAACTGTTCATTTTCATGGCGTCCAGCCAGTTACTTGCATTGTTGCATCATCCGAACACCCTCTTTACTTTACACTTGGCTGGGAAAGGATGACAAAGTATGTTAATTCTCCTTGCGTCTTTAGTCATTATGAGCTGTTTCTCATGGGGAAAACATGAATAATAGGCAAGCACTAATACTTACTATTCTTCCCTCCCCCCTTCGTGAGGGTATCACTGCACTGCGCCCAGTAGGTTTGATTATTTCTTTAATGCAGCATAACAAGATTCCTGGGAAGGAAAAGGCAAATGATCATAATCAATTCATAATATTTCTATAAGTAGGTATTATTACAATACCTTATGAGAAACGTCCATAAGAAAATTTAATATATTCAATAGAAATCATCATAAAAGTGTCTTCTCCACTTAATGGAATGGCTAAACCCCACAAAAATAATGAATTCACTGTAAAGTGTAAACAGTATATGTTCTGGCTGTTAGACGAGGCAAAGCGTCCAGCCTCCTCATAGATATAACCTTGAGTGAGCGGGACGAGGCCTTCAACCACCCTTCGTCATTTATTATGAACAGTAGATTAAAGAACCTTTTCTAGTAAGCATGAAATAAAATGCTTCATCTGAATTTCTAGTGTAATGAAAACGCATGTCACAGGTTACCTCTGTTTTCGTTTTATGTCCAGTGGCTCTTATATTGATATGGGTAACATTTACTTCTCCCAGACTGCAAAATGTGATATTGCCAAAATTGATGTGATATTGAACATAGCCCTAAGGTTTAAATACGCAGCCCCACTGATATACACAAACGTGACCTGTATACCAAGGCAAACTTACTACCAGTTGAATATTGTGTTCCGATTAATAATTGCACAGGGAGAAATTAAAATGAAGTTTGCAATTAGACCAACTAGATTGAATGCAGCCCCTCTTGTAGAAGTGCCCATTTCTACCAAAGCCTATGTGATAAATTCACCAATTACTCAGCCAAAAACTTATGGAATATGTTGCCAGTATCTATAAGGAACATTGGTCAATATATTGTTTTTAAAGAAAAGGTGAGAGAAATGTTAACGCAGGAATATGTTCAATTTGAAATGGAAAGGCTTGTATCAAGCCTTTTCACCTGACTGTCTCTAAGCATGATGCATTGACTCATCCCATCCCATTATTCCATTACCATTAATCTGTCTCAATGTAAACTACATTTAATGTAACGACATCGTACTTTGTGTAAAAACAAATAGCCTTTTACTCTCAGATTAATAATCATGCTATGTATCCTACATTGTACTAGTTAAGTTATGGCTGGAGGATGGGGGAAGACTGGAGTAATCCAACCCATCACCTGGATAAATAAAACTGTTAAAAAAAAAAAAAAAACTATTCAAAATGGCCGCATCCAGTGGGGAGCTCAGGGGAATCTTATTTCCTCAATAACTTTTGAACTGCTTATCTGATTTTGATGCTGTTTTGACTGATGACATCAGAAAGGCAAGATCTATCTATAATTTTGTTGTAGTTTGTCAGCTTTTATCATAGGGCATAACACATTTTAAGTTTTTCAGTTCTGTTTTGGTCAGTAGGCTAGACCTATAGGGAAAATGAGCATACAATGATGCCCTTAGCCTTAGGCTTAGTTGCCGGTTAATACCCTCCTCTACTATTTTTTTTGTAACTTATAGTCGGCCAAATATCCAATCAAGCGGCTTTTCTTTTCCGTGGCACAATCTGTAATCGTATAACGTGTTATTATCAGGGTGCCCACGCTTTTTCAAAAATCAATTTAAGACCTTTTTAAGACCTATTTAAGACCCAAATTTTACCAATTTAAGACCTATCTGCCACATCATGTTACGAAAAATCTCTTCACATGAGGGTCATCGTACTAATGAAAGAGCTACAACCCTTAGAAACAAAATAATATGGTAATTCCTGTATATTCCAATGCAAACAAATTATCTTTAAATCTCTCATTATCCCATTTTAAAATTTAAGTTATAATTTTCGTGGAAAAGTTGTTATTTCTTTGGAAATATGAGATATTTTATACTATAATAAGAATACCCGCCAGGGGGTTATTTTAGAAGTTATAACCCCCGGGAAGCCCCGGGAAGCCTGCGGCTGAAGGCCAAGGGCTTCCGGGGGGTTATAACTTCTAAAATAACCCCCTGGCGGGTATCTTCAGGCCTTGTACATTTAGAATATATTTGTATCATAGATTGATTGTTCTAAATGATTGTAAGGATTAGTTATTATTAGTTTCATGCCCATATTTAGGTCTCACAGAGGTTAGAGCCTCGTTTTGGTGAAGGCCTCTTCCTGTTGCAGTTTAGGTTTCAGCTATCAGCAGAGACTTCCCAAAATCCAGTTGTTATCTGAACTCTGATTGGTTAAAAGTTATTACAGCTATCAGTAGAGAACAAGTTCTCCAAATCAAGGTGTTATCTGAAATATGATTGGTTCACAAAACATCACGTCATGGACGTCGTCATGGACGTCGTTACGTCGTCATGGACGTCGTAACATCGTAATTACATCGACGGACGTCGTAATAACGTCGACGGACTTCGTAATAACTCGGACCGACGGACGTCGTTATGACAGCGCGGATCGCTTTTTTTCAGTGGACACTACGCATTTCTTGTTAAGTAATGGCTGGGGGGAGGAGAGGTTAGTAAGGGGCTGTTCGAACGTTTATACTAACCGCAGCGCGGGAGGTAAAATCAATGGGCAGGGCAAATGATATAACTCCCGCTGGTGGCCATATAACCACCATGTAGATTTTCAATGGGGAAATAATATAATAAGAACACCCGCCAGGGGGTTATTTTAGAAGTTATAACCCCCGCGAAGCCCCAGGAAGCCCGCGGCCGTAGGCCAAGTAGGCCGCGGGCTTCCTGGGGCTTCGCGGGGGTTATAACTTCTAAAATAGCTCCCTGGAGGGTGTTCTTTATTTTATTTCACCATTTTTTATCATAAAACAATGTTTTTTGGTCATTTTCTGGCCAGGGAGTTATATTTCTGGATATAACTCCCCCTGGCCCAGAGGGGGTTATAAATGATATAACTCCCGCTGGTGGCCATATAACCACCATGTAGATTTTCAATGGGGAAATAAAATTTCAAGCCCCTAATTAATTTACAATTCAAGCCCGACGGCTCGTAGCAGTCTTAATCACGTCGAACGTCCGTGATTAAAGGAAACCTTGCCCATAAGTATGGGATAGTTTTTTTTCAATAAAATCAGAGCAGCAGGTTCACTATACCCTGCTCTATGTACCTGAGAAAAATTTAAAGAAAATAACTGTTAATTAATTTAGACACTTTTATGGAACATTAAAAGTTTTGCTATTTTCTTCATTTTTTAAGGGTATTCCCCAAATTTGTGACGTCACACGGTGAGTTAATAGGGATTTCCACTCATCCATCAAAGGGAATCCCCCAGCATATAATGTATAAATTAAGGAATTTGTACTTAAAACCAAATACACATATTCGACCGCGTAGGGGCTATTATTAATAATACCATTGAATAATTTGTCATCAATCATGAACCAGGAATTCCCAAATTTTACGGTGAGAACTGAATGGTCTAGAAATTAGGGAATTCCCCAATTTGATTTCATTTCCTGGATTGCTTACTCAAACCTCAATATTCGGTCTGGAAAGGGTTAAGAAAATGTAGTACATGGTAAAAGGAAGAAAATGATGTATCAGTTTGTTTTCTGCATGTAGGCTGTAGAGTAGTGGCGTGTATCATCGGCAGTCTTGTATTATCGGCACCCCTGACACTTATATGGGTCTGGACCACTAAATTCGACACGGCGACATGGCCATTTCTTAAAATTGACATGCGACATGGAGCATTATCGACATGACAGGGGCCCTTAAACCTTAGTGACATGTGACATGGACATTACCGACATTCGACATGGGCTTTTCTTAAATTCGACACGGCGACAGGGGCCATTCTTAAATTCGACACCCGACATCGGGAACCCCCCATCGAGGGCCCCACTTATTCAGATATTACACAAACAAGTTATGCTTTTTTGGCAATAAGATCTTTATATGTTAAAAAGGAAACTTGTATTCTATTATTCACCATTAGACTTGTGTGCTACGGGATATACATAGATGATATAGCATTGAATGAAATATTTTTGTACATCATCACCCATCAAAAAATGGCCATTTTATACTACTGGATAACGGACATAGATGTATAAAAATCATTTGTTGACCTCAAAATTAAGTCTATTACTGTAATTTTGATTTGTATGAGCTAAAATATGTCAAAAAAAGAAATATTTAGCGAAAAATAGTCTTAAAGGTATAGGTACATGTCTACTGACATGGGTGCCGAAAATACACTCCATTCTATGTAATGTCTTGTATTATCGGCAGGGTTAAATTACTATTTTAGATATGAGACTGGTAAGTATACAATCTGAGAAGAAATATAAATTGCAATAGAGAATTGTGAAAAATAATGTCTGACAATGTGATGATATGTAATTTTATAAATAACAGTGCTCCTACCGGAATCTGATTTGAGTTAACAATAAATATGTTCAATTTAGGTAAACAGACTCTACAGGACATAGGAATAAAAGTATATCTTTGTATAGGTTATGGAATACCAACGTTTTAAAACATTGAAAAATGATATGTTGGGCTCAGGACATCATAGGATGTCAAAGGTAATAATGATGAATATGATTCTTTGAGAAATTATCAATCAAGTGATCTTACCCTTTATTTCCCCATTGAAAATCTACATGGTGGTTATATGGCCGCCAGCGGGAGTTATATCATTTATAACCCCCTCTGGGCCAGCAGGAGTTATATCCAGAAATATAACTCCCTGGCCAGAAAATGACCCAAAAACATTGTTTTATGATAAAAAATGGTGAAATAAAATAAAGAACACCCTCCAGGGAGCTATTTTAGAAGTTATAACCCCCGTGAAGCCCCAGGAAGCCCTTGGCCTACGGCCGCGGGCTTCCTGGGGCTTCGTGGGGGTTATAACTTCTAAAATAACCCCCTGGCGGGTGTTCTTATTATAGTAGGTTTTGGTTGTTTATTTGATAGGGTGCCGATAATAGAAGACAGGTGCCGATAATACACTCCAAAACATGACCAAATAATCGAAGTAATATTTTCCACATCAATTCATGAAAATCACCTAGAATATATTAAGGGTATTTGAATATGTACAGACTATCTTATACGGAAGATGCGGGTCTCAAAAAACGAGATCGCGCGTCGAAATTTCGCGGAAATCGCGAACGGACGTTGGGGGTGAGTTTAACATAGGATCCTATGGGAGAAAACATGTTATTTCGCGATAACTTTTTCAATATGACTCGAATCTTCATACAGTAAGTAAGAGAAAGTTTGGAATTGATCACAGGGATGCGATACAAGCCTTCAAATTTTCGCGTGCTGTGAATTTTTCGCATAATTGCGAAAATTCGCGTTTTTCCCATAGGCCCCAATGCTAAAAGTGGTCACTTCTGGAGCCCAGGATTTCACAGCGCGATGTCGAAAATCGCGGGTATACCGCTAACCCGTTTACTCCGTATAGAATATGTTTTGTATAAATTTCAGGGAAATTAAACAAATAATGATATATTATGCCCTAAGGTGCCGATAATACACGCCACTACTCTATATTAAATAATTGCCAATGATAGAATACATGTTTGACATGAAAATGTGGGTAACGTTAACTAACTTAGACAATTTTTGTGAAGAAAACCAGTTACCAAATTTGCATTGGCGGTCTGGAAAGAGTTAAGACTTTTAATACTTGCGTGGGCACCCTGATTATGAAAATTGAGAAGATAGGGATCTCTCTTCTATGCCCACGACTACCTTGATTATCACAAAATGTCTTTGAAAACAAGTTGCAGACACTTACCCTGGACGCACCGTGACGATGTTTACATGATTGGTTGCCCTTCGAAACCGAACTGTCACGGGCACACTGCAGAAATAATCGAACTAAGCGTTTGTCTTATCCTCACTTTGTAACAATCCAGTCACCCGTGATTTAAAAGAATTCTAAACCGATGATAGTTTCCATCTGTTTATATATTATTTCATTGCGTTTACTAAGGTGTCCTGAAAAACAAAATCACATTTTTCGACCAATCAGAACAGTGTGTTCCCGACCCTGCTGGTCGTTTTGTTTATTGACATTTCCGGTCATCGTGTAGTGCGGACGATTCTGTCATTCACGTTAGAACAAGTATAATCCACCTGAAAAGGTTTACCAACACAGTAATCAACTATATACAAGACACAGACGGTAATTATAACATTCAATGGTGTTGATCATTTGTATTCTCCCCGAAAATCAAGTGTGGACTAGACGATCGCAGACCGACACTGTCACTGAAAAGCGAAAAGTGACAAAAGTAAGAGTGTGTCAGTGTGTGCGTTAACTTTTATTGACAACTGACAGGGGTGTGCAAACGCTCGCCAATTCGCACTAAAATCTGTGAATTTCTTACTAGAACGTCCAAAATCTACTAACAATAGTAGTACTACTATTAGTAGTTATCATGGCGAGTTTTCAGGGAGTTAATACAGATCCATGTGGTTATAACCAATTTATGGGGCTTAAAAAAGAACAGCATATCTATTTTGATCTCCTGAATTGGTTGCTTTCTTGATTTTCTATGATTTTTTTTGTATTAAATACTTGGGGACTTTTTCTAATTATTTTAAAAAATGCAATAAAAAGTATAATTTTCATGCTACTTTACACATTGATAAAATCAAAATCTGAGAATTTTACACATAGTGGGATAAACTACAAGTTCTGCACTTTCTCACTGTACGTGTGATGAACCCCATATAGCATGGTGAAAATTCAAGGAGAATCAAAAAAGTCATCATAAATGATGATTTTTGCCTTTTTGTCAAGGGCTGACAGATCACAAAATATGACTCTAACAAGCTACCAAATTTGAACATGTTCCCAAAATTTGTCGTTATTGTGCTATATACCAATGAACTCCTCTTGAATCAAGCTTTTCATCAGTATAAATGTTATCATGATCAGACTTAGTGTGTGTCCATGATTGATGCCTGAACATAGCCATTTTTTAGAGGATTTTGACATTTTTTGGCTAAAAAAAACACACTCTCCATGATACCTAATACAACAAAAATCAAAATCTCAAAATTTTACACATACTGGGGGATACATAACAACCTGAAGTGACTTACTGTATATATTATAAAGCCCCTGATATGATGAAAATACAAGGACAATGCAAAGTCATCATAAATAATATGACCGAGTGACAAAATCTGACAAATCACAAAATAGGACTCTAACAAACTACCACATTTGAACATGTTCCCAAACTTTCTCATTATTGTACTATACCATTGAACTCCTCTTGAATCAAGCTTTCCAATGCCATGCTCAGACTCAGCATAAGGCCAGGAGAGTTGACTGAACATGACCATTTTTGAGGGGATTTTGACATTTTTCAGGTGAAAAAAGTCACTCTCCGTGATACCTACTATTTTTACTAGTCTAATGGAAGTTCATTGCCAAACTAGTTTGTGTTGGTACATGAAAAAGTCTGGAACCTGGCACATCATGATACCATGAATATTTTTCAATGAAATTGAATGAGCACGTTCTTTATGTCAAGGACTAAGAGTGTGCAATCAACCCTAGGAAAATTTGTGTTTCAGACATAATTAAGAGACCTTAAACAAGAAATGCGTAGTGTCCGCTGAAAAAAAGTGATCCGTAGTTTTCTTTCACAAGCGAACTAAACATATATCCCTCTCTTCTGTTACATCTCTGAAATTCATACCCTAATGGCCTACTCGCCCCAATTCCACAGTTTGTGTACAGAGTAGTTGTCTGCCTAACACTGTCACTTCGCTTGCTCCGTGACAGCTTCGCTGCTAATCTATCATTATTTTATAGAGCTAAATAAATATAAATCTTCAATTGCAATGAAACTTAGAGAATCTAAATATTACATGATTTGTCAATTTATTTCTTACCATTTCAATAAGATCCTACCCGCCCTACATGGTGTTGTTTGGAAGTATGTAATTTTACAATCTTGTTTTTATACTATTTCATAATATCCGGCCTACCCTACAGGTTGTTTATTACCACACCTTTACATCATTTTTTCAAATTTATTTTTACCATTTCATAATATCCCACACACCCTACATGTTGTTTATTACCTTTATATCATTTTTTCATATTTCTCTTTTACCATTTCAAAATATACTGCACATCCTACATGCTGTTTAATACCTTTACAATTTTTGACACATTCTCTTGGTCCCAAATGCATATTCTATTACTTAATGATGTGAGACCTGAAAATTCCCCTTCCCCATGAATTATGGACAGGGGGTAAAGCGATCATGTCGCTACGCTCTGTTGCGCCTATGGCGCGGATCGCTTTAAACAGGTTGCCCATGCAGGTCTTATAAGGTCTTAATTAAAAGGTCTGATTTTGGTTTTGCTATTATAAGGCTATTAGAAAGGTCTTATTTTGCAGTCAGAGGTGTTATAAAGCTCTTATTTTTAGGTTCAAGTAAAGTTTCCAAATGATAAAATCAGTTTTTTGTCCAACTACAATTTACAGGTTGCCTTCACTTAGCATTTTTTTTCATAAAAGCACCTTTAGTTGCTAGATATACACAGCCAATTATATTAACCATTTTTGTAGAACTTTGCCAAACTTTAAAAAAGTCATACTTTTGATAAAATAACACTAAAAAAGGTCTTATTTTCACTCATGAATAGGTATTATAAAGGTCTTATAAAGGTCATATTTTGATTTCTGAAATGGTTGGGCGCCCTGTTTTAAAAAATGTCATTTTTCCTGCTAATTTTAGGAGAAATCCTCAAATGTATGACGTCACACTGTGACTTATCGGGAACCCCATGCCCCCAAAAAAGGGAATCCCCATCCCTGTAGGATTTATCATGAGGGATATGGAATTAATTACAAATTAAATATATTTGCCCCCCTTGCACCAAATAATTTACTGTAAAATATATCCATCTAAAAGCAGTTATTAATCATGGAATCACAAGTCAACTTCAGAGGAGATTCCCATGGTTGTGACGTAGTAAGGGGAGTACTGAACACCCCAGAATTCAGGGGATTTCCAAAATTGATTTAGTTTCCCGAATAATTCCTTGATATGTTCGAATTTCCATTTCCCTTTTGAAATATTTTTAAAAGGCTAAGAGGAAGTCAAAAACAATAGAATTAGCAACTTGTAAAATTATATGCAAGGAACCCTTTAAGTAATATGAATATGACTTTTATTCTTTCACTCAACTCCCCCAGAGAGCCTCATTTTGGTGAAGGGCTCTGCCTGTTGCAGTTTAGCTTTCAGCTATCAGCAGAGAACAACTCTCCAAAATCCAGTTGTTATCTGAATTCTGATTGGTTCAGAGGCTGCTCTGTTGCAGTTTAGATTTCAGCTATCATAGTATCAGCAGATAATAAGAATGTTGGCGTTATGTCGACAGACGTCGTAACAATGTCGAGGACGTCGTAACAACGTCGAGGACGTCGTAACAACGTCGACGGACGTCGTAACAACGTCGACAGACGTCGTATTAATGTTGACAAACGTCACGAATTGCTTCTTTCAGCGGACACTTCACATTTCTTGTTACATACCAAATAGACATGGGCAGTCTTGGAACTAAAAAAAATACATGCCGTGAGCATATAGATGGTGTCCCATGCTGTTACAGGCTTTTCCGGTCAGTTCTTATTTATTTTAAAAACTTTTAGGGCCAAAAAATTAGGGTAGGTTGGGGTACCTGACCATAACAATTTTTCTTTTAGGCCTTAAACTAGACTTACCCTAACTTTTTGCCCCGACCCTAATGTGTTTGAACACTTTCCAGTGAAAAATGTAAGAGTCTTTATAAATGATACAGAAATTTATTTTTTTTTCACTCTAAGTCATTAAAAAATTATTTTCAAAAGAGCAACAAAAAGTACCTACCCTATTTTTGGGGGCAGAAGTTGCCGGAACACAACAATGTTTTTTTCCTTGGCCTTAGCTCAAAATGCATTTTTATGCCAAGACTTTTCCATCATTAGAGGTTCTGCTCCACCTAAACCTTTAGGTTTTCTTTGGTTTTTCTACTTGCGATTATCCATGTGAATGGAAGTTCATCATATTTATAAACACACACACCACACCCCGCACTTCCATGATAGACAGATGTAATTTCTAATGGATTATGAGTAGCGATCCACTTTGCTTTCGTATGAGAGGGCTAAATACATTTAGTAGTCTGTAAATGTATTTCTCACCCAACAAAACTAAAACTTAAGATATATCTTGATCGCCTGTTGTACAAACTTGTAGCATATTATGCTACCAAGAGGCCGGAATTACTCTTGTGTGTGATATTTCCATTGTCCCCAACTAATATCCCTGTACACAAGAAAATGATGACTTATGTTCGAATGCACTGGATGTAACATCATGGGGGTACCAGGGTGAAGCTTCTGCTCCTGGGAAGAATAAAGGCTCCCAGTAGCCCTGCTGATCATAGAAGGCAACGATAGGGGGGACCCAGCACTGACCAAGTGGTTCTTTGGGTTCGATTCCCGGTTGGTGTGTGGGTTCACTAAGGGATGAGGTACAGCAAAAAAGATTTCCAGGTTTTGATTCCCTGCTGTTTGCCCGCCCTGTCACCTTCATCTCATAGATACGGTCACCAAAGGCAGAATTCAACTCAACTTGTTTTCGGCATGAAAATGACCCTGGCTGTCTGTATGGAGTAAAACATCCATCACTCACTCACTGCACTGGATGTATGTACTTAGGACGATAAACAAGTGCTTCGGGTAGTGATTATGTCAGAAAAAATGTATGTGGGACAATGGCGCACTCCTCTTTGAATTAAATGAGACAAAACTGTTACATTTTATGTTTTAATGCGCCCAGGGTGCATGGCGCGGCCTTAACATTTTCACTGTTCAGGTAATGATTTGTGAAATCTTTGGACCAGGTTTCCAATAAGATGTATATAATCATTGTAAGACAAGAAGTTAAGCATAAAGGATAAAGGTGACATATACAGTTATTATGAATAATCATGTTTATTCACAATAGGAAACCACAATATCAAAAAATGCTTTCTTGGGGAATATGTGTGTATTCTATTCAGAAAAAAGTGATGAAAGGCATGTAGCAGAATAGCCCTTGTTTGTTGAGTCCCCTCTATGTATTTACCATTGACTGTGTCTCTGTTTGCTTGTGGCAGGGGCAATGTCTTCGCTGGCCGTGCCCGCCGACTCCTGGTCCAACCTGCTGCCCGCAGTGGGGTCCTTCTTCGCCTGGACCACGCTCTACTTCACGCTGTGCATCCTCAACTCCCGGCGCAGCTACGAGTGGCACGTGCGGGCCCTGACGGCCGTGCACGCCGTCACCGTGTGTGCCATGTCGGGCTGGTCAGGGTTTGTCCTCGGCCCCTGGCCCTTCACTGACCCAGGTAAGTGGCCAAGTACACAGTTCAGAGGAAGCATGATAGAGACGTTATTCGCCCAGTAGAGGTAGATCATAATGACTAGCGCAAAAGGGGTTCCTGTTTACTTAAAACAGTTCTATTAATTCATCTACTGCATGAAAAAATCCGAAAAAAATATTATGTATTCACTTTATGACCTCTACTTTCGATTTGCCAAAAATGAATTGTCAGATCATTGTTTTATAAAAAATACTGCATTTTGACAGATTTTAGGGGTCTGGCTTCGCTGGCCTGTTTTCTCCTATAATCTAATGTAAATGAATTGCACCATTCGGCACAAAAAAAACATCTTAATCAACAAAATTGTTGAAATAGAAAATAGCCTTTATTTTCTGTATTATGTAGAAATGGTTTTACACAATTTTGGTGTAAAGGCTTTGTTATAGCTCTTTGAACATGACTTGAATAAGAGAGAAAAATGACCGGAACCCCTTTATCTCGTCAATTCTCATGGACGAGAACCGCAACCTCTGCTAGGCGAATTGTAAACCAGGGCCACAATTCACCCTACATTGTTTTCGCTCTTATATAGTAGGTCCTGCAAGTACTTAGTCTGTTAAGTCAGACCAACGTTTCCCAAAGTGAGTCTGGATTCCGATTTACCGATTTTCTCTCCAGCAACCTCAAAATTTGATGTCTGGATTCCGATTTTTTTCTCCCCAGTAACCCTAAAATTGGATGTTTATAACACATTTCACAACATATAAGGGTACAATCCGATTTTCTTACTGCTATTTCAGACATTTTGGGAGGCGGGCCTCTGGGCCGACCTTCTGTGCACTTTTTTTTGGGGTGCTGGTTCCTGGTAATCATTTGTATATTCTAACCAGTATGATGGGTACCAGCAAAGGTTGTTACGATTTTGTGACAAATTGTTTGGTAGCTCTTTTTTTCGAAAGGTGAAGTAGAATTTTTATCTTACATAGGGTAACACGTAGTTTTGTAGGAAATAGATGCCCGAAACTCTCCCAGGCCCATTATCAGACCTGGGCATACATTGGAAGAAAAGAGAGTTGCGGATATTTATAAAAATATAAATATGCTTGGTAGAGGTTTGGGTATATTAGCTTAGGTTTTTCTTTCCAACCAGTCCGGGTAGACTTGTAAGTCTTAAGACGTCATGCGCATGCACACTCCTTCTAAAAAAAATTGCGTCCTTGACATGTCGCAGGTAGCTAAATCCGTTCGAGTGATTGATTAAACTCATCCTCGATGGACGGCCCTAAAAATGGTGAAACACTCATCATCCAAGTAAGATGAAATCACTCATTAAAAAGGTTCCTGGCACACAATTTTATGTTCATTTTGGCACCGTTAACAGGTGTCAGGATTGAACGTGGCCAGCGAACTGTCATGAACTGATGCTACCACATGAAGAGGTCCGGCCCGTGTGGGACTGGGTATTTATAGCGAATGGTCACATCTCTATGGCAAAAGGGATCCTGTAGTGGTCTCTCCCTTCTGTGGGGGTGAAATAAAAGAGACCTAGCCTAGGGAAAGGGGATCTCACCTTAGGTGGGTGAGAAAATCCAAAGTTAAGTGTGCCCATAGGTTATTCTTCTGAATTGTTCCAGAAAAAAAGGTTTAAGGCCAGAGTAACGGTTTCAACTAGTGTCTCCTTAGGCACCATGATAACTACGGTACCTTTGCATGTGTCAGGGGTGCCCCTCAAAAACCACTCTGGGGCAGGCCTTGCAGGGCACAACATTAAGGGTTTTAACTTACATGCCCACCGGGCAGGTACAAGTCAAGTTTTACCTGCCCGGCCCAATAATTCACCTGCCCCTCTTTACTTGATTATTACAATATTACAAAATTTTCCCCTGCCCTTTGGGCAGGTGGGTATCAACTTTTACCTGCCCCACCACAAATTTTACCTGCCCCGGGCAGGCGGACAATGCTTAATGTTGAGCCCTGCCTTGGGTAGAGGGGTTTGCTAGTAACAAACCCTCAATGTGACTTGTTACTAAGCCCCCTGGATAGGAATGGACCAAAGAGAGTGCTCGAGGGCTAAATTAAGATCCATTACGAAAATTAAAAAGACATTTGACGTGGTTATAGTATGGTCCCTATTCACTCACTCCAGGTTGAAGTTTGGGCCAAGGGGTCCGTGGTGTTAATTAAATTAAATAGTTAAAAGGTATCAATAAACGAAACGTGAAAAAAGTCAATTATACATTGGTTTACAAAGGCAACAAAATCTTTATTTCCGAACAATCAATCTTTGGCTTTTATAGCAAGTCCCTGTGTGACGTCATCTATTACGAAATTCCGTCTACAAAAGAATAACGATTAAGTTTTATAAAATCTAGGGGTTTCCTAGGAACTCCCCATGTGCGTCATGAATTAGGAGATTTTTCTATAAATAAGTCAAAGAGGATAGGACAAAACAAGGTAAGATACTGTTCTATAAAGTATCTCAAACACAAAACATTGTACGGAACCAAAGGTTCTAAATCAATTTCATAGTAAAATTTGAAACATAAAATCATGTAAAAGTTTTCCTTTTTTAATACACATGAACACACACGCTTTTGTTTGCCGCGATGTTGAATAGATTCATATGTTGTACAGTATGTCAAAATCCTGAAACAAAATAGCATATTGGGGCTTATATTCGGTGAAATTAAGGTGGAATTACCCATGAGCATTAATGCAACAACCGCATCCTGTGAGTTTTGTGACAGTCCAGACAGGTTGGCTATTCACCGCCATTTGTGAAGACCTGTGTGTGTGTGTCCTACCAACTGTGTCAGGGAAGACCAAGGTAACAGTCGTGCATGGTCACCCATGTATGACTGTAACTAAGGCCACAGGGGGACAGACCAGTTTGAAGATGAGGACTGATCAACCACAGCTGAGTAAACTGTCCCTTGAGGTTGCTAGGACAGCCACCACTGCTGGCACGAGCATTTTAGACTTGGATTGGCAATGATACTTGATAGGCTACTTCCTCTCCTACCTCATTTGAAGAATTTTTAATTTTTGGGAGTTCCTAGTTATATCTATATAGTATTGTAGCTCCCTCAATCAGTCATGTCTTTAGCTATTTAATTTTCTTTGTCCTCAATGACTGGTTACACAATCTCATGTTCAGCAGTTGAAGAGCATTGTCTTACACAGGCAGTAAGATCTCCGCGGAAATGCGGAATCCCGCATTTTTTAAAAATGTTTTGATAATTTTTGAGACTCGTCCAAATCTGAGGAGAAAATATTTTTTATATAGGGGATGGGGGTTTCTTCAATAATTTTTTGTCAAAAAATAGAAAATATATGAGTGTTTTCTTGTGTTTAAAGATGTATTTATCATATTTCTCTTTAGTAGATATATGATATCTTAATTTCCCTCCTCAAAAATAAGCAATTGTATAATACATCATTTTTCTGCGGAAGTGACTTTCTGTGACTTTCTGTGACTTACACGCCTGCTACAATGGTTGTTAGAATCAGTCAGTGTGAGAAGCCAGAAGTGGGTTACGTAACCAATGCCTAAGCCAAACAGCTCTCGGCCCTTCACATTAGAACCACCACTGTCAGTCACCTGCAGGCGGGTGGTCCCAGGTTAGTGATGGGTGACTCGGTGCTATAATATAGGTGTATGGCAGACCATGCATGGACATGGTAGTAGCCCTTTCCTAAACCTCTCCCTGAGCTATGTGTGACAGCAGCAGTGGTGGTGGTGCCCATATAGCCTTCTGGTATTATGACCCCCTTCAGTTTATTGAGGGATGACCATCGCCCATGCATGAGTGTAAACTTTGTAGCTTTTTTGCTTATTGTAAGTGAAAAAAATCCTTGTTTATATGTAAATTATCAAAAATTAGCAGATTAAAGGAGGATTTTTTCACTCTAATGGATTGAGAGACCTGTCTTCTGTTCTTTTGGGAAAGTAACGAATCTCAAATACTATTGTTCACACATCTATTGTAAGAACAATTGTAAGCGTCGGCACCTTCAAGGCTGACTGATTTTGTTGTATAAGCATGCAGGTGAGTGTCGGCACCTTCACATTTGAAAGGTTATGTGAACCAATGAAAAATAGAGTTAACTATCAAAGCATGTTCAAGTCACTTTCAATGAACCAATGAAATCAACGCTCACTCTCAAGGCATGTGCAAGGCACGTGCCGTACAAAGGAAAGAAATCAGATTTAGAAAGGCGACTAGTGTTTTATGAAAAATGATAAAAAAATAATATTCCATCTGTCAACTAAACTGATCTATGAGTTGCAAGTCTATATAATGCTGCTTCGGTGATTCTTCCAGTTAAAGTACCATCATCTGCAGAGCAAATCCTATGAATGCGTAGGAATTGCCCATAGGGGATTCCCCTTATACAGTGCCTTGGATGGGTAGAGTCATAGTATTATATAGCACTGTCTGTTGGTTTTATAAACAGACTGGTTTTTATATATCTAAAGTATCTTGCCCATTTGGGGTGCATAAAAAAGATGCCATCTTTAAACCTCAGCCACAACAAGGGTTGTTGCTAATAGGTATAGACATATTTTTCTTCAATGTCTGCCATGAAGAGGTTGGCATACGTGGGGGCTATCCTTCAGGGTTCCAACCATACAGGGAAAACAGGGTAACCAGGGAAAATGGCAAAAAAAAATCCCTGACAGGGAAAACACAGGGAATTTGGAAATTTTGCCAAAACACAGGGAATTTCATTTGGCCAGGTCCTAAAATTTCTGATTCTCAAGATATTAGGGATTTAACATTTTGTTGTTGGGTTGTCCAATTTTTTTCTGCACGCAGAGGCTTTTAAATTGGAAAAATTTGCTGGATATGACACAGGGAAAAATTGCAGCGGGACAGGGAAATTTCAGGGAAAACACAGGTAATTTAAAAATGGACTTTCGGTTGGTACCCTGATCCTTGTCCCCATCGCAGTGCCAATTATTTGCAGATAATGTTTGTCATCAAAATGGAATTTTTTTAAGTCAGCACCATCCACCTTCTGTTATGCTCACAGTGTGAGGAGGGCGTCACTTAACCACTCTCTGGACCCAGACTGGGCTCTGAGGGTGGACATAGGCAAAGATGGCGGCCCTCATAGAGGGACTCCTGACGTCGGTATATAGCCTTGTTACATAATTACAGTGGGTTATTATGTAAATATAAAGTGACCATTGACCCCAGATCTGGGTCAGGTCAATACCCCTGCTAGGTTATGTGTAAACCCCAGTTGGACTCTACCGGTCCGAGGAGAGAGGTGGAGATGTTGCGCGTTTATTTGTGTTTTCAACAAATATATATATATATATATATATATATATATATATATATATATATATATATATATGACTGCTGACTATCTCTAAACAAGATGTTAGCACTTTCCAAGTAGATATCAAGGTCTGCACCCTCCAAGCAGATGTTGGCTTTTAAATCTTTCATTAAGTTTATATATTGTGTCTGTTGTTGATCTCCAAAGGGTTTTTGATAAATTTCCAATCATGTTTAAGGGTTTGCACTCCCCTAGGAGATGTTTACTTTTTCAAATTTTCGTGTTTTTGTTGTTGTTGGTTTGCTTCTTTTTTTAAAAAGCAAATTTTGTATAAATCTTTTTGACTGCTGAGATCTCCAAAGAGGTTTATATCATTCTCCAAACAAATCTTTGGTATAACACTCCAGGATTGTTATGGTTCTTAATCACCATCAAGCATTATTCACGTGTTCCAAACATAATTTAGAGTTTACATTCTCCATGCAGAGTATACTATATTTCTTTTGAACGTATCATTTTAAGATTAAAACAAGACGCTCCGCGTCTCGGCTCAAACAGTAGACTCGCCCTATCCGCACCATCCTAGCCAGTGTCCGAAATTAAGGAAAAAATGTATGCATCTGCTGGGTGCATGCATGGTTGCATCCGGCCTGTATGTTATGCATTCGCTCTTAGATATATAGTGTGTAAACTAATATTTAGAAAATCTATGCATTAGTGGGGGTATGGATGGGGGGATCCCGTGTCCCCTGTCGAATTTAAGAAATAATCCTGTCCCATGTCACTATCTTTTTAAGGCCCATGTCACCTGTCGAATTTAAGAAAAGGACCATGTCATTTGTCACTTATTTGCTATGTCGCCTGTCAAATTTAAAAAATGGCCATGTCACCATGTTGAATTTAAGAAATGCCCATGTCGCACTGTCGATTTTAAGGGTCTAGACCCATCGTAGTATTTGTAATCCATGCACCTGAGGGCCAAAACCTGCATCCCGGGTGCAGGGTAGCAATCAGACGCTGTGGGTAGTATGTAGACTCGCCCTGCTTCGTTCCTGCCACCACTGAACACTCTCCAAGCATTCCCGTTTTCCCAGCTAAAGATCTGCTTGGGGAGCTACAAGGCCTGTCGTCATGACGACCATAGTAACGGTGACGTAGCAACGTCGCATAACGTCATGAAAATGCCTGTCACGGCTGTGAATTCGTTTCTTCCACCTTTTTAAATATTACTCTCAGGTTTAATATGAATGGTGAAAAGAAAAAGATTTAGATAGAATCACAACTAGAAATGAGGATCACATCTTGGCGTGAGTTCCTTCCGCTGCATTCAAATTCGGCAGGAGGGTGAAACACTCTCTATAAGTGGAAGTACAGGCTGAAACCAGTGAAAAAACATGGCGGCGCATGGGCCAAATCTTGTTTCCACAGCGTTTTTAAGAAGGGGGAACTAAATCAACTTACTTTATTCAGGCCTCAAAACGGGACCTTTAAAACCTTTTTTTTGCCTCTTGGACTTTTAAAACCTTTATTTACCTCTCAACGACCTTTAATGACCTTTTTTTTCATTTCAAGTGACCGTTAAGTGTAAAAAATTTGTAAGAAGGACAAAAATTCATGAAGAATCTGGACTGACCCCAAGAAATTGTTATGAGTCTATGACAAATGATGCATTTCAAGGGAAATATGACTCATTTAAATGAGTGTGCCATTTTTGCATCCCAAATTATTTTGACCTAATCATTGGGGATAGCGTTCTTGTAAATCATAAGTGGAGTTTCTAAGAAATAGAGGTTTTGAAATGCTAGCTTGTTGCTGATCCGGTTTGGAAATAAGAGGGGTCATTTCTAGGACCTCTGTACGATTCTAAACACAAGGTGCTGTTCAAACCAGTGAAGAATGGTTAGACAACCATATATTCTTACCCTTGCCTACTGCCTTGAAGAGGATGTCATTTATTTCAAACCAAAAGTGAAATTAACCTTGAATTCTGTAAAAGGTAGTAGCACCAAGCAAAAAGGAACAATGAAACATATGGTTTTGGTCTAATTTCATCATGAAATTAGTTAAAACTATGACTTTTAAATGACCTTTTTCCCCCTAATCTGACCTTTATTTTCCAAAATACGACCTTTTAAAGGGACCTTTTTTTCATGATCCCCGCTTTGAGGCCTGTTTATTAGCAAAAGATGTGGCTATTCTTAGCCGTACACCATTCAGTTCTGTGAGAGAGGTAGAATCGCCATTTCCAGTCTAAAATTATTCTAGTCTTCTGTAAAATTGTCACTGTTGTCATTTTCGTCATACCCACACACCAAAATAACTAGTCTGAATATTGGATTTCACCGCACAGTAGCTTCACAGTCATGACTTAGCACCTGCCCAAGGTAAGGAAATAGATGTCAGCTGTAAAAATGCTGCTGTCAGTAGATCTACTGGGTGGCTGGGTTTTAGGGTAAGAATTAGCAAAAGGTATGCCCTAAAACTTAGCTGTTATCAAAATTGCTTAAGCTAAAATTGTAATGACCTATTTGTTGTCCACAACAATTTGTATAGGCACTTTAAAGCATAATGCATTTTATTGGCATCTTATTTGTAACAAAAGTGTCCCGAAATTGAATGCTTCTGATCGTTGCTTCTTCTTGGTTCTTCCTAGAATAAGATTCGAGTATCAAAAGCCCCATTTGGATTATCCTTAGGAGGCAATTTTTGGAAACTCGTTGGCTTTTTTACCATATCTTATAAAGTTTCTCCAATTCTAATGCGGGAATGGCCCCTTCCAAGTGAACTGAATGCAGGAATTAAATTCTGTATGCTGGTATCCCGCATCCCACACACCTAGGAAAAACCCTGCTTGTAAAATTGGCTGCCAATACATAATTGTCAGGAAACATTTACCAACATGTTGGTTAATTTATCAAGAATGCTGCCGATTATATATTGGCAGTAGCAAATATATATTGGCGTCAAATCGGCAGCACACTTTCGGTATGTGGAACACGCACCTTAAACTTGATGGACTTTAAGGACCCAGAAGTAAGAGTTGCAAACCTACCTGTTAATTGAAATTTCACATCCTTATAATTGTAGCTTATTTAGAGTTAAATGTGCAAAGTGTGTCATCTTGACGCAGTGCATTAAAGAGGAGTAATAGAATAAACGCGCAAAAACCCTTTTGAGGCAGGTATTTTGAACGAGAGTGTTGTGTATTATTGTTTGTTGTGGGGAAGTGCATAATAAACAGTTTCTTTTTATCACTTCATGCTTTTGAGTAATCTGTTAGCTAGCATCTAAGCATAAAGTTAAGATATGTTAGCCAGCAGTAGAGGAATACACTTCATTCATCTGGGTGTTCAATTCTAAACAAAGAGACTCGCTTGCACAGGTTCAAATGTTTATTAAGAATCCATAGAAAGGTGAAGGTACAAACATTCTGCTACATAATCTAATCCAATTCCAGCAACCTCAGTTTGATACTCATCACTCATAGAGTATAATTCTATCCAATCACTATAGTAGTCTAACTCCTCACTCTGATGGAATACGTTCCTAGCCCACCAGTAAAGTGGACCCCACAATACACTGCACACAGGTGTTCTCCTACAACAACTTTATGGTCACCATGAAATGTCACCAGCACTGACTTTGTCTTGTTCCGTTTTATCAGGGCCATGCACTTAACCTTTTGTGTCTTCTCTTTCCACCTCCAGAACGTATGGGTAAGTCTGACTTTTGTTTCGCCCTTTCTGGCAGTGAGCCCCTAGTGGTCAGTCCCTGAGTGCACCCCGCAGCCAGCCTAAGTTCCACCCCGTCCATTGGCCCAGCTCCAGCTTTCTTATTTTCACTCGGGAAAAGAAAAGACTGAATTGTAGGCATTCTCAAATAAACATATGAGACAACTGAAAAACAAATACAAAAAGCCTCCTTCTCTCGTTGCCCGGCCCGCCCTGTCAGGTTTGTGTAATGGCACACCCAAATGGACTGGGATAGCATTTAGAACCAGGGATGTAAGTTTTCCGATTTTCGTCGGATTTCCGATTTACCTCCTCCAGCACCACCCAAAATCAGTTTCAAATTTTGATGTTTAGAGCACATTTCACAACATTTAAGGACACAATCAGATTTTCTTACTGCTATTTCTGACTTTTTCACTGTACCCAACTTACATCCCTGTAGTGTAGAACGGTCGGCATGCAGTTTAGTACGTACACCATATAACACGATTTACGATTATCAGAGTAGGATGCTACTTGTTGCAGTGTAGAATACTTCTGTTGCAGCATGGTTTTGTTAGAAGAGAAACATATAAACGATTTGTTAAGAAGGAAGATGAAGGCAACCAAGGTATAGGGAACGAATTAAGGATAGACACAAAGGAGTAAAAAATATAGATTCATTTTTGTTTGGTGTATTGCTAATATCTTGTATTCCCTTTTTTCTTTAGAATCTTCTCCCATACTTCTTATTTTAACGCTTAGTAATGATTTTTTAATTGATATATACATCTGTATAATACAAGATAATATTATCTCTTAATGGCAGGGCGTCGTTCGCACTGTCCTCCCTCCTTACTTTTATAGATTAAGTACAGTATCATGGCGTACGTCAATAAAAATGTGTCAATAAATAAAGATATAGTCACATAAATATGTTTGATTTTAATTAATTAGAAACAAATTTTGGAGATTTATTTTTTTGAGCATAGATATCTCCTTTGATATATAAGTGACAAAGTGTCTAGTTTCAATTTAATTAGTAAAGACAGGAACATTTTGTCATATTTAGGAACTTAATATTTTAGGTTTCACAAAATATGGACCCTAAAAAGAAATCTGTGCCACGCTTCTCTCGAAACGGTTCTCATACATTTATCAAAACTTTCTTCACGTAGAATATTGAGAAAGATATCCTTGTTGAAGAAATAGTAGTCACAAAAACTACTCTTTCGAAATCCCTGTATCAAATGTATGTCTAAAGCGCTGTTCAACCCCGTTTTATCTAATTATCTTATAGATTTATTGTCTTACTTCTCAATCGATTACCACCTTCATTTTACGGATCTTATGAAAGCTAGATAGCTGAGATTTCACTTCTTTTCACTCAAATATAAGATGTGGATGTTGTGCACAGAGCAACGGAGAGCTAAGTGGAAAAGTAAAACTGAGAAAAAAAACATGCCAAACCCCAGTGTCTATCCTTAATTACACCGTAACCCCTTTTCTTCTTGACAGGTCTTTCGTTTATTATTCCTTTATTCGTATTCTTGTTCATGAACCTAATTGCAGGATGTTCTGTGTAAATCATGCTTACGAGAATGTCATTTATGTGTATATTTTGTTAACCAATGAAAATCTCAAATCAAGGGGGTTACATTAGTTTTAATCTTATTGGTTAAACCATGCAGCATCGCTACACTCCTCTCTCTTTATGTACGCACTGTAGCATTAGTTTTCGTTGGTTCTAAGGGCAATAGCAACAATCATTTTTGGTCGAAGAAGAGTCAAGTCAGTTTATCTGTATATTCATATCAATTTCTGTTTTTAACACTCCCTACCCAAAAATATTTCACATGTTTTTGTGTATTATAGTCCATTTTGGTATTGTTCTATTGTTCATAACCTTGAGTGTCCTTTAAAGTTTAAATGATATTGATTTACAGATAAAGAAATAATGTCATAAGCGAGTAGGTCAGTTAAAGCTAAATTAAAGACAGTGTACAATAGATAGATGGGACTTCTATACGTGATGTAATACATTTCCATTGAAAAATACAAATAACCTTAGAAAATTCAAAAGCCCCTAATCATTTATGTACTTTGAATTTTATTCAGAGGTTCCCAGATCTCAGGCATCAAACTATTCATTTATTTAAAAGGAATTTCCTTTAAAGAGAGGGGCCAGTGAAATTTCAGTTATCATTAAATTGCACTTCAGTTGTTACAGCTATTGCTAAAATAGACATATTCCAAATTTGATAGAAAATGATTGACCGCTTCACATAGAAAAGCAGCCTTTCCTATAGGATAACGTCCTGTTGCCCTTGTCCAGAGGAAAACACAAATCTGTGTGTGACGTCACACAAAATGACAGTTATATTTAAGTTTCAAATTCCTAAATTCCATAAAAGCTATATTTTTTCACATTTTCTTTTATGAATCATTTAATTTTGTGATTCTAATCTCTTTTAGACTTATAAAGAACATTTAACATATTTCTTATTGCATTTATTTCAGTTTTATCATTTTTCAACTGTTCTGCTTGTGACGTCACATACAGATAATTGCTCTGTGCAGGCAGTGTCAGCTGCAGACAGGGAAGCTCATTTTGATAATGACAAAAGTGAATAAAACAAAAACTACTAGAGATAAAAGCATAAAATTTGGTATGGTTATTCCCTTGATGGTAAAGATCACAGCAGTATACTAATTTTTTGTCACTGGCCCCTCCCTTTAAATTACTTTACTTTTTTTCTAGAATAAGACAATATCATGTAATCATGCACAGAATTTCTTTTCTTTTTTTGATCGAAAAATTGGAAATTTTTCGAGCATATCACTTGCAAAATATCAAAGCCCAATCGTTGGTAGGCTTCTGGGGTAAATATTTTGTATTGCTTAATTCTGGGTTCACTTCATCATGTTTGATTGTTAATCTTTTTATGGAAGGGTCACCGGTTTTGGCCCCTTTTGAATGATTTTTTATCGGCCATAAAAAAAACATATGGAAAACCCCTTTGGGTCCTCTATAATTAATTTTTTAACCTTGTTAAAAAATAAATATAAAATACAACTGTGAAATACAACTGTGAACTATAGAGAGGTTAATTTTCCATTTAAAGTTAATGCGTGTTGGTGTTGTTTCATTGTATAGATAATAGCTAGCTCCATTCGCAGTCTTCCTCCTCGTCGACTGCGGTCGTCCAATACATAATTATAGTTCCCTCATCATGTAAGACGTGAACACTCGTTGTGAAAGGATTTGTTGTTTATTATCCAATGTCTAGTCATTCCGTGACAAGAACTCGATTGACCATGATCAGTCCCGAGGTTAGAGTCCCCTCAAATACATTCAGTCAACGCTCCGCGCTCTAACACAATTTCTATATGCCTCTCTCCAGAACCTAGACTGCAGATTAAAGGTCCAACCTTCGCAGGATGTTTACTCACACAGTGCGTGCAGCTACTCTGGCTAGCTAAGAGCGGAACACATTATTATATGGTGGTACGTCACACCTTAACTCCTCCCTCATTTCACTACTGTCAAAGTGAAACATTGGCTTACACGTGCGCTTCTAAGCTCACGTTATGCTGCCCAAACATGGACTGGCCACCCGCGTCAGTACAACTGATTAGGTGATCTATCAAAACCGCAGCAAAACCGCTTAACAAATCAGCAGGGCTATTCCTTATCTGATCAACAAAAACGCAAATATACACCAAAAAAAACTCCCATTACCCACTCACCTAACCTTCCCCTCCCACCTATAATCCTCCTCCCCCTCCCCCCCCCCTCCCCCCCCCCCCAGTACTTACACCAACCCCTGTGTGTATAGGAGCAGGACCAGACCTAGTGCTGAGCCTGCCCCTGTGACCAGTGGCACAAGGGGACCAATCAGATCCCCCCATACACCTGGTTGGAAACTGAGGCTGACAACAGAACCAATCAGATCCAGACAGATTTCAAGCGGGAAAAGGCACCCCTGTGAAAAATATTTTCACTTACCTGTTTTCAGTTGCGGTCTTGTCTCACCCAGAGCAGCCAGCCACGTCCCCACCCACTCACTTCATGTTTCTTCCAAATTTGGCAAAATGATATGTTCAGTCTGCCTAGTGCTATGGATAAGGCACAGGAGACGGCAAGGTCATTATTATTTTAGCATTGTTACATGAGTATCGTTGAATGTAAGTATGATAAAGAATCTGAACAAAAGTTGGATTGGCAGGGTTCTCTCCAAACCTCAGCGTGCAGTGAGATGCGAGTTATTTGTGCCATGCTGTAGTTTGAAAAAGTAAAAACAAATAAGGTAAAGAGTTATCCATTGATTAACTTCACATTTTGCACAACGTTTTTGTGAGCCCTTAATTATAGTTTTTAGTATTGTAGCTTATGGGAAGGGCTCACTCAATCAGTCATGTCTTTTGTAGGTATTTGGGCTTTGATCTGATTGCCCGGTTACACAATCTTACATACAAGTAGCTACAGGCCTTTGTCCACCGGCATGCATTTGTAAGCAGGACAATTAGTGTGCATCAGGTGTAATTGAGTGGGCAGGCCTCTCCCTTGCACCCTCCCCCACCCCCACTCCTTGAACTCAGTTCAAGGAGTGGGGGTGGGGGAGGGTGCAGTTTGAGAAGCCAGAAGTGGGTTACATAACCAGTACTTGAGCCACTGTCCCAGTCAGGGTCTAGGCAGTCAGTGTATACAAGGCCGGGTAGGGGGAGGAGGAGAGGGGGGGGGGGGGGGTCATGGTTGCTTGGGCGCATGGACAGTGATATAGGAGGGAGTCCTATTGGTCAATCAGGTTGACCAATGAGTGTACAGCTGCCCGGGACAGCTGCACTGCCCAATGGACACTACTGGGACCCCCCCACCTCTATGATGAGATTTCTGATTTCTAGTTAAGGGCGGACATCGATCGTTCCAACGATCGGAACTTTGATAGTCATTTGCTTCTTGTTGGTTAATTGATTTAAGGGATCTTGGCCTGATCCCTGAGTAATAAACTGAGAAAAATGTCTTGGAGGTAAAATTGAGACAGGCACAGTACAATTTCTAAAGCTCATGGGCTTATTCAGGGAAATTTTCGGCACCTGTCAGGTCTAATTCACTGAATACAGAAATGTAAGTAAGATGGGAAAAGACATATAAAGTGGCCTACATTATGAAAGAACGCAGAAATAAGCATGTGAACCGCTAGAGCTTGTCAGGGCCTCAGCTGCCCCCAAACCCCCAGCCATATTGTGATCCAACGTTTACAACTTTCTTTTCCCCTCAACCATAAGATAAAGAAAATAGAAGATGCTCCCAGTCTTCAGATTTTATCAAACTGATTTAAGAAACATAATGCATATTTGGAGAAGAAACTTATTTTAATAGAAGGGGGTAGTGGGTTGTATTTGTAAATATGGTTTACATAACTTCTGCAGTTTGGAAGACCTTTTCCATCCTACAGCATACTACAGTATATTCCAGAAAAAAAATCAAAGTGAATAAAGCATTTTAATGATACATTACCAAGGAAACAGGCCATTCAAGTAGATTCATACATGAGTGCTCCCCGGCTATCAATGGACTGGTCCTGTGTTAATTGCAATGTGCACTGAGCAGGAACTGGGTCAAGTGAAATGGATTTGGTTGACTACAGTATGACGTACATTTCACTGGTGGAGCCTGAACCTGGCCATACTCATATATTCTTTGCTTTAATATATTGACCTGCAACAAGGCCCCCAGGGGACGAGCCCACCAGTGACACCTTTACACACGTCATACGTGTAATGACCTGGACCTCAGTCTCTCAAGTCCTATTAAAGTGGATTCTATATTCTTATAATTAGATGAATGCTATAGTTACCTTCACGTTTTTGTTTTCGCTAATTCATCAATGCTGCATATATGAGTTAAGCAAATACCAGGATAAACGTAGCAGAAGACTTTGAAGGTAGTGTCAAGTCTGAAGTCTGGGTAATTACAACAGTGGTAGATCATCTAGATGATTACGAGTTTTACTTAACTTGAGATTATTTTATTATCAGCTGTTGTCCCACCAGCATGTTATACCAATTCAATCTTCAAACAGCCCAGGGATCTGGGATGGGGGTTCCTTCAGGAGCCTCCTGGGAAGAATTTATTCCCAGGAGCCCCTTACTGTTTGTAGAAGGCAACACTTGAGGAGACCAAACTGAGTAGCTCAATTGATAGAATGCATGCTTTGAGTCTTGGGATTTATCCCTTGCCGAGTCACACGAAAGACAGTGGTTGCTACTTGCCTGGCACTCAGTATAAAGTAAGCACCATGAAACATGACCGGTCTGCCCGGTGTTTATAATGATGTGTGGCATTAAAGTTCCTGTGACACGATTTTAGTATGACATTTTTATTGAACTATCATCTAGAATGTTGCAAAACTTAAATATTTATCTGTGTCCATTGCAGAAATACCCAATGTGTTGTTGTACACTGACCGCACTAAATGAACTTTAGTTCCTTCGTGAGCCTCTTATCTCCCTTCGCGCTCCCTGCTACAGAATCCTCCCTGTGACGTCACCGGGAGAATAGCCTTAGTCCTGGAGTCACACTCGGAATCAAAATGCTTGATGGATTAGTCACACCTACATTTTATTAGCCACTTTTTTTTATATAAATCCTGATTCATCATTTGATTGTTTTCATTCAGGTACCTACATTAATTATCAATATTTGAAGGCGATCACCCCAAGATCCTTCACTTTTGCTGAAAGAATGGATAAACTGCATGTTCAAGAATGATAGAGATACCTGAAACTGTATCCGAGATTTAAGTATTTTGTGGCCTTACTTTCTTTCACAAGAGGGGAAATAATGATAATTCAGACAACTTACAGGAGATTTATGCTTTCGCCGAATACTCTAACATTGCCTTTTGATATCATTCACCAAACAGTAAATCTCAAAATTTAAATGTAAAAGGGGGATAAGTTGACAGGGCAACATAACAATTTCTTAAATTCAACAGGGTAACAATATGGTTTCCTAAACTCCGCAGGGCAACATAGAAAGCTTGCATCTGGTATTCATTCAATTTACTGCTGTCAAATGTTTAGATGATTATTTGGATTCTATGATATTGATAAGTATGTGGTCACACAAATTAGGAACATACATACAAAAGATATTAAGAGTTGGAATAATGTCTCGCCAAGGGTTGAAATTCACAAATGCAAGTGTGATGAGCGGCCAGCGAACCCCATGCCTACCCTTACTGCCTGTAGTGCGAATCTTCATAGTGATATAGGTGTGAAAGCATTTCTATTTATAATTACTGTTACAACAAAAACAAAGCCACACACCTGTCACATTGAGTGAAGGTGGAGAAATGCGCACTGGTGTACACTGAGTCCAAATGAAAAGAAAATGTATGTATGTTATGAAAGGGTATCTAGTTTATATGTAGTTATACATATCTACCGGTAAGCTGTCTCCCGGTGACGTCATATATTCCTGGCCCCCATGCTACACCAGCAAAACCCAGATAAGGCAGTTTCCAAATCCAATTAACAAATACTTTTAAAGAGCACATTTACCAGGGGTTTAAATAAGCAAGATGTAACTTTTCGTTAGAGACCAATGGAAATGTGCTTAGCAAGGTTGAATGTGTCACTGGATCTTTAAATCTTTGTTGAATATGTATGTTGCTTACTCCTCTGACGGCAACCGTGATCTTTAAATCTTGTGTCTCTTATAATGATTACAATTTATTTTATGAATATGCATAGTTATGAATGATTTCTATGAATATGAATGATTATGAATGATCATGCATGATTATTTATGAATGTGCATGATTATGAATGATCATGAGTAATCATGATTGATTAGATTATAGATGATTTTTCTTTTTTTAATTCGTTATTCCTTGAACTTCAGACCCTCTGCTGTGGCCTTACTTTAGTAACACCACACTCGTTTTAGGGGCAGCCTCCTTTGGCTGACTTCCCTTTAGACTTGTCTCGGCCTTAGCCACCCCACCACAGGTGACTCCTTCCCTTTTGGTTTGAGTTTTAGGCTCCACCACCACTTTTTAAACCACCCCTAACACTATTTCTTCGCGTTGTATTAAGTTTGATCAATGGTATAAAGTTTGATTGGCGAAGTATAGGATGGCTGTTTCATGAAACAAGTGAAAGAACCAGTTCACCCTTGTTCATTCTTGTGAGTGGAGATTTTAGTTACATTTAGTTATTGGTAGATGTGTTTAATGGCCTTTGACAATTTTTTTTATATAGGAATGGATTATGTGTAGTTATAATTCTTTAAAGAAATGCCTTAAAGGTTTTTTTACATAATTTCATCATAGGTTTATATGTTTTTGCTTGTATTTATATTATTTGGTTAAAATTTACAAATTTCAAGGGCAACTCTAGTGGGAGAGTGAAACCAAGGTGCATGACAATTGCCTGGCATGTCATTAGGTGGGCGACCAAGTGGAACAGAGTGTAATTTATCCACACAACCCCTTTTCCTAAGTTTCCTAATCTGGTTCTAAACGAATAGATTAAAGTCTGACTCCATTACAATACTCTGACTCCATTAGATTATTCTGACTCCAAAGAAACATAGATCCAAAAATAGCAGAATATAATCTTGCATACTCCCAGTCCAGGTAATTCCCATGAGTTAATCAACTCTAAACAAACAATAATGACTCCAATTCATAAACCTACCTCAAATATAATGGATCCATAAGGTTGGAGATAATTTGGAATAATTTGCCCTACAATAAATACAAGAGGGGTAGGGGGATAGTTAGGGAATAGGGAAGGGGGAGGGACCCTGCCCCTCCTGGTTGGGATAACCAGGAGGTTGGAAAATGGTCACACAACAAGTAAGTACTGGGTACGAATGACCAACGATTTGGAGATGGCTCTCCACTTTTATTCCCTAAATTATCAGTTTCATAATGGTCCGTTGATATTACCAAGGGGGCAGAAGTCCCAACAGGGGGCGGGCTTTGCGTGCACAGTTCATGGAGGCACACTGTAAACTCTCTAAAGGTTATCCAAAGCCAGCTGTACACTATTATCCAGTACTGGTACTGGCTGCCAGTAACAATGTTTTTAGGAAGTTTACGGTAAAGTTCTCCAGGCTAGCACTCCCGGCACGTGATCGATCCACCTATGTCCTTGCCCTTGGATGATATGTGAGTGTCATCACACAATGGTCAGTTAACCATCCACGTGAAATATCTTTATATGTTCCAGGACCAATATGACTATACAAACTATAATTGATATGATTGGTATCATAATCATCAATTATACAACATGGTAACAATAATGTCAAACAAATTATTAATATTCTTTTATATATATGACACACTTGATCACAGAATGTGGCCAAGCCAATTAGTATTATTTTTACAAGAGGTCAAATCCCCTACCTTCTGTTGATATCGTGTGCCAAATGAGAAAAAACAAGTTCACAATTTCAAATTTGTATGACATTCGTTCTCAATTCCAACATTAACACAAGGTCATCAGACATGTTTATCAGCATGGTGGCCATGTTTTTATGATATGCCAAGTATCCAAAAATGACTTCAAATTTTCTACTTTTTAGGAATTTCCTTTCACTTGCAACTTTAAGACGAGGTCATCTGACATATTCATCAATATGGTTGCCATATCTTTATGATGTGCCAAGTGTCAAAAAACAACCTCAACATTTCTAATTTTTGGTAAATTTCTTTTAACTTATAAGTTTAAGATAACATCATCAGGCATGTTTGTGAGCATGGCAGCCATGTTTTTATGATATGCCAAGAATCCAAAAATGACTTCAAATTTGTATTTCTTTTTAGGAATTTCCCCTTACTTGCAACTTTTAGACAAGGTTATCTGGTATATTTATCAGTATGGTTGCCATGTTTTTATGACATGCCAAATGTCTAAAAACAACTTCAGCATTTTTATTTTTTTGTAAATTTCTTGAAACTTCTAAGTTTAAGATAACATCATCAGGCATGTTTGTCAGCAGGGCGGCTATTTTTTTGTGACATGCCAAGTATCCAAAAAGTATCCAAAAAGTATGCCACTTTTTTAACAAATTTCTTTTCACTTCAGAGTTTTAGATGGGGTCATCAGATATATTTATCAGTATGGTAGTCATGTTTTTATGATACACCAAGTGCCCCAAAACAACTTCAACATTTTTTCTCTTTAGGAAATTTCTTTTCATTTTCAAATTTTACACAAGGTCATCAGACATGTTTGTCAGCATAGCAGCATGTTTTTATGATACGCCAAGTTTCCAAAAACAACTTCAAAATTTTCAATTCATAGGAAATTTGTTTTAACTTCTAAGTTTTAGATAAGGTCATCAGACATAGTTATCAGCATGTTAGACATGTTCTTATGATGTGTATCTAAAAACAACTTGGCAGCCATACTTTTATGATGCACCAAAAGTCAGAAAACAAGGTAAAAGTTTCATTTTTTTATATTTTATTTTACTTTCAAGCTTTAGACAAGGACATCAAATCTGTTTGTCAGCATTGCAGTTATGGTTTTATGATATGTATCAATTTTCTGGAAAAAAAATGACCAGGTCATAAGGCACATTTGTCATCATGGCAGCCATGTTTTTATGATTTGCCAAGTGTCCAAAATGACTCTAGAATTTTTAATCTTTAGGAAATTTCTTTTTCCTTCCAAGTTTTAGACAAGGTCATAAGACATATTTGTCAGCATGGCAACCTTGTTTTCATGATGCGAAGTGTCCAAAAACACTTTCAGTTTTCAATCTTTACAAAAATTCATTTTGCTTCCAAGTTTTAGACAAGGTCAAAAGACATGTTTTTCAGCATGGTGGCTTTGTTTTTATGATATGGCAAGTATACTAGAACAAATTCAAATCCTTGAAATCTAGAGAAATTTGTTCTCACTTTAATACAGTATCTACATAGGATATCTTTTTTTTCCTCCTGAGTTTCTCTTTGCCAATAACAACCTCTTCTTTATACAAATATATGATTAACTTACAATTATCTAATTCAAACTTTAGTAGTTTCTTTTTCATTAACAGGCGAAGAATCTCGTTATTTTAATAACAATTTCAGTTTTAAACGAGATTATACAGTTGCACTTATTAGGTACCGTGTTTCTGATGCCTGAAGAGATACTTTTCTAAACTGCATGTAGGACCAGACCACTGGAACTGGCCCATAGGCTTTCTTTCCTGGACTTAAAGTTTTTCTCAGGGGCTCCTATTCCCCTTTTTTTCCCTGAGATGCCTATACTACAAGTCATTTCTGGGACCCCTTAAATCAGTGTGTTGACACCTCAGCGCTAACACACTTTTTTTTCAAAAAACTTTTTCACCCCATTTTTTCTATTGGGGATCTTTTCCCATTTTGGTGGTCTCCTTTATTCATAAGGAACTTTTTCTAGATCTGGGGGAACAACAGCTTTGACAAGTCACTATAAATATTAAACCGGTCCCACAATGGGACTGGCCCTTTTCGCGGTAGCATCACACATGAGCTCTTTAGCCACGTTTTCATCTCATAGATTATAGATAAATAGATTATTTTTTATTGTTCGTCATTTCTAATCTAACATTTGGTCTTTGCGGGCTATAACATAGCCAGGGTGCCCATGTAAGTTTTAAAAGGTCTTAAATTGATTTTCTCAAAATTAAGGCCTTAAAAAGGACTTAGATTTTACATTTGCCTTGTAGGAAGTCTTAGAAAGGTCATAAATTGGGTCTGATAAGAAAATAAAATTCAAATGATAGGATGAGAAAAATTGTCATGTTTTGGCGATTGTCTTCACATTAAATCTCATGCAATCAAGATTTTCTGAATGTGTGGCAAACTGGTCTTAAATTTGCCGAATATAGGTCTTAAATGGGTTTTAAAAAGGTACTTGAGGAACCCAGATAGTGTTTATTTTCACAAAAATACTTGGGCATGTGCTTGGTGAGTGATAATAATTAATAAGGAGTATTTTCAGTGTATTTATCAATATTTTGATTTTACCATTTTATATGCTATGTTTTTCATTTTCATTTTCATTTTCCTTCCTTCTATGAATAAGATATAGAATTCCTGATTCATCTGTAGCACTGTAGCAACAGCTAATAAATACAATTTCGTACTTTAACTTATGAAGTTTTGATTTTACTGAAACTAGCTACCTGTCTGTTGATTGCCTAATTACTTGTGTGTTAATTTGCTGAACTTGTTGTCCTTCAGGGGGTCCCATGACTCGGATGGAGTACGTGACCTGCAACGTCTGCCTTGGCTACTTCCTCTTTGACTTTGCATGGTGCCTCTTCTTCCAGACAGAAGGTAAGGAGCTCCCTGGCCACTCCTCTAGCGTAATCAAGATGTCCACATCCTAAAATTAAACCGCTTTCTCGTCCGTGCTAGGAACAAATGTAACCCCCTGCACCAAATTCGCAATGTAACCAATGATTTTTATTATCTGAAAGGACAAACACGCCCAAGTGACAGCGTCGTTCGGCTAATGTTAGTGGATATTAGCCTAACAACATACTAACGAGACAGTCGCTTTAAGATTGTATAAAGACATGATAAAGGAAGTTCCCCTTTAGACAGAGAAGTATTCTTACCATAGCCAATTGAGAATAGATTAACCTCTAGTATTGGAGGGAGGTTAATGGTAAGTGTAACATTTTTTTGTCTGATTACAGAAATATGATAAATGTCACCAGGCATCTGGTGCTCTAGTATTTAATATTAGCGAGACCTTAACAGTGTTCAAAATTAAGGGTGCACCCTGCATCCGATGTGCACAATATCACTGCCAGGTGCATACTTTTTAGGAGGCATGTGCATGCTTTTTCAAAAGCTCAAATGCCATAATATAGTAGTTTGTGTATCAGAAATATGCCAGGTGCATGATTTAAAACCCCTATGCACCTGGCGTGTGCATGAAATAAATCCTTAATTTCGAACACTGCTTAACCAAAATTGTTATTTTGGGAGTGGCAGTGATGTAACCATTCCGTAACCATGGTTTTCCTAACTTGTTGTCATGTCACTATATAAAGCCGGGTTACATAACCGTTATTCATAAGGGGTTTAGACTGGAATTTTCGGATACTACAAATTAATATGTGCATGATTCACCGTGTTACGCAACATAATGCCCCGTAAGAAGAAAACTAACCACAATTTCTGTCAAAAATGCCAGACACGGCACAAAGCTCCGACAGGGAAAAAATGCATAGTTAAGGAGCTGGTGGATTCTGGCTCCAGAAGCGACAGTGACAGCAAATTACAGAAGGGTCGTAACCCATCGATTACAATCCAGGATCCACCACAGGCAGAGCCAAAAGCAGTCTGGCACAAAGTTCTGGAGGACAAGATAATGGACCTGGAGAAAACCATTATGTGGACGGCCGAGGAGGTGGGAGTATGATGAACACGGCTCCAAAGGACGTCGTAACCATGAGCAGAACCTCATCACACGGGGTAGATGGCTGGTAGTAAGTATCATCTTGTAAATCCAGGCCTAAGGGTTGGAAACATTACGTAACCAAGACCAAGGATGGCTCAGTGGCAATTCTTCATCATCCTCAGATGAGTCAGCCGATGACAGTGACATATTCTCTTGACCTGAAACAAAGAAAGGTAAAACAAAGATCTTTGCTCAGGAAAAAAATTGTAACAAGGGTTAAAAAAAGCACGAAAAATATAGAGGAAATCTTAGTTTTTGGGTTAAAAACGTTGAAAAACTGATTCAAGATAAAAAGGACCATCTTCCAGCAGTCAAACACATTAAGTTGTTGGCAGAAAAATTGTCTAAGAGGATGTATACTTTTGAATGCTTGAACCGTTACAATGTAACCGTTCATGACAGGACAGATAGATTAGGTTAGGAACAATTCTGAATCATAGAAGAGGAGGAGCTATTTTCAAAATTTTCTGTCGATAGTACGTTCAACGCCTCATCAGGGAACAAGAATCCCAGTTTGAAAGGTAAACAGGAACAGGGAGGGGGCTCTCACAAACTTCTCTGCAAAAGATATGGTTCCAGTATAATTTGGAAGGCATTCAAGAACTCTTAGAATGACAGAGCATTAGGGTCACTGAGGGCAACTCTCCCCTTCCCCCCTGACCTCCTCCAGGGGGCCACTGACCGCATTCCATGCAGGGGGAAAAGGGGGGCTTAGCCTTTCTAGTATACCCTCATGCCAATGGAGGTCAGTTTAAACTGTGACACAGGCCCCCATGGGGATTCGGTGTGGGGGTTCCTTCGGGATCCTCCTGGGAAGAAATGTGTCCCCAGCAGCCCCTTGGTGTTCATAGAAGGCGACAAATGGGGAGACCAAACTCAGGAGCTCTTTGGTAGAGTGCCAGATCTGAGTCTGGGAGGTCTTGGGATTTATCCCTCGTCGATTCACACCAAAGACTTTAACAATGGTAGTGGTCACTGCTTGCCTGGCACTTGGTATAAAGTAAAAACCCCGAAACATAACTGGTCGGCCTGGTGTCAGTATAATGTGACTGGGTCGGGTATTTTGTGGGCCTATGACATGATATCTCAGTGTGGCAGAACTATAAAGAGGGCATTGGGTCCTACTGCTACAAATAGGCTCCACATCTCATAAATTCATTCACCACTCATGTGGGGTAAAACAGGCTGAAAAGAATTACCCTCTGCATTCTGGAAACAACCCTGAAGGGTTGGTCAGACATTAAACTAACCCAACAAACAAACAAATCTAGATTTGCAGATTTAAGAAGGATTTTTTCACTATGATATATTGTGAGCCTTGCCTTTGTCCTTTTGGCAAGGTAACGGAATTAAAGACTATTTTTCACACATTTATTGTCATTACAATTAAAAGGGCTTGCGCTGAAGGACAAGTCTCAAAGGCGGGTTGGGCAATATTCAACTTGTTTAGAGGCAAAATGAAGTTTCGCCTATGTACTCCAATAATGACAAAAAGACACTGGTTCTCGGAGGGTGGGACTAAAGACACAGGAAATGTGTATGTCTCGCCGGGAACAAGTTAACTACTGAAAATTTGTTATTTTAGAACTTTACTTGTCCTGTCCGCCCTTTTTTCTCAGACATGTGAACTGTTACAGAGAAATAGATACATCCTGGTGACAGTTCCAGATCTGGGGAAGAATAGTCCATTCTATTTTTCCCAAAAACATCGTATAAAAGTGACATTTTGAAGTTTGAAAATGATGAGAAATTTCATGGTGCTTTCAAAAACTACCGGCACCCTGCGCCCAGCAATAGCGCAAGTGCACATGTACTAAAGGTTGGAGATCTTTGGGACTTGAGGCACCCAGCAATAGTGACATATCAGTGTGCGAAATTAAGGGCACACTCTGCACCCGGTATGCACAATTTGGCTGCTGAGTACATGCTTTTTAGGAGGCATGCACCTGGCATGTGCATGCTTTTTCAAAAGTATAAATTCCATTACATAGTAATGTGTATATCAGAAATATGCTGGGTGCATGATTTCAAGTCCCCAGAGGTAAATATATCCGACCTCACAGTCATACTCCATAGTGTCTTCTAATTATATTAACAATATGATATGAAACGCACTTATAATTTTTTTTAAATTTTTTTTTTCTCCAATGGAGATCTCACAGCCTACCAGAGGCCAAAAAACCTCAGAGACCTTCTCATCAGAGCAAAGTTCCCCAAGAAGGCTCCTGACAAGGCTATGACCCCTAGGACCCCCCTGGGGAACCTTGTAATCCCTGTCACACCAGGACTTGTAGGTATTGCCCCAAAATCAACAAGTCGGGTCGCATCACTTGCACTGCCTCAAAGAGAACCTACAACTCCAAGCACAACGTCACTTGCAAGAGTTCGAATGTTGTATATTGCCTCACCTGCTCACGTCGCGGGATCCAATACATAGGCCAGACCAAGAATTGCCTCATGGACAGATTCCAGGCACACTTCTATAACAATGGGCACAACAAACCCATGAGTGAAATAGGCAGGCATTTCAACCTCCCAGACCACAAAGGTCTAGAAGATCTTGGACTTTATCCATGCCGACCCGGTAGGGCCGGTAGCCGGTAGGGAGAAAGTCAAAATACCTGAGAGATCTCATTGAATTCAACTGGATTCAGAGACTCCATACCAATGCACCAACGGGTCTTAATGTGATGGATCCCCTATAATCCACCATGTAGTATATCATGGGGGCCTCCCACCCAGTCTAGCCTCATCACAAAATCTTTAACCTTTTCACTGGGTGTGTTTAGACCTTATGGAGGCTAGCTCCCACTTGGGACTGGTTTTGTGCTCCTCAACCACTAGGTTTTAACCTAACTCTCCTCTCCTACCTTACCCTTCACAGAGTAAGGGGGTAATCCCCAGTGGATTCCCACTCCTAAGACTACTTAGGTACCGTTTGAATCACATGTTGCCTGAAGAGACACTTGTCGAAACCGCCTTACAAAAGGGAACCCTTCCCCTTTTGACAAAACCCTCCTGGAGTACCCAGGTACTGAGGTCCTTCCCTCAGAACCACACTCCCAAGGACCCCCCTTGGCCCCTGGGCCAAAAGAGTCCACTTTGGGATGGCCCCTGGCTGTTCCAATGGAGAAGTTGACCTGAGCACCAATCAAAGCTTGGATCCCCACATCCAGGCACCAAGCGGTAGCAATGATTCTGCATCACGACATCTTTTGCCTCGTCCTCTCCATAAAAAGCACTTTTAACTAGTATTTTTATATAAAGACACAACAGCATTTGATAGACTTTTTCACAAAGTTTTATTCATACTTAATCACAAATTCCTAAGACTCTCTCATGGAAGCTCTGCTCCGCTCCATACTCCATAAACAGTTACAAAATGCAGTTGCACCAACAGCAGTGTATCACAAAAGAAAAAGAAATTGGCGAGCACCGACATGCTTGCGGGCAGAGCAGGAATGTTTGTCTCGCTCAATGACGTCAGATCTGGTCAGTTACTAGTTGTGTTGCTAATAGACCACTCACGTCCACAGCGTCGCCACATTCATGGTTGGGTGCACCTGCCCCTTAACTGTTGGGCATTGCACAGGTCTATGCTTAGCGAGTCAATGCTTTGGGGCATCCCAGAGGCGTCTACCCAGACGGTGCACCTGTCAGTGCTGACTTAATACAGTCTACCTGTCAATTAGCACCTGATCCGACATACAGTCCATGCTGTAGCCTCTCAGTTTGGTTAGGCTCAGAGTACCTATAGTTGTAGAAATCTCATTTAAAAAAAAGCAATGGATATAAAAATTTTAGATATTGAAGATTACTCGTTGACCATCGATCATATATAAAGATTTTTTCTATAGGGCGGTCAGCAAAGGGTTCAGAAATGGCGGTGTCAGGCTGTCAAATTTAAGGGTCTAGACACATTTTTTTGAATGACCTGAGTTGCCACCTTCACGGTTTGCTGCGTTCGAAATTCTGTACGTATGAAAAGTTTTCAAAATGTTTTCAAAACTCGCCACCAGCCCTATGGTGGCCTCCACTAGCAACAAGGCTTTTAACCTGTCCCAGTTTCTCACTACTGACCCACTCATTGCTGCCCTATGACCAGGCACCGTTATCACCGCCTTGAATCTGTCAGATATCAACCTACAACTACCGCCACAGAGTACCTCCACCCTAGTCATTCCAACTGACCCTCCAAATTCAACTGTATTGCCACTCGCAGTGTATCTCCAAGTACTCCACCAAACCCAGATGTTGAAGTCCCACAGAAATCCAGCAATGTTGGACTTAATGAACCACCGACGACCGACGCCCTGGTAACCCTTAGCCAATATAAGGGTTCATCGGATTCATCTCCAGAACATGAGGCATCTACTGCTGACCCCCAATCAGGTACATCAGATCCCACAACTAACTGTTCCCAGAAATGATACTCCGCCAACGGATCCACCATGTAGCTGGGTTGATCAAAGAAATTATACCTGGGAGGGGTGCCATGATGGCAGACTGGATCCTATTCCAGCATCTGATGATTAGGAATCCAATCTTCCAGTAGAAGAAAGACAATAAGAGCTCATTACTAAGGACGTTAACTGCATATTCTGTTTGTTTATCACTTGTAACTTTGTTACTGAGTATTTTTTTTACAGAGTTTCTACTTTCCAAGGATTGTTTTGCCTTTATATGTTGTTTGATAACATGTTAACTAAATAATCTAATAATTCGTGAATTTTTAGACTTAAAGAATACAAGAGACACATGTTTAATTGTTTTGTTCAATGCTGTAAAACTTTGTCCACTTTCAAACTCCTTTTAATCTTCAATGGCATTCAACCACCCAATTTATCCACTGTTTTGAAATTTACACACTTTTGAACTCTACACTTTTGATTGTCACATGTAAAAGCCGATCGAACGCTTCTCTAATCAATCCTGATGAAGACACTAACCTGTCGAAACATGTTGATTCAGCTTAGCATCTACTTAATAAAAGTCAAAATTTCAAATTATACTGTCGTCGAGTTGGATGTTCATCTACACTTCACATTAATTAAAATCGAATACCTGTAGATTTTGGTTTTCCAAACCAAATTTAGAATCAGTTCAGACCCACCTCTTCTTTCCCCGTTCCCTTAGTCCTTTACTTATATCATGCATCCAAGTTTCATGGATAGTTTTTATTTTTGAGTAACGTATTATGAGTAAAGGACTAAATAAATCCCTTCTTAAGGAAGTATTGCGAATTGACCCTTAAGAAATGAAAATGTCTTGCCCTCAAAATTAGGAATTTTCCGAAAGGGCCCTTCCATTTAGTACATATGCAAAAAATCACAAATTCTAGACCCCCCCCCCCCCCCCCCCTTGGTGCGTACATACTTATTGGAAGGCCCCAAATGATTTTGGCATTAAGAACATATCAACTACCTTGGCTATATATGAAAGTAGATAAGCAATCAGCTCCTCCGGGATTGTATACCCAAGAGCACAGAGTTACTCGGTAGGCCCTTCATCCAGCGTGCCCCTCCCCTTCACTGCTATACCTGCTACATTACATACCCTGACAGTGGTGACCTAGACATTTAAGAACCAAAAAGACTCACTTCCTGTCCACCTGACTTTTTTTTCGATGTTACTTCAAACTACCAGTATATTCTATCATTGGTCAGGTATATTGAAATCACTGTATTTTTAAAGTACGATATTTAATGACGTGATGAACTGCACAATGATAGAAAATGAGGCTGTGTGTACAGACTCGTATCCCTAATTGGCTAATATTTGTGTATTTGACCAGGTCTTGTGATGCTGCTGCACCACGCCCTGTCCATCCTGGGCAACGCGCTCATCATCTACTGGGGGGTGTCCGGCACCGAGATGATGGCCGCCATCTTTGGGTCGGAGCTTACCAACCCTTTCCTACAGATGCGCTGGTGAGTAGAATGAAGTCTCACAAACAAATGTTCAGGTGTTTACTCTGATTATGTATATACGTCAAAGCTATCCCAAAACCTATTGTCCAAGCATGAGTTGCACAAAGGGGCCGGCCATTGTCGCGAAACACAAGTGTAATGGTGACAAAAAACTAGATTAATAACACTTGTCAAAATGCAATAAATGAAAGAATAAGTTAAAAATTGACATAAGGAGAGATGAGGTAATAATATGGCCATTTACAATTTTTCTTGTAAAAAGAAAAATTGTCTTGATTTATAAAAGTTTGACCTAGTTTAACAAGAACCCCAGTTGCGCCACACACAAAGATAATTATACCATATAATATTAATCAGAGACAATTACACATCTATGTATTGATATGAATCATTTGAAAAGAGGTTGACAATTTTTGAACAGGGATATCCCTTTTTCTGTTTTCCTATATCTTGATAGTGTACAAAGACCCTCCTAATACCGATTGAAATGGAACAGTAACTCATTTTTTATATACAGCGCAGTCGGGAGTTAAGGTCTGCACATGCGTGGTGCTTTGGCGCCACTAGTTTTTGGGGGTCAAGCGCGACTTTTCAGCCTATCAGGACCATCCCTTTACCAACATGGCGGCGCCCAGTGACAAACTCCCGTCAGCGGTTTAGGTCACACATTTTATTGACAGGCGAACCCTTCAGGTGCCTAGCTCTGGGAAATGAGAGGGATGCTACCTATAACATCTGAGGCCTGAGCATGTTAGCATTGGTTCTCCCATAGGAAACCCCATTTTACACCACATTTTCTTTGTTTAATTCAGCAAGTAGAGTTTACTTTGTGATGATTCTAAATGTATTTATTATAGGTAGGCTTTTTCACTCTGTCCGTGAGTTAGTTTGATCACATAAGTCTGACTTAAGTCTTTAAATCTTTAGATCAAAGCTGACCTATTTTCTATTTGGGTTCTTTGTTAGACCTGTGACAGAAAACCGCGTTATGCTTGTAACGCGTCAAAGTGACGATTTTCCAAATCGATTCTGAGCTAATAATTAGGCTTATTTGGGCTTACATTACTGAGATCTGGATATATAGAATACAAATAAATCGTGAAAATGGGCCAAAATGGGCCAAATTAGACATTCAAGTCATTGAATGACCAAATAAAACCAGTAATCCATGGAGCATTACCGGGTGTGTTATGAGTGAGGCGTGTAAATGCCATGCAAATACATCGCACTATTTTGTTGGTATTCTTTCGCGTCCGCCCGGTGACAAGATCTAGGTCAGACCGCCTGCCAGCGTGCAGGCGCTGGGATGTTACGGCGGGGACTCCTCCTTCTCCACCTGTATACCTGTATTATGGAGCTATCTGATGTTTTCAATATATATAAATGGTATCTATGTGGACCTGTGGACACATACTAACACATGAAAGAGTGAGGCGTGAAACATGCGTTCATATCAAAGGTAAAAACATTGGGTCGATCGGACACAGCTTGACAAGCCTAAGATGGCGTCAGCAGGGCAGCTGGGTTCTCTGCCCGCACGACTGCTACGATACGTTGAACTCAGAAAGCCAGGATGATATATAGCAGAAAAGCATGAATTATGGAGGATATACACAATCAGACGCATTCAGGACTCCATGGTTTAAAGGTGAGTTCATATTGTATTCCAGCAGTTGAAATAGGCCTAGAGGCCTAGAGGCTAAATCATTTGAACATTTAATCTAAATATCTATGTTCCAATATATCTCAGGAACCTATATGTTATTTAGATCAGCATCTGATTAATGATGTGCGTGCATTGTTTCAAATAATCAGTTATTTCTTAGTGTATATTTGACAATAGTATATGCCACCTTAAAACCCAATGCTTTGGCTATCGTATACTTTGTACAGTATCAACCTATTTAAAGATCTATACCAAATAAAAAGGGAGGAAGAAAAAATCTATTAATATGTTTCCAAAAAAAAGACTTGATAATCTGGGCCCGACGGCTCGTAGTAGTCTTAATTACGTCGAACGTCCGTAATTAAAATAGGTAATTACTAAGTAATTAGTTAATTACGATTAGCAGAAACGGCTCGTAACTCCCCCTAGAGCATATGGAACAAGCAATCTCATTGGGCTAACCTTAATCACATCCCCCTTAATCATGATTAACGACCAAATATTTAATCTAACTCATGAGGTAAATTAAGTTGATGATTAGGGACAGTTAGATAATTATGATAGTGTGTCCTAATCAACCTACGGAGGTACGAGCTGGCGGGCCCTGGTGTCGTATTAGTGAACCATATTTTAATCTCATATATTAATTTGAGCATTATGATCAATTTATTGAGGCTGATTCAAATGATGCACCTACTCTGTCCTAAACACTTGATGACCTTGCAGTGGGATGGGTCATTGTGCTTTTCACAGATTAGTTCCTTGGAGCGGTGTTTCACATTTGCAGACCCCATATTTATGAAGAGTGCTTTTTATCCAGGTTGGACATCTTTCAAAGTGTAAAGAGTCGCTGTTTGACTTTTTGCAGGTTCCTACGCAGCACAGAGCGCCATAAGACTTGGTATGGAGAGGCCAACGATGTGGTGTTTATGCTACTCTTTTTTTACCTGCGAATCCTAGTGGGCACATCATTGCTATACTGGGTGCTGCGTCATCCAAGGCCCTGCTCACTTGTAAAACTGGGAGGTGTGCTGCACTACACTGTGGGTAAGTACTCGTCTTTAACCAGAATGTATAGTACTTGCCTGGATTGGGGAGCCTTGGAATATAGGGTTACACTCCTGACTATTGGTCTGGACTGGGGGCCCAGGAATTTAGTAATATACCCTGCTCTTTGGGTAAGTACTGGTCTTCAACCAGAGTCTAGGATGGAAAGTTAACTAATATAATACTTGCCTGGACGGGGTGTCCAGAATTTAGGGATACACCCCTGAGAATTAGCCTGGTCTGGGGGCCCAGGAATGTAGTGATAATATACCCCTGTATATTGGCCTGGACTGAGGGCCTGGGAATGTAGAGATATACCCCTGTATATTGGCATGGACTGAGGGCCTGGGAATGTAGAGATATACCCCTGTATATTGGCATGGACTGAGGGCCTGGGAATGTAGAGATATACCCCTGTATATTGGCATGGACTGAGGGCCTGGGAATGTAGAGATATACCCCTGTATATTGGCATGGACTGAGGGCCTGGGAATGTAGAGATATACCCCTGTATATTGGCCTGGACTGAGGGCCTGGGAATGTAGTGATATACCCCTGTATATTGGCCTGGACTGAGGGCCTGGGAATGTAGAGATATACCCCTGTATATTGGCCTGGACGGGGGGCTTAGAGATGTGGGGATATACCTAGAGTATTGGTCTGGACTTGGGGCCTAGGAATGAGAGAATTCACACCTGAGTATTGGCCTTTCCATTTTCAGGTGACAAGTTGCGCTTATTACAATTAATGACCATCATTACAAAGTGTTCATACCATCCTTAACTAGATAAAGGAGACAGTACAATGTAGCTTTTAGCATAACAAACACTATATATGTGAGGATCCATGAAATACAGGTATCTTTAGCAATAACATATCAAATGTTTTGTAGCATACAGGCTTATGAACTTGTTACAAGCATAGCATGGTAAGAAGTTTTCAATATAGATTTTGCCTGCTAGAAGTCAACAGATATAGTAGGCTCAGGGTTAAACCTTGCACGGGTGTAGTTAACATCATAATAATGTCATCACAATACCAGAAAGGCTTGTTTTAATTTGGTTTTAAAGTACACAAAATAATATTAGGAAAAGTAATCTCACTCAGACATAAGTTAGACACATTTTAAGCTATCATACATTGCCTTGAGTTCAAGTAAGATCAGATGAACAGTAAAGGAATAGAATTTCTTTAATAGTGTCACTTAAAGTTAAAGCAGTTTTAAAAGGAATGAATTAAAAGAAAAAATACAGAAACAAGTATTTCAAAAAAAAGAAAAGATGTATCCCTTGACTTTAATCTATGTTCCCCTGCACAGGTCTAGTAAAACTTGATTCTTTCTTTCATTTTACTGTTCTGCATGCGTTTAAATTGAAAGGAATCAATGTTATTCATTACATTGGCCATTCATTTCAAATTTTAACACTCCTCCTACATGTATGTATTTAATGAGGTGCAGGTACCTTGAAAAGTTTAGTCATCGTGGGCCCAAGTTTATATGTCAGAGTGATCCCAGCAATCCTCATCAGCTTTACATTCTCCTTCATTGCAGGCTTGGCCTTTTTAGTGATGATAATTCGCTACGCTATTAGGAAATATACCAAGATGTACAAAGAACATGTAGAAAGTGGCCAGCAAGAGGACATTGATTGTATGCATGCGGACGATGGTCACTACAAGGATTTGGCCAACGGTCAGCACGAGGACGCGGGCCGTACCCATGTGGGCAACGGTCAGCAGGACTCAAGTTACTATTACAAGGACAGGTCTGATTCAGGGGCCGCCGGCGACTACTTGACCACACCTACCGCTTGCAAACCGACTAATCCTACCAACGGCCTCCAGCACCGCAAACCCAGACAGACGTGATGTCACACACACAGCACACCTCTGCTCTTGTTTCAACTCTCTGTCATTGTTGTCAAGCCGTCGTTGGTGAAATGTGATATGTTGATTCACCAAGGCCCGGCGTGTGCAGTCTGGCAGTATGGAATAAAAATATCTCCTGAGGAGTATTTTTAGGTTGTTATACCTTGAATTACACATCATACAAATTAACAGAAATAATGCTTGTGACATGGCAGTACATGGAATGTAAACCTTCTCTAAAGGGGAAATGACTGAGTAATGCAGTAAAGGTTGGCATCAAAAGCTCCTCATCCTATTAGAACATCCCTAAACTTAATTCAGGCATGTAAATAGAATACTATAGATTTTTGTGATCAGATGGTCTAAAAAAGTTGCAATATCTCTGAGAAATGATGCCACATTATTTTTTGTAATTCTCCCTACCACGGATAGCTAAATAATAGTATTTGAAGCACCTGCAGGCTAATTTGAACTAATTTTGTCGACAAAACCCCTGGAAAACCTATAGAAAATAAACAAATAATTATTATATTTCCATCAATAATGAATGAATTTTCAAACAACTTTGAAAATATTAGATATACATGTATACAAATTGAAGAAGAATGATCACTAGTTTTTCACCACGTTTAAGAACAAATTATGACATTATTAATGAAAATTTATATGCAAAAGCCTTATGTTTTGTGGGTATATTACCCAGCATGGATCCTGATAAAGGCTAACCTTCAGGTAAATCTAAATAAAATTGCCTATCCGTGGTTGGGATAATTTATCCACTAAATCATTATCTTTAGAGTTTGAAACAATGTTCCCTCCAGTCCTAATTTTGATTTCAAATGTTCGTGCTACTCATTAAGATTAATGTTTTAGTTGAAGATATGTTACCCCTTAGGGCAAAAGTAAGCGCTGGATTCAAAATTTCAGACCAACACCCTCACACCCACCCAGCTTCATCCGTACATAATTAATGGAATGCCCCATATCACTATCGGGAAGCGTTTGATCAAAATTTCTCTTTTACCAATATAATATAAATGATATGAAAATATCCCATACAGCAGATGATCATTCTCAAAAGAAAACAAGAAATGTCTATCAAACACATCCTGAAATGTGATGTTTTTATAAGGTACGTTGAATTATGCTTGAAAGAGAAAATAGTTCTAAGATACCCGAGGACTGGTGAAAAAAAAGAGTTTGTTTTAAGATACCCGAGGAGTGGTGAAATAAAAATTAAGTACCCTTAAGAGTGTATAGACAAGTGTACTTGGACACATGTATTATAGATTTTTCAGACATAATTGGGGTCCGTGGGCAATATCATTTGGCCATTATGCGCCTGGTTGGTGTTTATATCATAATGTTTATGAATTAATTAAGTAGTCATTTATTGTGATCTATGTCATTTGCTATAGATCATGTGGGCAAATAGCGGACTAAAAACTAGTTTTTCTTGACCATTCTTGCTTAAAAACTTTTCTTAAAATATACCTGCAATATTGAATGATATATCAATTTAAAGCTAGCAATTTATTTGTTTTATGGGTGTAACACTTGATTTACCCAAACGGAAGTATTTTGTTTTGCTACAGAACGCAATGGAACCTACAAATTTATTTTTAAAAATATTGCCGAAAATGTTGGACTAAAATTTTTAACGTTAAGTTCTATAGAAATATTTCTAAATCATTCTAATTGCTACTAAAAAAATTCCTAAATGGACATTTTATAAGGATTATTTGGATATGTTATGTGTTATTATAGTCAGGACCAATCAAAAGTTATTCAATTTCGAATGATACAAATGAACGTTCTGAAAAGCCCCTTTTTCCCCCAGTTGCCAGCCTCATTATAACACTAGATTACACTACAAAACACAAATGAGATTCTCTTTTTATTCGTGCATACATATAAAAATTATATTTTTGTGCATTATTGTAAATATCAAATATTTGTGTTAATCAGGCACACTAGAATGAATGATTAAGCTTGTGATGTTAAAACAGATTCATAAAATCAGAGGTCAATGAAATAATATCTAATATGATGGGAGTTTAAAACGTTGTAACTGTCTGAGGCTTCCATCGCAGGACCATACTCAATTTAAAGGTACTAGATGCTGTTCACCTAGATTGTACTTATGTTCAGTTTTGGAGTTTGTACATCAAATTGAAGTGAATATATTGATAAGATGAACATAAGTAACACTTTTTCTTTCAATTTAAGTGATATCAGTTCAAAATTACATATTCTAAAATAGCTGCTCACCCCTATTTTTAAACACTTTATGCTGTAATTTTTCTTAGAAATGGTAAATATTTTTATAACTTAAGCTGAACTGCTAAGTTTGATTAGAATATTGTTGTTAGTTTTTTCAGTAAAAGGAAAAATGTGATTTTTCCCATTGAATCCAATGATAAAGGGTGATTTCCTTCATTATCCAATAATTTTTTTCACAAACGGTGAAATGTGAAACTTTTAGTCTCTATATTCTGCTTAGGACATGACCTATGCTCACAACAAATATCTAAGATTTTATATTGTTCATTAAAAATCAAGCCAGACACCCCCAAATACCTTTAACGTGGATTTCTTAAGATTCTCATTTAAAAATCGTTCTTAATTATAATGTATGGAGATTGCCAGATAAAATATTGCCTGTAGAAATATAAGGCACCATTCTATGTATCTCGAAGAAAAAATTAGCGAATATGTTCAAATAATTGTCCAAATGTGTATTTTTATGCTGCTAGGCTAGAAATGAGGCTTCAAAATGTATATTATGGTCGTCTTTTGAGCATGAATACCTTTTTGTATATTTTTCTGATTATTTTGAAGGAAATTGATATTTTACCACATCTTCTTGGTGAATTTGGAATTTTATGATGACTTTTCATCAATTTGATCAGGAATAAGAAACTACAAAATAGGTAACTACCCAAGTCCCTATTTGCCATCCTGACCTGTCAAGAGTGCAGAAAATGTAAATAGAACGGTAAGTGAGATGTGATAGAAGTCGCTCAGGGTCCCAGCTGCGCTGGGAAAATGGCAAATGCAATTGGCTAAAACAGTTTCCCGTCAAGGAAAACACAGAATTTTGAAATTTGACCAAAGCACACGGAATTCCGTTTGCCCAGTTTCTGGATTTTCTAATTCTGAAGATTCAAGAGATTGCGCTGTTCCAAGTGTGAAATTTCAATTTCTTTCTGAAGCCTCATACATCTTTAATGACATTATTAATTTTGCACACTATGAGATCATTAAAAACTCATTGAATCCTTCATAGGGAAAATGTGCCGTGAGAAAGGGAAAACCCAGGGAATTTGATCATAAAATTTGAGCGGGGATTCGTCAATGCTTCTAGTCAGCTATACTACAGCATACGACAAAATGAATAAGCCAGCCTGAACAGGTATTACAACACGCAGAGCTCAAACACATACCTGAAAAGGCATCTCATCGGGTTAGGTTCTAGCCACCTAAAGCCCCATACCCACTAGGCCACTTTTTGCTGAATCGGCGTCGGTGCTGGTGTCGGCGTCGGCATCAGCCTACTTTGGTCCCCATACCCACACAGAATCGGTGGTCCCGTCGGCGTCGGCGTCGGCCGTCAGCGCCGACGGGAACGCCAATCCTTATTAAGCATGTTTGATAATTTTACACCGACAAGTAGGCCAACGAGTAGGCCGACGCTGATTGCCATCGGCCGACGCCAAATCGCCTAGTGGGTATGGCCCTTAAGAGTAAGGCACATGTTATGATAACTACTGTATGTTCTTTCAGAAGAATGACCCTTGAGGTAGTTATTACTGCTACAATTAGAACCGTGACTCAGATATTCATGGAAAATATCTAATCAAGCTCAGGTCTTTAATAGATATTATTTAGTAAAGCTATTTATTTGATAATTATGATTATAGGGAGGTTTGAAGCTGTCAGGTCAGATAATTATTAGTATTATGCCCAAAAGTACATTTGTATTATGTTATCGCTGTCAGCATTCTTTATATATATCTGTATGTTTTTTACACTGACGATATTTGTTTTTCATTCAGAATAGCGTTTCAAGCAAACGACATAAATAAGGGTCACTGGACTTTGCACCCTGTTTTAAAAAAGAATAGAAACGTTGAGGAATTTAGTGACAATTGTAAACTGAATTCGTAATAAAATGACTCTATCCAAAGAGAACCAAATATCTTTGTTTCATAGACATACAACAGAATGAACACGGGACAGCGCATGGTTGTAAAACATACAGTTAAGTCCAGGTTCTAAGATGCTATATGTGAACGGGAGTCTGGTCATATTTATACATCTAAAATTGGAATGTTGCATTTTTAACAGACATCTTCAGGCGTTCAGGCTGCATAGCAGACAAATCAATTATAAATATACTTGAAACTTTTTATAACACTCGAGCTATCATCCTTCGAGAGGCCTGCGCTAACTTGGCTAATTGAGGGATGTCCTTTAACCAACCTCCACTGGGTGTGATCAGATGCCCCGTTCTCTGCACTCTATCAATATGTACTTCCGACCGCCTTTCTTAGGCTATAGATAGCCATAAGCCGTGACGTCATTTTGGCCATGACGTCATGATGTCACTTATTGAACCTATTAAGACGCAGGGAACCTCTTTCTAGCCAATGGATACTGTTTAAGTTATGTCAAGTTTAAGTTAAGTTTAAGTTTAAGTCAACTGCTATCATCCTATTTTAACCTTGCACTGTATAGTGTTGGAAACCTGATTTTTGTAAGCAGTTTCGCAGATTGAGTTTAAGGGTGGGACGGGGGCGTTTTAAAGAACTTTTACTAAGTTTCTGTGAACAATATTTACCAATATAAAATTTACTGTGGATTTGTAAAATAACACTTAAGACAGGGTTGGGACTATTTGATTATGTAAATTCTATTTTTGTTTCGTTGGGGTATTTTCTCTGTAGGCTATGTAGGTATGAAGGGCCAACCAAACAAAGGGATCTGTTGGCATTTGAATTGGGGTCTACTGAAGGGCAGTGGACCATGTCATTGTAATTGGTCAACCCTCTGCCACAGGTGGGAGTGGGTGGGTAGTAAGGTAGTGGATGGCACCCCGACTGGTTGCACATGCAAAGCCTTCTCATTGGTCACTGGTGGTGTTTGTATAGTAAAGGTATGAGGGGCAAGTGTCAGTGATTGACATCCGCTGCATATGGGTCCCATATATATAGAGGTATGTCAAGTTTGAGAGACTGGAAAGCCCAGGTTGCCCTGAAAACTCTATCAATTTCTTGTTTCCAATAAATTTACTCATGTATTTATATCTGACAAATACTTAAACTATAAATAATCATCCCTTGAATTTATCGTAATTTAACACTCATATTTTATTCTAGAAGAGTTTTAAACTTCAAAAAAGCTAAAAAAAAAAGTGGACTTTGAGATTCAACGCTGTAGAAATAATTTTCCGACCTGTTGTTTTCCAACAGGTTAAAATCAACCCTGTGATTTCACACTGTTAATTATTGATATACCCCCCAAATTACGGTTACAATCAATTCTGATGAAGGGTGTGAAAATCCGAAACATGTAAATTCGCCAATAATTCTACGTCTTAATAAATAGTAAGTCTACAACAAGCCGTCGTTGAGTTGGATGTACTCTTCACCATTTTATTAAAGTATAAATGTTCAAACTATTTTTATTGATAAATATTAGATTTATCATTACTCAATTTTGTAACATATCTTCATTTCAAATTGATTTTAATTCCAATTTTAGTAAGGGCAAACAAAGAAACAGAAATGCAAATATCCTTTGGCCTTGACTGCCTCCTCTCTCTCCCCTCCACCTCCCCCTTCCCCTCTCATACCCACCTTCCACTACCCTATAGTGGACACACAGGGGCCAAACCACCTGGCTGACACATAGGCCAAAGAGAAAAATTGTTGTGTTCAGGTAACATAGGTCAAAGAAATTAGGGTAGGTAGGTTGATTTTATTTTATTTATTTAATTTTTTTTTTGGGGGGGGGGAGTCCCTAGATTTATTACCCGCATGGCCGAGCAGTGGGCTGTAGAAGGATTTAGCGTACGGCCACACTCGCTGGCTCCGAAAAAGTAGTTCCGGTATGATCCAAAAATTTCATTTTATTAGCAGATCTTTAATATTGGGTGAAAAATGTGAAATTCAAAGTGAGTACATCTAAAATATCAAAGAAAATTATGGCATTGTCAAAAAAAATTAGGATTTTTTTTTTCTTGAGGGCTTATGAATACGGATCCCTTCTCTGCGAAGCTCGTCGCACTACGCTCGGTCGTAGCGCTACGCGAGGAGAATGAGTTCTTTGTCTTTTTTCTATAATTGTGTGGTTATTTGGGTTTTGCTTGGGTAATAAAATATAAAAGGCCCTTAGGGGTTGTCCTCGGGTGACTGTACAGCCCGGTCACGGCCGGGACGGCCCGCGGGCTTCGCCCTTGGGCCGTCCTGGCCGTCACCGGGCCGTACAGTCACCCGAGGACAACCCCCGCGGGTCTTCTTATATTAATATCTATGTGTAATATTGTAGCTACTGGTGGGGACTCCCTCAATCAGTCATGTCTTTTGCCATTTAATTTCCTTTGTTCTCAATGACTGGTTACACAATCTCATGTTCAGCTGTTGAAGGGCATTGTCCTACAATGGTTGTTAGAGTCAGGCAGTTTGAGAAGCCAGAAGTGGATTACATAACCAGTACTTGAGCCAATGAACCCTCACCCCTCCACATTAGGATCTCCACTGTCACCGGCAGGTGGGCGGATCTAGGTGGGTGAGTGATAGGTCATTCAGTACTGGGTGCAGGGACCTAGTACTAGTAGTAGCAGCCCCCTTTCTAAACCCCTCCCTGAGTTGTGTGTGACAGCAGGAGTGGTGGTGGTGATCACTACTCATTGCCCATAGAGCCTTCTGGTTGTACTTCAGTTTATTGAGGGACGACCATCACTGATGCATGAGCAGAACTTTGTAGCTCTTTTGCTTTTCGTTTATTTACCCAACCAACGCAAAAAAAAACATTAGAAGTAGAGGAGCCTTCATAACAACTGGGATTTTAGTGTAGTAGATCTGTATGTAAAGACTTTGTGTCTGTGTCTATAGGAATTATTTGACACTTAAAAGGTCCCCCACCGAAATATTGGCCGGTCTCCTGCTGAAAATCTTCAGATGTCTAGTTTATGAATCATTTGTAAATACACAAATAATTAGTGAATTCACAATTATTTTAAAATATTTCCTAGAAATTCCTAGAATTTCACTGGTAGTTGGGTGGACACAGGAAATGCTATACCACACATGGGAAGCCATCTGTAGTAGCTGGTACTTGGTGTTTTTGCATAGTTATACACTTTATACCTTGCTAACCAGTGAAAATGTCTTTGGAGTTTCGTGGAGGTGGGGAAAGGGGTTGAGTGGAGGGTGGGGAATGTTATAGGGATATCAAAGGACTATAATATGTATGTCATTGGGATGATATTAGGATGTCAAAGGGCTGTCAGACGGATGTCATGTGAATGTCATTGGTAAGTCCGAGTATATCAGAAGGATGTTTTTACAAACTCACTGAGATGTCATTGTAATGTCATCAGATGTCAACATCAATGTTCAGTTTTCTATCAAATCTTACCTATTCTTAGCATATCACTGAAGTTAAGAAATAAACAGAATCCACATCAATAAGCAAATGTTTAGTTATGCATCAACATCTTAGAATAAAGATATCCACTCTGTCTGACACAAAAGTTTGTAATGACATGATATGATCCCTGGTAGAAAAACGACTCCTTGAAGGCATCTGTGAATTGGTCAGCATTACTACTATTAAAGCATCTAACTAAATGAGGATGAGAACCTAAAGTATATGTCATAGAATATGCCTAGAATCTAACCACACTTATAATAAGTTTAAGTATATAATAATTTAATTTAGCAAAAGGAGCTCTAATATAGGGTTGGCACACCTGTTGTGACTCTGAGGCGATTAACTAAGATTAAACATTGTGTATTATTGGTAGTGCGTCATATGTCAATTTAGAGTCAGTGTGGGTAATTCCATCCAAGAGGGTAATTCTGTCCATTCTTTAGATAATCTTAATAAATTACTTTTAACTTAATAGATTACTTTTAAAGGGGTTTTCATTAGAATTTTATGTGACTTTTGCTTTTGTGCAAATACTATATTGAGATCCTGTAGCAAAGCAGGATCCCAATGTTGATTAGTTGGAAATGTCAAGGTCATTTCATCCTATGCAAATCTCTTCAACAGCCATTTTGTTTTTAGGAGACCTGATTTGCATAGGTCAATTCAAAGTACTTCCTACAACTCTTAATTTATTTTTCAATAAGTTTCAGTACCGGTAATTTACTTAAGCCCCATACCCACTAGGCGATTTTGCTGTTGACTGGCGATTGGCAACAGCAGAATCACTGGTAAAATCATCACCAATTCAGATTACCTGTTAGATGTAATATTGAAATGTTACATACTAACAGGTGATCTGAATCAGTGATGATTTTATCAGTGATTTTGCTGTTGCCCATCGCCAGTCACCGGTAAAATCACCTAGTGGGTATAGGGCTTTAGTCATAGAATATAGAATATACAAAGGTTTTCTTACTTTGATGGAAATTATTTTTCAAGCAATTTCATAAGTGGACATAGTTACCCTCAATAAATTCAGCAGTTACAGGCCAAGGAGGTTACTTTGTCCACAATAGATATATGACTGGGGTCGCGCTAGGATTCAAAATGTCCTAGCCACTAGCTGTGGCGAATTTTCTGCTGAGTGGATTAGCCACACTAACATTTCATTAGCCACCCATTTTTTACGTATTTTGTCAAGCCAAATTTAGCAATTCAATAATTGTATCAAGGCGTCCTTAAAAATTGTATTCAAGATTTAAAAACAGATAGGGGCGTTCCATCAAGCATGTGCGCATCAAGGAGGAGAGGGTGGGGGGGGCCTGAAATTTTGGAAGACATACATACCTTCTAGTTCAAATCCAATAAGTATTTTTGCCCAAGGGAGAGGTGGGGGGGGGGGGGTCTGAGATTTTTGAAAATTTGCATGTATACATACGAAATGGAGGGCCCCATACTCGGGGTATTGGGGTGCTACCCCCGCCTCCATTAACATCTTTAAAGAATTCCACCTTTCCTTCCAAACTTAACTGTAAAAGCCCTAATAAGTGTAAAATAAGACAATTTTGAACAGGTCCCCCTTTTTGATTTAAAATTATTGAAATTATAAGCAATAGCTGAACTGAGGGAACCTCGCCCACCCCACCATAGAACCTATATATGATATTATGGGTGATTGCCTTTCACCAATGTATAGCACTGTCATATATTTCATAGGAATACTAATTCAACTTATATATTCTGGCATCCACGTTTCAATCAGAAAAGGCAATATCTGATTGTTTTTGTTGATTTCTTATATTTCTAAATGACATGCAATTGCTGATTTGGAACACCTATAGCCTATTATACTGAAAACTGCAGCAAGCAATTTTTCAAATGACACATCCACATTAGTCTATAACGTCCCATGTGGCCCTGTTGATTTTAGGGGTCTACACCCTTTATCAATAATTTTAAGTAAGATTTGTCGCAAGAAGAAAATCGTAACAGAAACCATTTAGTACAGTATGTAATGCATCACAACAGTCAGTGTCCGAAATGAACAGTGCACCCTGCAGATGGCATGCATTATTTTGCAGCAGGGTGCACCATTTTTCAATGTGTGCACCTGGATGGTTTACAATTTTTAACATCTTTAATGGATTATTATCAGGTTCGGGACGCAATGCAACTTTGGCGTTATTGTTTCAAATGAGCTTGATGCGGTATATGGTATCATGGTCATTGCCTGACGCATGCTCTCCAGGCGGAGGTTCTGAGTTATTTATAGAGTTCAAAGAGTATGCGCAGTGTGACTGGAGATGTATGCCCTGCAGTGCCCCGTCGCATAACGGGTCTCGCTGTTGTGAACATTGGTACATTTCAAAAGACCTCTCCCTGTTTAAAATCGAGTGTTTTTGATGTGCTGGGGGGACACTTTTGGGTGTGAATTTTAATATTCTGTTTTCACCAAATGATAGCAGTGTTCCTCATCTCATAAGATATATAGGAGATAAATGGTGGAAATGTGTTTATATGTCAATTAAATGTGTTCAAAATGTGTCCACAACAGCGAGAGAAAAACTAAACCATTTTTAATCACTCCCTGTTGCGAGCGTTTGGTTATGCGACAGGCATGTCCACTGGAGCATAACTTTTCTCCTGATGCTGTTATGCCTTACTCACTGCCGATTCAAAATTTCTAATGAAAATAACCTTATTAATATTACTTTGTGGTCTAATTCCATCGGACAATTCTAATGAAATATACAATTAAACAATATTATGATATTGGAAATAGAATTAGATAAAGTATCACATTCGCAGAGCACTTTTATAAAGTCCTTTGTTTCCCTCACATAGTGCGTCTCTCTATCCAGCCACGATGCTATTTATGACTACAGTAGTGGGACCAGCTTTAACACTGATGCTGTTTATGGCAACGATACGATTATAAAGTTAGACCCGGACCTGATTATAGAAAGGTTAATACAAAAATGCCACCGGGTACACAAAATTAGAACTGTGCACATAACAAAACCTTAATTTCGGATCCTGCTGTTTAATCATTCATGTTAAAGATAAGAATGTACAGAAATCAAAATTGAGAAATACAGAAAATTTTTGATATGAATGTCTGTTACAATATATCCTTTAATATTTCTATTACTACAAGAAATGCGTTAACTTGATGTGCACACTGCTAGTAATATTGTGTCCAAAACTCTGAATTTGCTATCCAGACAGACACTAGCAGTTAAAAACTGTGTGATAAACCATGGAACCCAAACTTTGACATTAAGTAACTGAAGGACCGGCCGAGGGCTGATATTGGGGTCCTGGCGAAGGGTGATAATTGCCCGAATACTCCCTTCGAGGTTGGTTATGGATTTATTATACCGTAGCCCTGAGATTCTCCATAATTTAGAAAATATTACTTGCTTACCTGGCAGTAAGCACCCAGCAGTCACACTGTGGCTTGGATGGCGTAAGTATTTTTCCCCATTAAATCATTAAAAATTTGAAACCAAATAGAAATCAAATATTTGACATATGGGTTAAGTCCACAAGGATCTTAGCTACATTTTACTCCCTTACTGTGTGATAATTCAATGAACATCTAAAAAGTTATAGGGAAAAAGTTATTAGGAAAAACGTGGAAAAATGCACATTTCCCCCACAAACTACATGCCTGTATCACCCTACAGGGTGATAAAGGGCTTGTTATCACCCAGGATTGATACGGCATGTGTTAAACTCTTAACTACTATATAGGCCTGTATTGCCCTAAGGTATAATAAGTAGCATTATCCACTCTAAGGTTTGCATTATCTGGGTATCTGCTCCCAAAGTAGCATTATTCGTCCACCCCAGTGAATTACAGTGAATAACATGTTCCTTAGAACACAACGTAGCAACAGGAATGTAAACGTTAGCTTGAGAGAAGCTATCATATTTTAGGTTCTACTGGATCGGATTTGACAAACTTGTTTTCTATTTTGATCAGAATTTTCAGCTGAATTCAAATAGTCATGATAGAACATCCGTTATTAATTTATGCCTTACTCTCCATGTGGTTTTGTTGATTGTATTATCATTTTTATCCCCTTGCCTTGAGAAGGGTAGGTTAGTTCGATAAGGTTAGTAGCGAAATAAAGATTCTTTATAATATTTAATATACTGTTTGATATAAGGCCTAATAGGCTACACATATGTGTCTATTGAGTATAACGTCTGCACAGTGTTCAACCAAGCCTTAGGATCACATTAGTATAGTGGTTAGAGTGACTGGCTCTCATGCAAAAGGTCCTGGGTACGAATCCACCTGAAGCCAAGCTCATTTAAGTCATTTTTTTCACTCTTTTTTTTTCTATCAAATTTACCCTTGATATAGGCTGATTAATTATTATGTTTGTTGTATTCAATTTCCTAGATTCTATGTACTTTGTGTATTTAGTGTGACAAAAATAGCAACATGCTTGTGTTTGCTGTAACCACTCGTATCCATGTAGTATAATGAGAACCTTTGCCTAACCTTACCAGCTGCCTCAATAGGGTAGTGGTTACTGGTTACTTTGGGACTCCAAATTCTAAAGTAGGTAGTTCGATCCTAGACTCTGGTAACAAGAAAAACAAATCTTTTCAAAAAATCATAATAAGGTAGGCCTACATATTATTATTTACATCTGTGGCCATTTCTGAAATAACCTCCTCCAGAGGTTTACCAAATAACCCTCCTACTAAACCCTCCTGAGGAGGTAATTGTGGTCACACATGGGAGGTTACATCCAGAAACCTACTAACAGAACAATAGAAAGACAGGCCAGGAGTAGTATAAGCTATATAATTCCCTATGCGACATAACCTCCTCGGCCTGTGGGCTCGGAGGTAGGACTTACAACTGTTTCCTCCAAAAATTGAGGAAGAAATCCCTCTGGCACGCCCGGGGGGTCATATGGCATACCCTTCATGGAGGTTCACCTTCACCTGGCTCGTCCACCAGATGGGGGTTATACGGCATACCCTTCATGGAGGTTCACCTTCACCTGGCTCGTCCACCAGATGGGGGTTATACGGCATATCCTTCATGGAGGTTCACCTTCACCTGGCTCGTCCACCAGGCGGGGGGTCATACGGCATACCCTTCACGGAGGTTCACCTTCACCTGGCTCGTCCACCAGATGGGGGTTATACGGCATATCCTTCATGGAGGTTCACCTTCACCTGGCTCGTCCACCAGGCGGGGGGTTATACGGCATATCCTTCATGGAGGTTCACCTTCACCTGGCTCGTCCACCAGATGGGGGTTATATGGCATATCATTCATGGAGGTTCACCTTCACCTGGCTCGTCCACCAGGCGGGGGGTTATACGGCATATCCTTCACGGAGGTTCACCTTCACCTGGCTCGTCCACCAGGTGGGGGGTCATACGGCATACCCTTCATGGAGGTTCACCTTCACCTGGCTCGTCCACCAGGCGGGGGGTTATACGGCATATCCTTCACGGAGGTTCACCTTCACCTGGCTCGTCCACCAGGCGGGGGGTTATACGGCATATCCTTCACGGAGGTTCACCTTCACCTGGCTCGTCCACCAGGTGGGGGTTATACGGCATATCCTTCACGGAGGTTCACCTTCACCTGGCTCGTCCACCAGGTGGGGGGTCATACGGCATACCCTTCATGGAGGTTCACTTTCACCTCGCTCGTCCACCAGGTGGGGGTTATATGGCATACCCTTCACGGAGGTTCACATTCACCTCGCTCTTAACAGCAGGGTTAAAGGGCTACTCAAAAAGGAGAGAGACCAGTGCTCTTAGATGTTGAGTATGAGTTTATTAGGCAAAATTACAAACACAAGCTATGAACAGCTCCTTACACAGTGCCCACAGGGTGCCCACGCTTTTTCAGAAATCAAAATAAGACATAAATAATACCGTGTCGGATACCAAAATAAGACCTTTTAAAGACATTTCTAAGAACATGTTTTGACTTTTTTTAAACATTTATACATTCTATAACATCTTATAATAAATTCATATTGACCCAAAATAAGATCTTTCTAAGACCTCAGGACTGAAAATAAGACCTCACTAATAGCCTTATAAATGGCAAAAACAAAATAAGACCTTTTAAGACCTTATAATACCTGCATGGGCACCCTGGCCCAGACTTACAGCATCACATTGACTCGTTGATTGGTCTATGCGTCCACCAGTGTCAGTCAACATGTCAATCAACGCTAGGTGACCGGTTGATAGAGGCAGAGTAGCGTCGACCAACCAGTGAACTCACGTTGACTGACCAGGCGACTCCCATTGATCTGCCCCCTCAGCCGGTCAACTCGCATCAATCGATACGAGAAGACGCATCAATCAACATGCGTGGACAAAAATCCCTGAAGACCCCCAAATAATACAAATCCCGGTGTGTTTAGAGTGAAACGATGAAAGACCTTCTTACAATATGATGTATTTACAACACCATAGCATCCTGCCTGCATGCTACCTGCACATGACAGCAGCCACATAACGTCCGCACTGAGCTGATAACATACACTGCAAAGCTTTAAGAAAACGCAAGAACAATGCGTACACTACAGATGTATGGAAAGTCATGCAGGCTGCGAGATTCTTACTGTAAGCCTCCTTCTATTACAACTCCTTTTGAGGAGCATGGTACGTGGTTCCAACGGCCAACATTCCTTTTTAACGACATTCCATGTCATCCTATTTTCCATATACATTCAAGTTTTAAAATACATTCTAGATTCATAGCTCCACGCAAAAGCTTCGTTACTTGTTGCGGAAAATATAGATTAAATACACTTGTACAGATTTTCAAAATGTTGAAACATTAGAAAAATCATTAAATTTGGAAATGTTTCATAATTGTCTGTCAAATTTGCAGATTTATGACTTTTCCTTCTGTTTTTAACCAGTATGTATGGACCATATCGAAATATCACAACTGCAAGACTCGTATCACAATATTGACTCATTGTCATTCCTTGATACCCAGTGCATCATGACATAAAAACTTATTTCATCGCACGAATCATATAACGCTGAGAAACAATGGCAAAGCAACATTAACCTCATAATGAGTGATTAAATAACTGAAAAGTTTAAGTTACGATTGCAGTAATGAATCCGTGACTTTGATATATTTAAAGAACGTCATACACTTATGTCATAAACAATGTGAGTGCGTGGTTTGACCATTTCAGTTGATCCACAAGCGTGATCATTAACAGTATAGTCCACAAAAGTCCTGCGTCATCACGGGGATGCCACACAGGGCCCATTCAAATTACCCCCACCCCATCACTGCCCTGGTCAGCCCTTCGACCCAGTGTCTTGATTAGACACATTTAAGGAATTTAAGACAAAGCACATGTTATCCTTTACATCTCTGATGAATTGGGTAAACTTACATTAAGTATTTCTAGAAATAAACCAATGTTTACATGTAATTCACTGCGGTTCAAAATGAGTACGCATTGCATCGCTTTATACCAAAGGCAACGTGAACCACTTTTTTCCCACCAAGATAACGTAACCACTTCCGAGGACTATAGACGCTGGTAACGTTTTCTCTGGTAAGAATAAGGTGGCACAGTTCCTCCTGAACTCTCCCTCTCCCAGATTACCTACAACCACTCCGACATTACCTCTTCGACAGCCTTTGTAAAACTGCAACAAGAATATCTGTTTTGCAGATATAGCTTATGAATCATAAAGGATCCGTAATTTGGTGTTGTTTGCATTACATCGTTCATCAAGGGTTTGTGGATCATATTTGTCATCAATCAAAATTCGCTCTTGAAGCGATCTACGGCGGTGCCAGAAAACAGATAACTGAAAAAGGAAATAGAGCTTAGCGGCGTCTCCATGGGATAGTCCGCAGTCAACCGTCGTCCGTTTCCCTCGTCCATCAGAGATAACTTCAGGTGCGAATTTTGACGGATGACAAAATTCAAATAATATAGAATAGAATCGATAAACGCAAGATGTATAACAGACGGTGGTGCTAGTAATGGATCCACGAGAACTAAGCTGTGGTCTGTCTCGTAAAATTGCCACAGCTGCTTCAGCTCATAAAGAAAAGTCAAATTTCGTAGGAGTTTTTCCCTGTTCGTTGTCATTTTACCATTCATGTTTATATCTGCATCAAGATATTTCTCCACCCTCTCACAATAAAGGATTACTAATCAAATCTACGAGTGCTAAGTAGCAAGTGAATTGTCTAATGCTACAACGCACGCCTACTAACTTCATCCACTTGACAAATCAACCCCCAAAATATAAACAGGTGTAGGATGTTTTGTCCTTCGATTTCGCGACATCAACAACCAAAAAAGGCAAAACTATGAAATCTGCTGGCGAGTTCTTTAGAAAGTTATTTGAGCTGAAAATATTGGTGAGAATATTCTTACATAGTGGCTACCCCGGTACTTGAATACTACTCTTTCATGAGATTATTGTAAAATTTGAGTCGTTTATGATGGATATGCCAAAAGAGCTGATAATAAAATCAGTTTAAGGATTTCCCTCATGGCATCTAAATGTTGCTACCAACGTCGGCTCGTCTGTTTCTCAGTTTAAACACCCTCGATGGAGAGAGACTCCAGTTCCTCAAGTCCCTCAGTGTCTTCGTCCACACGGTAGAGGCCAGCGTGCAGCATGATGACGACAAAGGACGCCCCTAGAAGGAAAGAGACACAGCACATTAGGCAATGGGGATTTGACACAAGGGTCAACAGGCAAGAACTCTAGAGGGAGGGGCAGTGTATTAAACAGCGTGGGATTTGACACATGGGATGACAAGTATGGTAAGGGACACTAGAGAGAGAGACAGATTGCGTTAAACAGCCTGGGATTTGACACATGGGATGACAAGTATGGTAAGGGACACTAGAGAGAGAGACAGATTGCGTTAAACAGCCTGGGATTTGACACATGGGATGACAAGTACGGTAAGGGACACTAGAGAGAGAGACAGATTGCGTTAAACAGCCTGGGATTTGACACATGGGATGACAAGAACGGTAAGGGACACTAGAGAGAGAGAGACAGATTGCGTTAAACAGCCTGGGATTTGACACATGGGATGACAAGTATGGTAAGGGACACTAGAGAGCGAGACAGACTGCGTTAAACAGCCTGGGATTTGACACATGGGATAACAAGTATGGTAAGGGACACTAGAGAGAGAGACAGATTGCGTTAAACAGCGTGGGATTTGACACATGGGATGACAAGTACGGTAAGGGACACTAGAGGGCGAGACAGATTGCGTTAAACAGCCTGGGATTTGACACATGGGGCGACAACAGAGGTGGATCCAGAGCCAGTTCTCTAGGAGGGGGGGGGGGGGGTCAACCCTGGCACCCCTTATAAAAAAGAAAAGAAAAGAAAAAAAAGATTTACACAGATTTTCCAATTTGAAGATGCCAAAAGTTTGTCCCCTGGGTCTAGTGGGGGCAATTGTCCCATTTATCCCCGCCCCCTTGCATCCGCACCTGAACAGGTAATGTAAGGGACACTATAAGATGCACCAAGAAAGGGTGACATAATATAGTTATAATTGTATGGCTTACTCTATCAAAATTCAATATGGTCAAAAAGTGCTAAAATTGATGATTTTCAGAGATTCCCTATGAGGATTTTCTGTAGGATTTTGTTATTCTGACCACCTAAAAGAAACAACATAATGTCTAACATCCTCAGACATTCAATAAATAAATTTTGAGTTCCTACGATGTGTTTTACATGCTTTATAAATGGATGTAAAAGGATGAAAAAGTCAACCTTTCATAGGGCATGGGTCTAAGAGGGAGCGACAGAGTGCATTAAACAGCATGGGAATTCACACATGGGACAAGAGGTATGGTATGGGACACAGAGGCAGTGACAGAGTCTACAACAATTATACACTGACCTATGATCCAGAAAACTGCGGATCCAGCACCAGCGATCCAGAATAGTGGGAAGGACAATGCGCCAACCCCTGCATACTGCTGGGCCAGGCTCAACTCACGTCCTGAAACATGAGTAACAAACTTGCAATATGGACATGCATGAAATCTATATTGTAGTATAATGTTACGAAGATACTAACCGGATCCTGGGTGCGTATTTCTTCGAGGAGTCTTGTTACAATGGGTCCCGCCAGAGGGCCAGAGGCCCAAGAGCAGTGTTGCACCTCCACTGGTGCATCATCTCAGCTGGCACTTTTCTAGTCTAAAAGAGGGTTCTAACGGGTATCAAGTTGTAATGGGTAGCAAACTAAATATATATCCCTCTCATCTTTTACATACTTGGGATTCATACCTAAAAGTTAAAAGGCTAACTCGTCCCTACTCCTCAGTTTGTGGTGGGGGCACCTGTCGAGGCTATTTCCGCCAGCCAATGGAATCAGAGGGGTGCCAACAGAGATGGGCGCCAGCAGAGATGCCACACCAGGACCCGTTGTAACAGGAGCCCGAGATAAAATACAGGGCTCAGGATCCCAGACAAGATTAGTACTGTTTTTATTTCACCTCCTTACTTATTATTGTCGTTTGTTGTGCATTTTAAACTGGCATTGTACACATATTTTGGGAAGTTGTCTACATTTGTTTATGGCGCCACCCATACTCCCCCGTCGCTTCGGATTCCACATGTAATACTCGCTCCGACTATAGCCTTTTTTCGTCACGCACTTTTACTGTAGTACTACGCGACCGCATCACGCAAGTGGCCCTCCGCGAAAAAGTAGTTCTTATAGAAGCTGTTATGTCAGGCTGGTCACAAGCACCAGCAAAAAGTAGTTCCGGCACTCCCCAGAATGCTATAGTCGGAGCGATGATTACACGGGAATCTGAAGCGAGAAAGGAGTTTGGGCGCCACCTAGCAAAATGAGGGAACTAAATATTTGTAACCTACTTCCGATTAAGGGAAGGTATCCCCAGGATCCCCTTTGAGGTGTCTGTCAGAGTCAGAATAGCAGACTATGTATCGGGGGTGAAATCATGTAATTTAACTACGCAAAAAAAAGCATTCTGAACGCATAATTTCTTTCCAAAACATAGTATTAGACGACAAATATGTAAGAGGAGGTGAAATAGATTATATTCAGACAGAAGAATGAATTATTTCGTCTGCATTTAGTCAGTTTCTGCACATTACTTTAGCACAACCCTGAGTACAAGTTGGATGCTGAAAAATTAATGCCTGGGACCATTAGACTGAGGGCTGTAATTTTTCTGATGTCCCACCAAGTATTCAGGGTTTTACTGTCAACCGAGGGTTGTTTTCCTTATAGTTATATTATATACCATATTTTGTAAGTTATAAGGACAATAGAAAGGAAATTACAAGGTAGCATCTGCGGGTGAGGGGCCATCAGCCTCGTTGTTTCAAAGTAGAAAGGAAATTACCAGTTGAACAAAGTGGGCAGTATCACAATGTCTTGCCTATGTGCACACTTTGACTGGTTTCAAACAGTTTACCCTAAAATTTTTGATTTTCTCTTAAATAAATGGCTCTATCACTATTTCCATTCAATCAGACTGCCTCATTTCACCTGACATTAAGAAAATAATCAGGCAAATCCATTCAGAATTCAAAATAAGGAGAAAATCATTTTAGATGGTGAAAAAAGATGGGCAGTGTACACAAATACTGCCTACTGAATGACAGCGTTCGGTTAATATTCATAACATATTTCGGCATTGGTATAGTATTAGGTTATTATGTGGGCCTCCCGAGAGTGATCTGACCCAGGATATATCAGCTCCAAGACCACTAGCCCAAAAAAGTGTCAATTCTGGGTCAGATTACCCAAGGGAGGTACCCAGATCTATCTGTTCATATTATGATATAGAAAATATTCTATGTACTTATAAACATTAACAATTTCAACATAGAAAAGTGTGTAAGGGGATTGGCTTCATTTAATCAAAGCGTGATATATCACAAGGAAAGATCATGCCTGGATATGCATATCATGATTCAAGACCATGGACTGCTATATCTAAACATTGAAGAAGCTCTTGCTGTGCTCATTTCCCGCGACAAATAGAATAGTGCTTAAAACATCTTCTGATATCGAGAATATGACTCCATGCAAATTTACCTTAGGGGCCTTTTGATACTCATATATTTTCCTCGTGAATATCCTTGTGTTCTGAAATAGATATTTAATAACCAATAACCAGCCTACTGGATGGTTCTTCCATATATCCAGCTTACCAGCTATTTTGAGTTTCTGATCCTGGTTCTTGATGCTAATAATGTAGCAGGCCCCCAGCGATGCTGCAATGGCAATGAGGAGCATCGGAGATGTCAGGCTGAAAAAGAGCATATACACTTGAGGCATGACATAAATAGCTACATGTTTAACCAAAAAGAAAACTAATTAAGCTAAAGAAGAAACTAGAAGAAAGCAGGTAGTGCAAGGAATAATGATTCTTAACAACTGCAACATGTATGAAACTTTTTCTTTATTTTCCTTCATATCAACATCAGGGCAACTCTCAGGGGGGATCCAGAAATTTTGAAAGGGGGGGTGGCGTCCATATTAAAAAGGGTCAGTTTTACATTAATAAAATCTATTTTGGGCTTCAAATGAGGGGAGGGGGGCGCACGCCTGCTGCGTCCCCTGAATTCGCCACTGACCTGACCTGGGGTCTTCCAGGTTTTTTATGAAACATCGAGCACGAGGGGAAAAGATTTGACAGTGATAGTGACGCCACGTTTGCCAAGCATGCAATTTCCACAACCAGAGTCCGAAATTATATGTTTATTATGTGCACCAGTCGGATACACAGTTCCCTAAGCTGTGCGCCAAAATTAGGTGAATGCACCCTCCTCATATATAGCAATAATAACAGGCCTAAAAACTGTGCACATTCCGGGTGCACACCTCTCAAAACTGTGCAACTGTCGGCGGAAATGTGCCCGCTGGGTGCAGGTCACAGCTTATTTTGGTCATTGATAATCTCACTTCTGTTGTTCCAATTCCCGATATTGATATGACATTGATGTACTGAATGTAAGAGTTGTGCAAGTAAAAATTGACCTTCACCTGTCTGACGGGCAGCAAATGTAATGTTTTAATATTGTTTTAGGAAGAATGAAATAGAGCCAAATGAAGTACTGCCATGTGGGCTGGCTCGCCGCTACGCTGGAAGTGTTTACTTTCTAAATAATAGAACTATCTTGCAATTTTATGGGATTTACGAAATAACCATGGACACAGTCGCAGTTATCAAAAGAATTCTAAGAGAGAAATAGATTTATTCTAATTAAATTTATAGAAAGAAAAAAAGAAACGACTTACACGCAGAAAACAACAAGACCCATGAATATGAAGAGATAGTTGCTCTGGAACCTGTCGATGTTTCTCGCAAGGCGCATGCCAAGAGGCCCGATAGATTTTGGCATCTGGAACTTGGAGGTGGCCACAAACTCGCTCCATGGTTGCACGCTCTCCCGTTTTTTCTGAAACCATTCGCGGGCATTCACATTGGACAACTTGAGTGACATCAGGAAGCTATAAAATAAAACAACTATCGTAAATGATATGTAGGGATCGTTTGTAAGACAGAGCTTCACATCAGTATAGCATCACAAGCTGCATCAGTGTACCAACTAAGGTCACTGTTTACTAACCATCAGACAGGCCTGCAGACCACTGTGGTTGATCTCAGGCTAGGAAAATTACTACAATTTTCTGGTCGTCAGAGGACACCATTAACAGAAATCTGGTTGTCCACATATATCTATAGGTTGTTTACATTATAGAGGTCATATGTACATTAAGAAAAATCAAGATTTTTTGGAGGAGGATTGAATTAATTTTTCAAAATATTTGGTCGTCCATGTCAGGAGGACCTACTATTTCCTGTGAATACCTGCAGGCTAACCTACATCAAGATGCATCATGGATAATATGTCGCCAAACCACAAGGCTTAAGTATAGAAACGTTCATTAATCATGGCAATATTTATGGTTAAACATGATACTAATAGAGATCAATATAGACTTTTTATTTTTTTTTTATTTTGTATCCATAGATGTTTATTTTTGAAGTTGGTTTAAAAATCCATTCATTACAGATGGAATTAAAGTAAGTATTTAAATATTTTTTATAGATTTCACTCTGTTTTTGTCGACAAAATTAGTCCAAATAAAGCTGCAGGTGCCTAAAATACCGAAAATCAGCTATCTGTGGTTAAAGGAATAACGTATTGTTCGCCAGTATCGGAATTTAAGCTTATATTTTGTGCACCCTCCAGATGCACTCATCCTCAAGCCATGCACCCGAAAATTTGTCAATGCACCCTCCTAATACGAAGCTATTATATAGGTTATTGAAAATGTGCACATTATGGGTGCATACCTTAAAAAAGGCATGCATCCGGCCGCAGAAATGTGCGTGCCGGGCTCAGGGCAATTTCCGACACCGTTCGCAGATGTGCCTTCTAGTGGGAAAATTCTAAAATCTTCAAATCTTAATTCTAAAATCCACAATCTTAATTTCACATCATAAGTTGATGACAGTTGACTTGAAATTATAAATCAAGTACATGTAAATGAGAAATGCCTCCAAATATAGAAATCTCTCATTGGACACGAGCAGGGGCTGAATTTCACACAAAATGAAGATATAGTAGTTAACATGTTGTCTTATGTTATCTTGAAAATAACTGAGATCAAATTGCCTAATAAGGATCTGAAATGCGCATATTTGTGCATTTTCATTAAAGGGACATTCTCTCCAGTGAGTTTTTAGAGATACATCCGCCGACGTAATATTGGTATCATATTTGGTAACAGATTTACCTCAGGAAGCTTGATGTAGCTATTTATTATATCTGCCATATTCTTTACTTTTGTGTCAGGATGGTATACTTTTTCTTGAGATAGTACAGCTCTAAAGGGTTAAAGCATTGGTACCTAATATGTACTGCTATAATGGAGAAGTCTCAAAATATTTCTATTAATAATTTTTCATCTTATTCAAGAAAACCCTTGCTATTAACGGGGCCCCACCTAAATCTACCCTGATTTCCCAAGTAATGAGAACCCTCAGGACATTGGTCCAGCTACCTTCCAGGGGGTGGGGTCATTAGCAGGGCGGTCCTGGCAGGAAGACAATCTGATGTGAGCCCATTGGTCACATTAATTAGCACAGATATGGCGCACTGAATCTGTCAGATATACCGATTACCGCCGTCAGGAGTTTCACCTCCTTCTCCTGTAGTTTCCTTGGTCTAACCTTAATCAGATCGAATGCCGCTTTTTCTATTATTGAATATTTTACACAAAATTTTAGAATGCACGAAAACTGCCTACACAATGCGCAAAAAAAACAAACTACACTGTGGGAAAATGACTACATAACATCTAGAATCTTCTCAAGGGTGGCAGCCTAGGGTTCTCTCTCAGCTCTCAAATTTGGGTAAGGTACCACAACACGTCAACAGAGAGCTGAGACTGAGAGAGAACCCTAGCCTAGGCTGCCACCCTTATCATCCCTCTGACATTCCTTATCTGTTGAGAGGTGTGACTGTGAGGTCACCGGGGCCAGAATAGGGGATTTGAAAAGATCATGTGGTGATGTACCCGCCTACAAGTACACCTCCCGACCCCATTCGGGGGAACACTAAACAGCTCGGGCACTTGTAACCTGCAAGCCCCTCCCCTGGAATGGCGCTGTCATAGCCTAGAACTTAGAAGTCAGTGCAAGAAGAGACTTCGTCAAGGGGGTTGGTCTTGGCTTGGGTGGACCGTGTACCTTCTGTGTGTGATGAATAAGGATTGAACTTGCCTCTTTTTGGTGGGAATCGACTCAGCTCCTTCGGGTAGCTCGATATTCCCGGATAAATCTACTTTTTCTGTGTCCATAACAACTCTTTTCGGCTTGATCCCGCAGCGACGTGGAGTGCCCCGGTACTGATGACGTACTATGGTAAATAGAGCGTTCTCTCGCAAGCCCCTTCCTCGCCCGACTTGAGGAATGAGCCGACCGTGGTCAGAATGTGTCGGCTTATCCACAAAAACTGTGACGTTTTACCCATTGCTCCGCGGTAAGGGTGAACTTTGGATTTGTTGACAACAGAAGTTTCTGCTCGTGCAACACAATTGGCTATCAAAGTGCGTCAAGCTTTGGTAATTGTGTAGTGACCCGTGACTGGCATGAGCCTATAGCCCGGTGACTTGTGTCAGCCAGTGACAGCGCCGCCAGACCGGTCAGACCGGGTCCACCTCCAGAGGCAGAGCCCACTTCTAGGCAGCCACCCGCCCTGATCTGTCATTCAGCAGGGCGCAGTCCCAACTGCAGGACGGGACGGACCACCGCCACCGGTGCTTCACTTCAGATCCGTGCAAAGTTCTTCTACCAGAACAGCTTTGAAGGTGTAACTGTAAGTTCTTAGACTTATGTTCCTTTATATCACAACCAATAGACTCGCTGACTAGATAGTAGGAACGACAGGCAGGCATTTCTGGGACTAAATTTAGCGATGACGGACCATCGCGGAAATCGCGCTGTGCTATTCCGCATTATAGGAAAACACCTTCCACGAAAATGCTGATAAAATACAAGTTAATATTTGATAATTTGAACTAATATTGACATATTGTACCGTATGTAAAAAATGGTGGGGATGACGATTGTGGCAATGAAAAAAACAGCCAATACCAATTTAGTGACGAAAATCGCGAATTACCGTGGTGTGTTTTTTTCGTGACTCGAGGCTTTGCAAATCCTCTGACAGAAAATAATCATTATTTTTTATTTTCAAAAATCAATAACTTTCTTGATATTCAATGCATAAGGTTAATTCAAGCAGTATGCATTTCTCTTGTACTGTCCTTTCAAGCGATACTTATTTCATAAACCGGCTGCATTTAAAATTTTGAACCATCATTGCTACTAAATTATAATTATCACCCGCACGGCTGAGGAGCGGTACGTACAGAGGCCAGGGTGTATTGACAGGCCGTCCGCACCGCTCACTGTGAACTCCTTGTTTTCAATAATTCCAACATTATTTAAATATTTCTTGGGTGATAAAATAATGAAGGCCCTTGGAAGCCGTCCTCGGGTGGCTATTGTACGGCCCGGGGCCCCCCTGACGGCCCGAGCTCTGCACCCGAGGACGGCCTCTGCAGGCCTTCTATTATAGTAGGTCTTTGAAGAGGTCATTTACTACCTGGCGCGAGTTCTTGAATTTTTCATCAACACCATGTAGTTTCATGTCATGCTTTTGTTTGTCTGTTTCTCTGTTTCATACTGCGGGTGTTTTGCCTCATGTTTCTTAATAGACTCGGAGTGAAGTATTCATTTTTCTCTGCCTTTTTCGGAAGGGCTATACAGGCGTCGTCGCCCAGGCGAACAATTGCCTTCTACAGGCGACAAGCATGGTCGCCTGCCAAAAGAAGCCTTCTAGTTCTACAGGCGACTAGGTGGCGCCAAATGTTTTCCAAATTTAGATGGTCGCTTGTACACAAAAACTTTCTGCAGGCGACAAAGCATACATCATAAGCCTATATGAATGATACAAAATCATTCTCATTCAAACTGGATTGTATGGTAATTTTTCCCCGTTACACAAAATAGGCCCATTTTGGAGCAAGAAATGTCTGTTTTCAGGCTAATCAGAGGTTTTATGCATCTAGGCTTAGAAAAACTGAGGTTTTCTGGATATTTTTCAGGAAATACGGACCTAGTCCCCCAAATCACGGATCACGGACCTGTTCTTTTTGATCGCTGAAACCAAGGAGGTTTCCATGATTTTTACGGATGGTTGCATGTTAAATTTACTGGGACCCTTGGCTTTTTTTGATAGAAAATCTTTCCCTCTTGGGGTTGGTGTTTGAAGATTCCCTGCTGAAACATCGGCCGGTCTCTGGCCGAAATCTTTAGATGTATAGTTTGAAATGGACATAGTGCTCAGAGTGGCCTAGGTGCTCACCATGTGTCATATTTTTTCACGTAAGTCGACCCCTCACTTCTCTTGATCCCTCGGAAGTTCAGGGCGGCCAAGGCATTCAAAAAGTGTTATGTCTCACCTAATTCGTTCCTCACCTCTCCAACTGCCTCAGAAGTTCAGGGCAGCCTAGTTGTCACCAGGTTGCATAATTGTTGTATAACCTTGGCTGCCCCCTCCCTTTTCCCAGCTCCCACTTTTGGAGATGCCATTTTCCCTCAAAATAAAGATTTATGTATTTTCTTCTCCTTTATGCAACAATTTTTCAAAAATCCTTAAATTCACTAAAACGACCACTTCACTTAATGACCACTTTTTGCCCAGACCCTTAGGTGGTCTCATTAGAGGGCATCTACTGTATATTAGAATTATAACTTTCTAAAATCCATGAATACCCCCATCGAAGGTTGTTGAGATGCACATGTGGAAAGCTCAACAGCTGGTGGGATGTCTACGAAGCCAGAAACAGTATGTTCTGAGTTACAGAGTCTCTGGGTACAAGTCGCGTCCACATAACTCATAAGAGCGCATGCAAACATATATCACGACAGTGTTTGTGTATGTTAAAAACAAGGGAGGGTCAGGTCCCTAGAGTGTAACACTGAAGCTAGACAGATCTGGGAGGAGTGTAATCAGAGGTTTGACATTGCACACATTCCGGGAGAGGGAAACGTTATTGCAGGTTTTAAAACCAGATACTTTACAGATGATTCTGGAAGAGATATTCCAAAAAACTTTAAATTTTCAATTTTAAAACAAAGCAGAAATCAGCAGAACCATTCTATAGGGTCTATATATGAAGAATAAAGACGTTTAAGTTAAAGTGGCTCGTCAGGTTCATTTGGAACAGGGGCACGGGTTGGTGAAATGGCTAGAGCGTTCGCCTGGAGCGTGGGAGGTCCTGGGTTCGAACCTGGGTTAGGCTGGGCTCTTACACCCCTCTGTATTTCTCCCAGTGGCAACAACTGGGTTATCAAAGGTCCCTAGAGGACCACCGGTTGTTGTGTGTAGGGCCCTGCCTATGGGACCCTGCACATTAAAGAACACCTACCTCGGTAAAAGTGTAGGGGTACGGTCTATACCTTCTCATAGATATGATCATTTCATGGATACGATCATCAAAAAGACAGAATCATCAAAACCTTGTTCTCGCCGTGATATAACCATAGATGTTGATACGGCATTAAACACCAATAACCAACCAACCAAAGATCACTCACGTGAAAGAAAAGTATATGTGTCACTAAGCTCCCGTTGACTATGTCAGAACAGAGAGATGGTCCACACAACTCTCAACAACCAACACTCAAGTGTTGTCACCTGCCTGGCTCTGCTCACTCGCTGAGACAGTAACCTGAGTTCACCGAGCCTAACACTACTCGGACTTGCCTGATCAGCTAACGTGTTCACTCTGAGGAGTGTTGGTACATCTCTTCACTCTCTTCCCAGATACTCAGAGAATCAATCTTAGCTTTTCCATTCTTTACAGCTAAAGCTAACTAAGATACTGGGTAGTGGACTGACACCCGCGCTACTCCGTCTGTACACAAGTTTATTATTACTTTTATGAGTGTTGATATACACATATAAATGTGATAATTGTTCAATTAACATAGGTCAATCTAGCGTCAGTTAATATGAATTTGGTAATATGTTGATACCTTTTTACCTAAGGAAACTGCAATCACGCATGGAGAGGGCAGCAATGTACACATAGGGGATAATTCTTATAGGCATAATCAAACACCATGGCAGTATGCTGATGTACATTTTGCCATAATGAAACCGTTTGTAGATAAAAAAAAACTATTATCATTATTATGGGAGATAAGTATGGCCAGCCAGGGGATTATGGGAAGTAAACATTGCCAAACAGGGAGTTACAGGAGGTAGACGTGACCAACAAATCAAAATGGCCAAATACGGTGTTGTTAGTGTTATGGCAGGTAGATATGACCTAATAGGGTCATACTCTTATTGGTTGTTTTTTGGGGGGGAAACGTACAGAAAACAGAAATATGTTAAAATATGTTTTTCTTCCACTCCAAATCATCTCCTATGTGGGGGGTCCTTTTGATGTGGTTAAATAGTAGCAGTCTCTTTGGCCCAGACTGTGGGTGGCCTAGATGTAGGTCATGATAAGCCCTAAGTCTGTGCAGTTTTTTTCTGGAATGTGATACTGTTTGTGGTAAATATGGTCTCTGTAATTTGGGGTCATGTTCAGGCCTCAAAGCGGGACCTTTAAAACCTTTTTTTTGCCTCTTGGACCTTTAAAACATTTATTTTCCTCTCAACGACCTTTAAAGGGATAACGTACTGTTCACTGCTGTGCCCCCTGGTGGCAAAATTACAAAATCCTTAAATCTTAAAATTTCTCATCATAAATTGATGACAGTTGACTTAAATTGAAAATATTCAAAAATCATAAAACTTGGATGATAATTGAAAAGGGAATTTAATGTTAAATGAATCAGGCACACATGCGCCCCCTAGTGACAAAAATGAAATGCCTCAAAAATAAGAAATCTTTCTGTAGATGACAAGGAGTTGGTTTTGAAATTAATTAAATAAATGTTAGTTTTTTCAATAGCAAATTTAGGGGAATAGATAAGATAGATCTATACAGGATTATACAGAAATAATCACTTATTAAGGCTTTATCAGCCTCCAGTGATTGAATTACATCGGTGACCCCTACCTTTTTTGGCTTTAAAACTTTGGTATAGACCTAAGGTACATATTCCTAAGACTTGGTATGCCTGTAATAGATTTTGAATATTCCACATTCAGTTGAATATCACTAAGTATATTCTCCCCATAGACTTCTATAGTTAAAGGGAGGAGCCAGTGAATATATACACAGAACTAACCGAGGGGGCCCGAAGCCGAGATTATTGCCCCGCTGTCGAAGCCTATTTTCAGGGTCGAGGGCTCTGCCCGAGACCCTGAAAATAGGCTGAGACAAGGGGCAATGATCAAGGCTGAGGGTCCCCGCGGTTAGTTCTTGTTTTATTATATATCAAATACCTGCCTATGTTGAAGAAACAAGACGAATTCTCTTTATTTAACCTCCGATCATGGGCCGCGCCATTGCAGGATGCGTTGAATGCACCTCCTCGGCAGAGAGTTCTAGCCTAAAACCACTGCCACGCCGTCTGGCGTTTCATGAGCAAACTAGAACAAATATGGCGGTGAAAGCTACGTTTTCGGAGATATTTGACGGTAATTAAATTGATTTTACGTTGTTTTTTCATCATTTTGGCGTTGTTTAGGCATTGTTTACGTAGTTTCCACGCCGAACATCGATCTGTTATTTCCCTGCGGGGAAATAATTCAGATTACTTCCCTGCGGGGAAATAACGCTTTCGATTACCCCACCTTTCCTCGCAGGGAAGTACAATGCTGAAGGAATAGGTGCTCCGAACTTGGTATATAATAAAAAGCAATGCATATGCGTGATCCCTGTTGCCCAGGGAGTATTCATGCCAAATGTTATATCAATATCTATAATACTTTCTATTTTATGGAGAGCTTTCTAAATTTCAAGGGCTGGTGTCTCAGTGCACCTGAAGCACCTTGCACAGTGCATTATCTGTGTGTGACGTCACAAGCAGAATAGTTGGAAAATTATAAAACTGAAAAAAAATGCAATAAGAAATTTATTAAATGTACTTTATAACTCTAAAAGAGATTAAAATCACCAAATGAAATGACTTACAAAAGAAAATTTGAAAAAATATGTTTTTTTATAGAATCTAGAATTTTGAAATTTAAATATAACTGTCATTTTGTGTGACGTCACACACAGACATCCTTTGGCAGGTGGACAAGGGCTTAAATGAGTGATCTAATATATAGGCAAGGTTTTCTATGCAATATATCAATTTATAGTTATAGAATTGTTTTTACTGGTATTTAAGCATCATATCTACTATATAAGATGAGAATTTTACAAAATTAAAATTTCACTGGCTCCTCTCTTTAAGGACATTATCTTTCTTATCATCTCACTCAGAAATAAGCATGGTGACATATTTTTTTTTGTTTTAATGAGATCTTATTGCATTGGGCCAACATAAATTTCAGGTTTGGGGAACCGGTAATGGATTTAGAATTCTGGTTAAACAGTCCGTTATCCCTTTAATGACTTTTTTTTTCATTTCAAGTGACCGTTAAGCGTAAAAATTTGTAAGAAGGACAAAAATTCATGAAGAATCTGGACTGACCCCAAGAAATTGTTATGAATCTATGACAAATGATGCATTTCAAGGGAAATATGACTCATTTAAATGAGTGTGCCATTAACCTTGAATTCTGTAAAAGGTAGTAGCACCAAGCAAAAGGGAACAATGAAACATATGGTTTTGGTCTAATTTCATCATGAAATTAGTTAAATCTATGACTTTTAAATGACCCTTTTTCCCCTAATCTGACCTTTATTTTCCAAAATACGACCTTTTAAAGGGACTTTTTTTTCATGATCCCCGCTTTGAGGCCTGCATGTTCCTCCGTATCCCTTATGAGTCAGTGGTGGTTAACTGTGGTCAGAGCAAGTAGAAGTGTGACCGTGAATATATATATAGAATATTTGACCATGACCCATCACGGGGACGGTACGTTTCCTGGGGAAAGTAAACTTTTCAGATAATGTTTTTAGCTTTCAAGTGATACAAATCTAATGAAATTTTGCTGAATAACAATGAAGTTACAGGTTCTGTAACAACAAATTTCTATGTTGATTAAAATGCAAGTACATTGAATTATTCAGTATTTATTAAGATATTTGATGATATAATCTAATTATCCAAATAAATGCATTGATATTCTAAAATGTTAATACGACTATAACTTTTGATCTAAATGCAAATCTATATCTGTTTAAAGTTACCTTTCCTCAAGTTACTCTTCCTAACGTAATGTCACATTCATTTTACATTTCTATATAAAGTCCATAAAACTTTTTGTTTCCATGGCAGCCAAATGAATATCATTTGGTAATATAATAAGAAGGACCCCTTGGCTTGGAGCGTCCGAGGGTGTCTTTACGACCCAGAGGGATCGTTACGACCTGAGGGCGAAGCCCGAGGGAAAGTATAATCCCCATAGGTTGTACAGACACCCGAGGATGACCCTGAAGGTGCTTCTTTATTTTATCACCCAAGGATTACTCAAAATATGTTAAAACAACTGATATTGCAGAGCTGTACATAAGGCTTGGCAATACGCCGTGTCCTCAATACGCACGGCTCGCCGGCTGTGCAGGTGATAAAATTTGAGAATATGTCCTATTGACATTTCAATTGAGGGCATTTTGGAATGAAATAGAACATTTAGGATATGTTAATTGAAATATATATACACAAAAAGTTAGTTTTGTTTTATTACTTTTTATCATAAATTTACTCATATCATTTCTCCCTTGATATTCCCCTATGGCATGGGATACTAGCCCCTTGGAGCATCCTTTCCCTGTGGTGAGACACAAGTGATTGTGCAACAGTTGTCTGAATCATCATTGTCTATAACTCCTGTCTCACAAGTGTTTTTCATAGCAAGTCCACCCTTCCAGTGGTGACTCAGTTGATAGTCCCTACGTTTAATTGTTTATTTCGTTTGCTAGAAGCACTATTTATTAGGTTCATATAATAAAAAATGTTCCCTCCTAGCTTGATTTATGATAATATGATGTTTCCCTCCTCACAGCCCTCGTGCTGTCATAATGTACCAATATTGTTCTTGTTAGCTGTGCATCAAGTTTTTCAAAAAATAGGCCATATTCCTGGTAGCCCCCCCCCCCCCAAAAAAAAAAAAAAAGCTGAAAAAAAAGCTGAAAAAAAATTTGCGGCCGCCTGACTGGTTATTTTCACGCCCAACCAGCCCACCAGAAACAGATTTTTTTTAGTGTGCCCTAATCATGGCCAGCCAGGGGGTTATGGGAAGTAACCATGGCCAGCCAGATGTGTTCAATCAGGGTGTAACAGAAGTCTACCACGGCCAGCCTGGAGGCCTTTCTTTATTACTTTCAAAATTTTATAGAATGCTTCTATTTGGCTTTTTAAGACATAAGTAGAGATACCAGAACGTCGCTTCCCACATTAATTATATCTTATTTTGACTTAAATTGATTATTCTCATTTTTTATCAGGAATCAATAGTCTCCTGACACATGATGGGGGCACCAAGCCTTCAGTGAATGTTTCTTTTTTAAGTACAGCTTGCTTAGGCCTTTGATTGCCATGATAAAGCTTCAATGGCTTATTCTTGTTAAATTGGAAATAAGATTTTCAACCTTGCTGCATTTCATTTCTAGAAGCACAGTCATACATAGCAAACTGTCTCTTAATCTATTTATATCTTTTTACGTTTCAGTAATCAAAGTTCATCGTTATACTACCTACAGAATGTCAGCCACAAGTTTTATTGATGCCCTGGAAGAGAAATATGCAGGATCCGATGTAAGCGCTTCAGAAAACATGTTTGTACTTAATAACATGGATGTTGCTGGAGGTAAGTGTCAAGTGTGTATAATCAGAAATAGGTTTAACTTAAAGGGACATTCTCGTCGGTCAATGAGATACATCCACTGACGTAAGCCTAGTGACGTGACGGCCAGCGACGTGTTTTGTACTTTTAGCAAATTACGTCTGTCTCAGGGACGAGAACGTCCCTTTAATAGGGACCAAGTTAAGGCTTTTGATTGATGAACCCTCCTTTACTACATTAGTACATAGGCACATGGATCTATGTGTAAACTAGGGGATAAAACGCTTTACCCAGATAAAAGTAAGAGGAAAAGATACGTAGAGCTATGTTATATCAACTTGTGCACATGTCAAACGCAGGGTTTCTACAGGTCAAAGAAAAGTTATTTGTTTTTGAGGTCAGGGAAATGTCAGGGAATTACGGAATTGGTCAGGGAAGAGTGAAAGTTTGAAAAAGGTCAGGGAAACCCTTTGCTCCCCAGTTTCTCTGACAGTTTCTCTGGATGCTCCCCAGGGCCTGGCCTACCCCCGTCTACCGCCTGGGGCCTCCCGGGTAGGGTCTGTATTGATTTGTTTATATTGATGGGCCCAAAACTTCCCCCCACTCACACATAACACCTCCCAATACAGGTCACTTCACACTTCTGTTGTCTTGGGCCTACTGGTCGGGTGTCTTAGCCCAAGTTCCCATGTTGGTTTAGCTATATCATGTCTGAAATTGTAGGAAAATGTACTTTATGGCGAATATGTTTTTGAGAAAACTCTTTAATCTTGTCTTCATGAACACTTGTAGGCTTTTAGACCCATTTATAGACGGGCTTGGAGACAACAGGGGGGTGAGCCAGCAGCCCACCATATAGGCGAGCTGGGGGAGCAAGGGCTTAGAAACAGTGTTTTTTGTTATGGACTGTTGAAACGTGGGTTAATGTCGTCACTATCAGTTGCTACTGCATAGTGCCTGGATTCAGGGCTCCAGGCTGTGACTGGTGCTCAGTTCATCATCCCCATGGCAATGGCCAGGGGCCATTTGCACAAGGGCCCCAGGCCTGGTGAGGGCTCATGCATCCGTTATAGGGGGTCTGTAGCTTTGGATTCGAGAGTCTGGAGTCCAGGGCCGCCCTGTGCCCCCTACAGGGTCATCAAAGGCTTGATGTGTGGTGTCCTTTCTATGGTATGTTGCACATACAAGAATCCTTCCCACTCTTTGAAAAGAGTAGGGTATCGAACCCTGTGGCAGGTTTCTCCTGAATCATTCTATAGGTATGATCACCCACAGCTGAAAAGCATTACCTTGTCTAGTCTTGAAAGAACCCCGTGTGGCTGGCCAGACGTTAAACTACCCCAACAAACTAGCATTTTCAGAGTGGTGCAATGCAGTGTGGGAGCTGGTGTAGGGCCAGATCCACTGAATTGCAGTTTCGACAAGTGTCTCTATGGGCAACAAAATTGATAGAACGGTAATTAAAAGTTTATTTAAGGGCTTCTCTGCAAATAGAGAGGTCTCTGAAGAGAGGTCCAGTGGTACCTCATCCGCAGTGTGTATGGAGAACTGGGAGCTACAGGAGAGACCAGAATTTGTTGAGGACCAAGTCAGTTCTCTAGGTTGGACCGACCTCCCGAGGACCATGCATTCCAAACAGTAGATTTATCTTTTTTTTACGAGGCTAGTTGGAATACTTAGGCCCCCGAACGAGGGTCATGCCATAGTCCCAATTTAAAATCAGAAAATAAAAGAAAATACATTAGGTTGCATGAGTCTGGTGGAGGCAAAAGCTATTATTTTTTATAATTTGCTGCACAATGTTGCAAATGTAAAGGGCCTTGCAGTGATCTCGAAGCATCTCCTTGCCTACTGGAGTTGCCAAGAAAGAATCATAATAAAAGTTTAAGGTATGGTTTCAAGAGTCCATTGTGAAAGTAATCATTATCTATGAAAATATAAAACATTTTATTTCAGATTAGGATTTAAAATACGTCACCAATTTTTAGAATAAATGCTACCAAAACAGAATGGCTCTAGTTGTTGTTTGATGCTGTTAAGGACAATCGCGCCATTATGGATCTGATACCCAGATTTGTCTTAAACTTTGCAAAACAAAAGATATTAATCCATAGAACCAAGAAAAAAAAGAAAATAGGGGATGACCATAGAAACTTCTGAGTATTTATGCGTGTTTTTTTTGGTAGCATTTATTCTAAAAATTGGTGACGTATTTTAAATCCTAATCTGAAATAAAATGTTTTATATTTTCATAGATAATAATTACTTTCACAATGTAACTTAATCATTTATGGTTCACATATTCATACATATGAAATAACATGGTTTAGTGAATTGGAAAATATTTTATGCTGTCAATATGCCAAGAAGTACACTTACAGGCAGGGGCCCAAAAAACATTAAAAAAATCCTCAAGATATGTAAAAGAAAGTGTGTAACAAAATATCTGATATCCAGAATTCAAATGATAAGAATATAGGGTCACCGTGCTCATTATTATGGGAAGGCCCATTTTATACCAAAATGTAGGGAATTTTTGCATAATTTTTCAACCGTCTTTGTTCCTAACATATATATAATTCATAAAACCAGAAATCTGATACATTTTACAGTTTCTTCACATCAAAAGGCACATTTTACTCGCTTGCTGTATGAAGATTGAATGAAAATTAACAAAGTTATAGGCAAAAATGCATTGCCTCCTCCACCCCCTTCCATAGGCTCCTATGCTGAGGCACTGATCGTCACGCTCCACTGCACATCCATTCTGCAGGCTATGTGGCCCATTAGCGCACAAACAAATACCGCGTTTGCCTTTAAAGAGAAGGATTTTGTTATTTTATTTGTCAGGGAAAAATTTAATTGGTGAGGGAAATTTCAGGAGATTTGAAAGTCTCTTGTTTATGGCAAACCCTTAAACATTCTCTAACCCTAAATTGTTCATAAACAAAACCAAATCCTTCATGGTTATTGTCTTTCAGCCAAAGGAACGGTGCGTGTTCCTCGTGAGATGTCACTGCATCAGCTGGGAGTAAGCCATGCAGGTGACCCGGCCCGGATCACCGAGATCTGCTCCAAGGTCACCAGTCTGGATGTCACCAACAACATGCTCACCGACTGGAAGGAGGTATGGCCCTTTTTAGCACCTAACGGAAAGCTAGAGCAGGGACATTTGATTCATGTGTAGTACAATAGTCTGTGATCTCCAATTAACCAGTATGTAGAGGTGAAGCCGCTATACTGGAGTTATAGAGAATCTAACACTGGTATCTGACCAACTTAAAAAATGACATAGTATAAAACTAGGTGATATTGATGGGTGCCCTGAATGGGCCTATGATATGAAGGGTAAATGAACAAGTCTGGAAAAGGTCTGTACTCTTCAGAAGCTGGATGAATACTGACTTTATTAACACACACATGGGTCCAAGGGAGAGGGGTTGCATCACCAGCTGTGGCCACAGGGGGTATGTAATAACAACCTTTTTGGAGGTGGAACCCTGAACTACTTACATTAGTCCCCTGCAGCCAGCCCTACACTTCCTCCCTTTTTTATTGCTTTGGGGGCGCCATCTAGTGATTATTGGTGGAACACGCCCCCAAAGCCTTACTGTCGGAGGTTTTTCTATTGTGTAGAGTCAACAGGCGTGAAATTGGTACTAATTGGACACCTCCACCCTCCCCCTCCCCCCGTGTACACCAGCAGGGAGTCGAGGTGTGGTGATCTCATTGGTCCCCCTGACCTGTCAATCACCCCTGTAGCCTGTACCGCCCCAGGCCCTCAGGCAGTCAGACAGGTACTGCCACTGGCTCCAACTCACCAATTCCGCCACCCCCCTCCCAACCCCCTCCCTACATATACCAATGCAACTCTGAAGGGCCTGAAGTACAGACGCATTAGGGGGGAGGTCGGGGGCGGGGTCTGAGATTGATATAGATAAGAAAACAGCAATAAAATAGACCTGTGGACAATTTGTAAACTACTCTCAATAATTTTGTCCAACAATTTCATAACCTGATGAAAAAGCTAACTTCAATTACGGCTGGAGAGGGGTGTGTGTGTGTGTGGGTAGGGGGGTAGGCCGGCGACAGGGTGGAGGGGGGGGGATCCTAGGTGGCGCAAGATGAAGGGAGGGGGGGGGGGGGGGGCTGGCCTAAGGGCATGTCCGACCAAATAGCGTTGCAAAAACACCTGACTCGGCCCAGCCAGGTGTATACAGGTGGCACACCTTGACCAGTGGTCACTGGTACCTGTGATCTGTGGTGGGGGTGGAATAGGGGGCGGGGTTACCATGCGGTGGCGGTGGCGGGGGAGGGTACCACAGGCACCGTAGTCCAGTTGTACGGCTGTTTACTTATATTATAGACACTAAAGGCGTCCACCGTACTTTATAGATGATTGTTATTGCCACCAAAGTAAGGTTTTTCAGTCCAGAGGACTGAAAAATATATTTTCTCTTGTCTGCAAAACTGTAGATTCCATTAAATCGCTCTTTTAACTTTTCTGGTTCCAAAATAATTCATCAACAAATAATAATATACATGACATCACTGCTCAAACTACACAAGAAACACTATGAACGATGGGATATATCTTTACAATGGGTTGAAAATGGTCATAAAATATGTGATCTTTGCTTTGGATGCGTCCTATAGTAATTATTGGTAAGTACGCCCCCAAAGCCTTACTGTCGGATGTTTTTCCATTGTGTAAAGTCAAGAGGTGTGAAATTTGTCTAATAGGACCCTTCAACTTCCCCACTGCATGTGGTCGGCCCTGGTAACCGTGCCCCATGTGTCAATCATACCTCTCACTCCTCCTATTTCTCACAGGACAACCACCACCAGTGACAAATGAGAAGAGGAAGGGAACACCTGAGGGCAGAGGGGACAGTGGGGGAGGGGGGAGGCAAGAGGGGAGGGGTGAGGAGGGGGTACAAGTAGTGGAGCAGATGGGTAGGATCACAGCAGTAGGGAGCGGAGGGGAAGGAGGGGGGGGGGAAAGGCTGCCACCAGACTACCTATTCTGTTCATTACAGGTACAAGCAGTGGTCACCAGTGCCATGCCTCATTGCACAGATCAGAGGTACTTGTGACCGCTGGGCACAGTGTGTTATCTGTACACACCTGGCTGGGACCAGCCAGCGACTTTTGCACCGCCATTTGGTCGTACATGCCCTAGAGTGTGTCTGTGTGGTGGTGGTGGTGGGGGGGGGGGGGGTACTGGACAGGATCACGGCAGTTAAAGTTGTGAGGTGGGGAGGGCAGGGGTGGAGTAGGGAGGGGTGGAGTAGTGGAGCAGTCTCGTCCGTGCTTAGCCCCCCCTGCCTTATTTATTCTCGTCAAGTTGATACTTCAATAGTCCGCTAAATAGGAGTTAGCAGTTGCTCCAAAAGGCTGAAACCAGCGTAATTTTGACAAGGTCTAAAACAGGATTCGCTGGTAACCAGCGGAGGGGGGGACATATAGCTATTAACGCGACTCTGTTCAGAGATTGTAGGTTTTTCCATAGACTTAGTATAGAGAGTGAAAAAAATCTGTAGGGACCAAAACATGATTGGAGATTGACGAGGTTGATGTCATAATAATATTCTAAAAATAAACTGAAACTAGATCAGGTGGCCATATTGAAAATATGCTGGTCTCCTCTTTTCTCACAAGGGGATACCAGAGGAGGCATTCATTGTAGCATCTGATGAATTATCAAGGCTTAAACCGAACTCTCCAGTCATGGAGGTTGATATTTCCTTGCGCGAATTTCAAAACTGTAAATGGCTGACATACCTTTGACAACTGAAATATTTAAAATAACTAACAGATATTGCAGAATCTGTCATAATTAATTCAATAAAATGATATTGTACCAGTACCAATACGATTATATGGGAAAAACATCATTCGGATGAATTGTATTCTACATTGATACATTTGCTGGTACTATCAAACTGTCAAACTGTCATCCGAAAACAAGGTGATTTTTATAATATTCAAAGTATGTATACAAGGCAAATTTAGGAAATATGAGGTGTGCTCTTTGTTGGTCTCCTGTGTATCTTATTGGGAAATGATTTCCTAGGAAAATTAGCTATTGAAATAGGCCTCTCTGTTGTGGCTTCAACACTCGTTGGCCATTTGTTATTGTCAAGAAATGCTACCACTACTCGTCAGGTAGCGCGTCGATAAATTCCTCCTCTGAGGGGATACGGTGATTCTGTTCAGAGATTGTAGGTTTTTTCCATAGAAACTGTATGGAGAATGTCCAAATTCTGGGGTGACCAAATAGTGATTGGAGATTGATCTTATGATCGGATGAAATGACGTCTGAATCGTTTCTCATCCTTGTTCGCCTTTTCGTCAAACAGCTATTTGTAATTCCACATCATTTGACCTATTGAACAAGGCAGATAAGACAGAAAAATATATTTTCTCTTGTTGATGACTTGATGTGGCTGTCCACCCTCTTTCTCAGTATTTATATATGACAGGAATATGGACCATGTCTCTTTTTGTGAAATGCATGGTATTAAAAGAATTTTTGACAAAATGATGAAATTGTTCATCAGATTACTACTGAATCATGGGGGTTGATAACAATTCAATTTGTTGAAATTCTGTAGATGCACCGGCATGTTTGACCAAATTATACAATCGAATTTTTGTTTTATTTTGATAAATGTAATGGTAGCTACACCACCAATATCTTAAGGTATTACTGATGCATATAGTATACACACACACGTTATATTAAGTTTGACCAATGGTAAAAAGTTTGATAGTAAAGGATGACTCCTTCTTTAGACAAGTGAAAGAGTCAATTCTCCTTATCCTCTGTAATCGTCCAGTCAATAATGTCGATACTCCTATAGATAGGAGTAGAAAGTTGTACCAAATCTTTGAAACCAGTGTAAAATCTTGTAGGTGTATATCAGCTCTCACTGGTAACCAGTGGAGGGGGCACTCTATGCATGTTTCAAAAACACAGATTGTGCTTCAAGATTTCAGTTTTCTCATAGGAAGTGTATGGAGACTGTCAAAAATCTGTAGGTACCAAATCGCAAATGGAGATTGATGAGATGATGTCATAATCTTAATATGAAACTAGAATAAAACTAGGTCAGGAAACCCCCTTCCCCTTTTTCCGAATTTGTATAAGAAGGTCTGGTTTGAGAGTATGTGTCTATAGCCAGCTGGTCAACAAGAGTAGTGTAATTGAATAGTATTAATCTCCGTAATCGTCCAGTTCATCACATCGATACACCTAGGAAGTCATACCAAATCGTCAAAACCAGCATACAATGTTGTAGATTGGTAGTGCTTCTCACTAGTAACCAGTGGAGGGGTACACTGTGCATGTACTTACAACTGCCAGTCTGGAGTGTCCAAAGTCTGAAGGTACCAAATCATGATTGGAGATTGATCAGATGACATTAAAACAATGTTCTTAAAAAATGAAAGTGGACATTCTTAAAGGAAAACTAGCACATAATCAAGGGATAAATATTTGTCCATGAAATTCTGTGTGCATGGAATATGCACCAAGGACTAATGATGCTAGAAATATTTTAAGCATATTCCAATTGTGGCCACTGTTTTGGGACTTTACGAATGTCCACTCACAGTTTGATCCCTTCAATTGCAGCAATGGAAATATTGAAATGCAGTGGGTGGTGCTGAAACACCTAAAACGGAGAAACGTCAGAGTCTAGCTACTGCAAACCTGAAAGACAAGACTGACATCTTCCTAATGGGGGACATGAACATTGACTTTTTAGATCGGAAACCTGCAAACTTTAAAGAACTAACTTTCATGTCCAATAGTTTAGGGCTCAAACAGCTAATTAATGGTGTCACCAGATATGGCTCAGAACAGGTTTAAAACAGCTGTATTGACTTAATCTTTTTTAATTCTGATGCAGTCAGTAGTAGTATACTTGATGTTAACCTAAGTGACCACCAAGCTATCTTTGTTACTAGAAAGAAACAGCCTAACTCCTCAGACAGAATAGAGTTCCAAGGCAGGTCCTACCGAGACTATTATAGTAATCTACTGCAGGGTAATTTAAGACTCTCAAATTGGAATAACTTCTATAACTTCACCAACCCGAATGAATATGCTAGAGAATATTAGGGCAGTTATAGATGATGTGTGCCCTGTAAAAAGTTTCAAGGTAAAAAGGTTCAGGGAACATTGGATGACAAATGAATTAATTGAGATAATCAAAGACAAAGATAGAATCTTGGCACATGCAAAAAAATCAGGTAGACCAGAAGACTGGACAGCAGCCAGAGTGGCACGGAATGAAGCTGGCAGGACAGTAGAGAGAGCTAAGACAGAATATTTTGATACTGAATTTCAAGCTAGTAAGAATGACCCTAAAAGGTTCTGGAAAAACATAGCATCAGTCATCCCAAATAAGTCAAAGGCAACCTCTCATATCTCACTGAATGACAACAATAGTACTCCAGTTAACCCAAGCATGGTCCCCAACTTTATAAACAAGTTTTTTTGTAGATATTGGCCCAAAGTTGGCAGAAAAACATACCAGGAAATGGGAATATTTTGGGTCTATAAATCCTAAAACCATTCCAGATCTGATAATTCTTGAAGAAATTGTACGAAAATAATGTAAAGAAATGGACATATACAAATCATCAGGCATCGAACTCATCTTGGCTAGGGTACTCAGGGACTCCCTCCTTGCCTTAATCCCTCAAATCACACATCTTTTCATGTGGTGTCCTTTCTATGGGACATTGCACACTAAAGACCCCTTGCCACTCTTCGCAACGAGTAGGGTATTGTACCCGGTGGCGTGTTTCTCATAAACCATATATATTCGCTCACCGCCCTTGTGGTGTAAAATAAGCTGAAAAGTATTACCTTGTGCAGTCTGGAAAGAACCCATAAGGGTTGGCCGGACGTTAAACTACCCCAACAAACAAACAAACACACATCTTTTCAACCTTTCATTATGGGTTGGGATTTTCCCATCGGGATGGAAGGTGGCAACAGTTCGTTGGCTGAATAACCAAAGGTCGTATCTCAAAAAAAGTGATTTATTTTTATTATTGATTTAATTTCCTGACCTCCTGGGCTGTGTAGAAACTTTGGAATTTTTAAATTTCGAACATTCTATGGAATGTTATTAGTGAATAAACAAAGGTCGTATCTGATGTGCAATCTTTTTCAGTGAGTAACCAAAGGTCGTATCTGGTTAGAAAAAATATGAAAATATAGGTTTTTAAACCAAATATCATCATTTGGATTAATAAATCTATTAAATAAACATGCACAAGGTCATATGACAGAACATGAAGGTAAAATTTTTATTATCATAGTTAATCAATCAATATAATTGTAAAATTACCAGATACAACCTTTGTATACTGAAAAAATTATTTGGATGTTGAGTAACCAAAGGTCGTATCTGACAGGTACTTTAAGTTATTTCATTGTGAAGGATACTCTAATAATTCAATTCTGCTGTAACATCATGAAATGGGTAAGGGTATATTGAAACAACATGTAAAACGTTATTTCATATTTCTAAAGTCAAGAACTTTTTATCAATCTTAAATATTCTCTGAAAGATTCAGTAACCAAAGGTCGTATCTGAATTAATTCCCTCTAATGTTACCATGGATACTTTAATATACATTTGTTTGGGTCTCAAACCCCACAATCAAGTTTGCAGTACAATGACAATTTAAAGAATGAAAACTAATAGCTCTTGGGTAAATATATAAACTTTTATAGGCAGTCATAGTAATAAAAATTAGCAAATCTTGAATTATCCAAAATCCTCATTTTTCATATACGACCTTTGGTTACTCAGCCAACGAGTTGTGACCGTATACAAAGGGGGTGAAAGGGAGGAAATCTCAAATAACAGATCAGTCTCACTTGTAAAAAAAACAAAAAAACTTGTATCCTTTACTCACCTAAATTCATTATGTTACCTGAGATTCCAAAGCTATTTTGAAAGGGATTCCCCTTAATTATGACGCAGCAAGGACAGAACTGTAACCCCAGAAATTAGGGAATTCTCAAATTTCATTTTATTTCCACTATAATTCACTATTACTTTGACTTTTTCTTCTTTTTCCCATTTGAAATAGTTTTAGAATACTCAAAAGTAGCTAAATAACTAAAATATCATTGTGATAAATCATGTGCACGGTTTCCTTTAAATTAGGTTTAGGGTATCCCTTTTCCCCCTGGGTATGGCCATATTGAAAATTTACTGGTTCTCTGTGAGAATGACATTAAAATAAAGTAAAACACACCAATAAAGGCAGTCGAAACTAGGTTGGGAATGCCCCCTAAAGAGGATTTGAAAACACTTGGCAAACATTCTCCTAGTAGAGACCTCGAAGCCTGTCATCCAGAGACAGTCTTTTCTGTCATAATTAAACCTGTCCACTTTGCCAGCTAGCCCACCCCTTATTTCTATGATATCAACATTTTTATAAAAATGTTCATCATACATGACTCAGTAATTTTCCTAGTACTATTCTCCAAAACAAAACTTTATAAGCTTTTACTTTCAATATGATGTTAAATATGTAGCGGTAGGACTGGAAAGCAAAAATGACATTTTCCCATAGAGAACAGTGTTAAAGCCCTTCAGCTTTGCTCATAATGTCCAACCCTAAAATCACAAAACATACCTTATTTTGGTTCACCTAAAATGGAGGTAATTACCTAATTGAGAGAAAATAATAATTCATCCTCACTAATTTATCAACACCTTATTGACTTAGAAAACACAAGTACTAACTCATTCACTCAGATTGTCAGTGCCTGACTATGCAAAAACTGCAATTATGTCCAACCTCTGTATCACGCCACCAGTACATCCCAAAGTGGACAGGTCTATTGTCAAACATTGTGCAAAGACCTACTATTATCATTCTGCTTGGAGATTTCAACATTGAAATTCCTATCTAGACATGCCAGGTGGCAGAGACCAAATCCCGCTAGAGAATGATTGGATGATACATAACTAAACCTAACTAAAATCTCCACCCAAGAAAACCCATTAATCCACTCTCCAAGCATAGGACAGAAACCAGGGGATTTTATGTGTGATAACAAGGTCGAAATTATAGAATTTATCAGTTTTCAGTGCGGTTTGAAAAACTAAAATCTGTCTCATCCAGCTCTTTCAACAGGTGAAATTAAAAAGAATTACAAATACATTTTTGATGAAAGGCAAACACAGAGAACAGATTTCAAATTGGCATGATAAGAGAAGGATAGAAAGATGGTGATATATGGGGGTATTTCTGTTTAATGGGGCTGCCCGCTCTGACACTCAGGTGTTCACCTCTCTTCTCATTGGTTAATGCTGGTGGTGGTAGTCTAAGAAGTAGGAGGGGTAAAAGGTATGATTGACAGGAGAGGCAGGGCAGCACAGACTGAGCCTGACCACTCTGGTAAGGTGGGCAGTGAGTGGGGGTTGGGGGGGGGTTGGGGGGGGGGGTGGGAGGTGGCAGTGGTGGTGAGGGGGGGATTTTTCGACGGAAAATATATGAAACCATTATTCCCTCCACTACAAGCTGATACATACTGATGTTTTTTAAGTGTCAACATATTGGCTATAACTTTTGATGTTACTATTTTTATTATTGCTTTTTGGGCATCCTAGAGACCTTTTTCATTAAGATTGTTGCGCCCCCTGGTGAAGTAAATGGAACCAATGGTTTAGGTCATTTCCCATAGTTAACCTATATGCTTTACTTCATATAGTTTAACTTTGGGAAATGACCTAAACCATTGGTTCCATTTACTTCACCAGGGGGTGCCACACCCTAATGAAAAAGGTCTATAGTTATTATTGGAAGAGGTAACCCAAAAGCTTTACCATAGGATGTTTTCATTATGTAAAATCAATTCTCCCAACCACGTATGGCCAGTTTTTTAAATTCTACCTGCAGGTTAGCCTGGAACAAGGTGCATGCCGGGTAATATGTCGACAAAACTCAAGGTTTTAGTATAGAAATTTTCATGAATCGTACCATTATTTGGAAATCAAAACTGAATAAAAGTAGCCATCACTATTTTCTAAATTGGTATCCATATACAGTAATATTTCCAGAGTTGTTTGAAAATTAACTCATTATAGATGGATAAATAGCAATTGTTTCTTTATTTTCTATAGTTTTTCTAGGGGTTTTGTCGACAAAATCGGCCAAAATTAGCCTGCAGGTCCTTAGAATACCGTAAATCAGCTATCCGTGGCTGGGAGAATTGGATTTGAAATGCTATGAATACCCTCGCAAACGGAGGTTGGTGGTGCTTTTAACATAGGATTCTATGGGAGAAAACATATGCTTAAAATCCAAACATAGATTAACTATTTATTTCTAAAATTTGTATGGGACCAGGTCTCAATTATTGTAAATAATTGATAAGTTTGATATTTCTACAATCATTGCCTTCCTCACTTGTTGACAGCTGTCAACAGAACCAGTACTTGTGAAACTATTTGGGGATTCCCCAGGCTTGGCCATGACTGGAGCCTTTTAGTGGTTTAGTTTAAAAGTTTGAAAGTTTTGGTGTAGAGACCAAAATTCTACTGTCTGTTTCAAATGCATTCATTACTTTATCAGAACTATTTCAAACAAATTCCAGTATGCATTTGATATTATGGACAAAGATGGGTTATATACTATGAAGTCTGAGGAACTTTCAGATCTCAAGTGGAATTAGTTCCGCGTGAAACTGTAATCGGACCTTTTCCTGTCCAAAACAGCCATAACATCACCATTTTATGTTACCAACGCACACAACTTATATTGTACTCCTTTTTTTCCAGATTTTTACAATTTTGTCCTGTGTGCCAAAAGTGACGTTTCTGAACCTCAGCGAAAATCAGCTCACGCAGTCATTACCAGAGACAGCCGACGTCATTTTTCCACATATAACCAGTCTAGCTCTGAACAGTACAACTATTCCCATTGACATTTTAGACTACATCCTCCTAATAATGCCCAGGTAAGTCTATATATATATATATATATCTTTCTTTTTTTCTATTCATTACCACTTCCTGTAAATTACCAGATCTTCCAGTGGATCAATATGTTTTCTGTAGGAATGTTTCAGATGTCATTTGTTTAGAAAAATTGATTGGAACAAAAATGAAACAAGTCTCCGTCTGAAACAATGACGTGTTGTTCATCGTTTATGCCTCATTTATTCTTATAGCTGAATGACATATTTGGTGTAAGTATATTCAAGTTATTTATTTGTTTTTAAGATTTTCTAGTCAGTAATTTATATTTTCATCAGTACTCAACTCAAGTTGAATACTTTTATACAAATTTGTTCCAGTTAATCTGCAGTATTGGATGTTGGATGTTTTCCGTTTTTTCATTTGTATTTTTTCAAATATGTACTGTATGAATTATATGAATGTAGGAATAATTTAGTAAAAGTATGGCCTAGAAGTAAACATTTTGCTGAAAAGGGTAATTGGCAGTACTCTGGAATATTTGGCAAAAAGTAGATGGCCACCATCGCCACCTAGCATTTCCAAAGAAAAACAGTTTGGACAAACAAGATGGTAACCAGAACATAATTTCAGATCATGGGTAGATGAACAGGGTACCAACACAGGTTTTAAAAAGGTCTTAAATTGATTACCTCATATCCAAGGCCTTAAAAAGGTCTTAAATTTCACAGTTTTGTAGTAAGAGGTCTTAAAAAGGTCTTAAATCTTATATGAAAATTGTCATTGGATGTGGTTGATAGGTGTTAATTTTGCTGAATTAAGGTCTTAAATTGGTCTTATATTGATTTTCAAAAATGCATGGGAACCCTGTTGGTTTTCTGTTGCCTTATTGCTCGGATGATATGAAATAAGTGCAAAACTCAACTCGTTCATGTTGTATTTTATTTATTTTCACTCTTGGATTTGCTGCATAATTCACTTGTCTGACAACTCGTGAATTACTCCACTTCCCCATTTGTGAAAATATTTCAAATCTACGACATCCACTCTTCTGGTTTTGCCTATATATCAAATGGTCTATTTTGATGGTGATCAAAAGCATTCCTTTGGTTGAAAGTAACCATGTGACCAGGTAGCTCATGAATAATTAGTTGAACGTTTGAGGAAGGCTTTTTAGGCTGAGTCTTGATCAGTACAAGCAACTACTGCTCGCATTCTCATTGACTGAAGCGCCTGGCATTGGGAGTCTGTTCAAAAAGTGCTGTTGCTGCTTTCCGGCAAGCATCTATAATTTAATATGATCGAGCCAGGAACCAGCACTGTTTGTAGCAGTGTGCTTCGGGTTTCTTCCCGCCAAATGCCTTGCTCAGATATCAGGTCTAATTTGTCCATATAATACAATACCTTAAACGCATACTAGCACATTCAAGACTCAGACGTAAAAGATGTGTTAGTATAGAATTAAAAAACATTGGCAAACGCTGGCGAAAAGTGCTAAAGCTTGTTCCCACCAAGCGCTCCTGTCTTTCTAGTTTGATGAAAGAATGGCAGTGGCCGGATTTGGTTATCCATGCATTTGCTATAGGTGTCACCCATGGGGACCCAAGTAGGGAGTTCTTCTGGAACTTCCTGGGAAGAATCTAGGGCCCTGGTATCCCCTGCCGATTATAAGAAGCAATGCAAGGGAAAAACCATCCTAATTTTTTCACTATAACAAACTCAAAGACATCATTTCCCACCTTTCCTGCCCGTAGCCTTATAAGTAGTATTTAAGGTGTTGTTTGCACCAAAGAAAATGGCAGAGATAAGGCCGAGGCCATAGCAACTACGGGTTGCTGAATCTGAGAATGTTGCTGATTATTTTTGTTGTGGTGGTCCTTCTGTTATAAGTTGCATAGAGCAGGGACACCAAAGCTTTATGGCTGGAGGTTTTGTTTTGTATAAAGTCAAGGAGCCATGAAATCTCTCTATTGTGTTGGCCCTCTGCAGATTTGTAACAATTATAGATGTACTCTAGGTTCCAGATTGGCATCATGGTTGGTTGGCCTATCAACCCTCCACCTCCCCCAGTGATTGGTCAAGTCAGTCTCCCCACTGCATGGTGTTATGGTTGATTGCCCCTTGACATGGCTGATTAGCCTTGGTGGAGTGGGGGGGAGGGGTAAGTGTATTTATGGAATTTTAAAGTTTATTCTAAATTTTATTATTTAAAGGATTTGTTATTCCACCTGCCGCACTGCATCCAGCGGAGAGAACTCACGGCAAAAAGAGATTTGTATTTTCATTTTCAAAGTATACTTTTTTGTCTGACAAGGTCTGATTACATAATTGATATTAATTACGAACAAAGTAATACTGTTCGTTTATAAAAACATTGATATGTCCTGACGTGGATTTTCATTACATTACACACTGTTGTTGCCGTATCTACGTGATAAGCACTGTGGCAACGTCGTCGTGGCAACAAACGTCACAACAGCTGTGTCATGGTAACCTATCACGCACCTCTGAGTAGGTGCTTTATTCAAAATTGCAAATTTTCCATCTGATAATTTGTTATCAAAATGACACGATCACGGCCTATCTGCACATCTCAGCCTAGATGCACCGTGTTACTGCATGACACGCCTTGGATCCACGTGTGTCTTGGTGCAACTTCCGCATCATCACTGGGATCACTCTCCTAGCAGAGAGCTGTGGTCAGAAAGGTTTAAACCCTGGTCAGCTTGGAGAGTGTAGATGTGTGGCGCGAAACAAAGATTTTTTTCTTATATATTCATTATTGTCCCTGTAAGCTTAGAGGCGAAGCCTCTTGTTTTATATAAAGACATAACAACATTTGATAGACATTTTCACATGGTTCTATTCATACTTAACGACAAATTCCTAGGACTATTTCGCCTCTCATGGAAGCTCCGCTCCAGGACAGACATTATGACTTGTTATTCAGCCCCCAGCAGCGACAACGCAAGTTTTAGTTTTACTTGTTGTTGATAAATAGGGCCTGTCTAGGTCTACTTGTTTCACCAACCCCATGTACAGGAACTACTACTTGGGCTTAAGGATAGACACCCGTGGTAAAGGTGTGTATGACGCGACTCTCTTTGATCAAAATCACAAGATTTGTTTCAAATAGTATATCTTAATAGGTAACATCATTGAAAAGCCAATGAAGAACCAGATCTATTGGTATAACTTATATAAAACAAAAATGAACAATGGCTGTGCAGTATGGGTGCAAACTTGAAAATCACAATTTTAAAATTTATTTTTTGAACATTGGGTGTACACCTTCTTGACATATAAAGGGAGGGAAGCGTGTCTCAAAATTTTGATATAGGTCTTAGTTATATTTTTATGCAATGTAGAAAATGAAAATGCATAAAAAGCAAAAAAAGTTTCCCGTTTTTGGCCGTTTTTGGCCATAAAATGAAATCTAGGACCTAAATAAAGAATCTGAGACACGCTTCCCTGCATAGGATTGTCATGAACATGTATGCAAAATTTTATTCATGTAGGTTAAGTAGTAACCAAGATATCGATGTTCAAAAAATAAAAGTGAAAAAATCAGTTTAAAATTGATAACATCTCAGTTATCAATATTTGTATAATTCTATTGACATCAACAGATAGAGAAAAATATAACCTTTCAAATGATGTATAGCATGTCAGGATAAGAGCGATATCAAAGAATTAATTAATGATTTCGTGAATTGGCTGCTGACCACTGGTGTCTATCCTTAACCCACTTCTCTAACCAACCCTACCAGGGAGGACAGGATCTTATAACAATTCACTAATTGCATGCATCTGCCATATTGGGACTCCCCACACTCAAAACGAGACAAATTGGTACCTAGTCCTATATTGACTATGCATAAACATAGCCTCCATCTCAAAGGCCGTTTACCAGCTTATTACCTTGTGCTCCGAACAGGTTAATCAAAGGCCGGGTCTGTGGTGTCCTTTCTGTGGGACATTGAACATGAAAAACCCCTTACCACTCTTTGGAATGAATAGGGTATTGCACCGGGTGATGGGTTTCTTCTAAATCATATCATAGATACGATAACCCATAAGCTGAAAAGCATTACGTTGTGCAGTCTGGAAAGAACCTCGTGGGGGTGACCGGACGTTAAAACTACCCCAACAAAAAAAAATACAGCTGATCCTGGGCCCAAGTTTGCTGTTATGGTAGAAGTTCCTAAGTTTGTCCTGGGGCACAGGTAGGACTGGGTTGAGCTGCCACTGATGCCAGCCTACTACCTGCTCATTTTCATAGGTTTGAGAGACATGAGGGTACAAGTTAGGTTTAAGAGACATGAGGGTACAAGTTAGGTTTTCATAGGGGGTCTGCTTCCTGTTCCTATCAGAAACAAAGGATTTGGAATTCTGGGAGTTCTGAGAGTTTCAGTTATGCTTTTAGCAACACTTATGGTTACGTTTCAGTTATGCTTCTTGTTATGTTTCTGGTCACACTTTTGTTTATGCTTTGGGTTTACCTTATGGTCATGCCTACAGTCACCCTTACAGTCACACTTATTCTAATGGTTGGCCTTACGGCCGTAATGAGACAGTTTGGACACAGTTTCCAATTAAGTTTCTGGTTATGCTTCCTTTTACATATCCAGTTACATTTTCGGTTACACCTTCAGTTACACTTATGGTTACAGTTATGCTTATAGTTACACTAATGCTTATGGTTTACACTCATGATTATGCTCAAAGTTATGCTCACACTAAAGGTTGGTCAGTGTTGCCCCTATGGCCTGTGGTCATACTTTTGAGACAGTTTGGATATAGTTTCGAAATACTTTGGAGTTAGTCGTGAGGTGGGGGTAGTCATGGGGATGTCAGCTGAGGGGCTGGTTGTAGGGTTATACCCGTTTCTTGTTATATGAACATTAAAGGATTTGTTTTTCATTTAGTTTTTAGTGAAAAAAATGTATTTGTATTGATGTATTTACGTAAATGACTAACATTTTTTTCACTTATAAGGGTCGAACATCGATCCTTTGTGTTCACTTGAGTACATAACGGAAATGTATGTAAAGCTATTGAGGGGGACAGCCCTGCCTTTGTCCACTGAATTACATTATATAAGGTCCCTGCTGTCTGGGGTCGCACCTTCACGGATCGGTAGGTGGGCTGTCCAGGTGAAGGCCCTTCCCTCTGGTCTGTGGCACGATGATGCGTGAGTAGGGACGGCATTCATTGGTCAACCTGATTGATCAATAGGATTCTCTCCTAAATCAACCGTGACACCTGCAATAGACCATTTGCCAATTGTCGCACATGGTCGGGGGGGTTTTGACTTCCGCCGTATACTTTAGCATTGCTAGTCCCATACAACTCGGATTTTCTGTTCTTTCTTCCAAAATTATTAGGTTATTTGATAATACATAGAAGCTTTTGGTCCTGGCAAACTATAAATATACATATTTTCGCTTGGGACTGAGTTTAAAAGATAACAGCAACGAAAATCGGATTGTTTTGCACTGGGCCTATGGGCCAGAAATCAACATTTCGCTACCAAATCTGCGCGATAAATCAGGGTGGTGGCACGTCTGGCAGGGGGTCTATAGACGTGCAGATGATGTCACAGCCCCGAAAATGGGATGGACACCATGTTGGTGATCAGTTTTGAAGTTGCTAGAACAAAGATCTAGAACAAATATTTAAGCAATATTTACTTACAAGTTCACAGAATCATAATAATCAACTATTACTATTTAGAATTAATTAATTCAGTTTTATTGTATAGCCACGTGGTTACAGTAACCACGTGGTGATCACCAAAAATTGGTCACGTGACCACTTCTGCACAAGGTCTATACTCTCACACCCACCACCCTACCCCCACCCCAGCCGCTACGGCCACCGCCTCATCCATTGTACACTCATTGGTCAACCTGATTGACCAATAGGATTCTCTCCTATACCACCGTCCGTGCGCCCAATCAACCATGACGCCTGCACGTATGTACAGTAGGTCGATTCAGGGGTGTGTGTGGGGGGGGGGGGGGGGGGGGGGCGTACAGGCTGGGTAGGGGTGGGTGTGAGGGGTGGGGGGATGGCGGTTACCAGCTTAGGATCTACATTTCCGAATTCTTGTTCTTGCATTTTTTTTCACTCTAGATCGTTTACGATCTACCTTCATGGGTTTCTTGTTTTTGTACAATTTTAATTTGATTTTAAAATTCTATACCCTTCAAATCCAAACAAAGTCCTAAGTTTCATATGGTCCCAGGTCTTACTTATTGTAAATGATTGACAAACGATGAATTGAGTCCTTCAGCACCAAGGTTCAAAACATGAATAACATTTGAAAACATCCAGTGATATGAGCTTTAACTTGTATTTAGATGCCTCCCTACCTCCTATCAAGGGCCACCCTTCACAGATCCATGCTGGAGGCCCAGTGCTGACCAGGTTGTTTGGCACAGGGGGTAGCATATAGTCCTGTATTGACCATAGGGGCGGCCATTGTCCCCCAGTTCAGGGCTGTTGGGGGACAAGCTAGACCCCTTTCATTGCTGATAACCTACCAAAAACCTACTATCTTCAGTTTACTATTGCTGGGTGATGATATCTGAACTGATAACTTTATCAATTTATCTCAATAGCTACAGTAATAAACCCCACACCCCTTTTGGATTTTTTTGTTTCGATAGGGGTATCATCTGTAAACACTATGTAGGTATGAAGGTCCCAACGAAACAAAGGTATAGGTTGGTGTTTGAATTGGGTCCATTGTGGTAGGGCAGTGGACCATGTAATTGTTTAATTGGTGGGCCCCTCCCACCCCAGTATTGTTCATGGTCAGTGCAGCTGGACACTCATTGGTCAACCTGATTGACCAATAGGATTCTCTCCTATACCACCGTCTGTGCACTAAATCAACTGTGACGCCTGTGGAGGGAGAGGGGAGTGGAGTGGACGCCGTACTTGGGTGGAGCTGGGGGCAGGGGGGAGCGGGAAAATTGGTTCGCCAGCTTGAAACCCTGGTCAGAGATCTTGTATACATATATATACCATGGTGGATGGTGAGAACAAAAGAACTAGGCCGTGAATATATGGTGTATTGGCCCAAGTGAAGCAGAACGCCTCTGTATAATCTCACGAGGCCAGGGTAGCGCTGTGATGTCTGCCACCGGACAAAGGAGCGGGCAGTGGGGCGTGGACAGTGCAGAATCAATCTGGCGACTTTAAAAGGGGACTTATCACAAACAGTTTATTATGCTGACTCCAATAAAGTGATTGTGACATATAAACCAATAATTACACGATTATAAATTTATATTTTCTTTGTACAGTACATCTAATACTTTACAATTATAGATGAGATATATACAAACATTTTTTAAAAAATCAATTTTTGTTGCGTTGGTATTAAACTTAAACGTATGCATTGTGTAGGTATTAAGTGACCAACGCAATAAAGGTATAGATCCATTTTTGAAGTGGGTCTATTGTTGTGGACCAGCGGACCGTGTAATTGTTTAATTGGTGTGCCCTCTCTGAACCCCAGTGGTGGTCAGACTGTGGGGCCTCCACTCAGTGTCTTCTCATTGGTCGCTGGTGGTAGAGGTAGGAGGGACAAGTATCAGTGATTGACATCCACTGTCCATGGGTCCTATATATAGAGGTATGTCAGTGGAGTGGCTGGATCAGACCTACACCTTGACTACCCCCCCCCCCCCCCCCCCACACACACACACAAACACACACCACCACCACCGTCAATGTAAAATTCGACATACACCTGCCCGAATCCCGCATCCCGCACGCCTAGGGAGAACCCTGAGCCACCACGGCCGGAGTGGCGCCCGGGCTATACACCACAGAAGTACGTCATCATGGCCTGGCCATGCGGCTGCCGGTTCAAATTACCCCCCGGCCTCCCACCACTCCCGTGGTCAGCCCCGGCACCCGTGGGCCTGACTGCCCCCGCCCACATACAGCGCAGACCGCCAGGGTCACGGCTGATTGAGCGCACGGACGGTGGTATAGGAGGGAGTCCTATTGGTCAATCAGATTGACCAATGAGTGTACAGCTGCCCGGGACAGCTGCACTGCCCAATGGACACTACCCCCCCCCCCCCCCCATGGTTTTCTAGCTAACATTTAAAAACCACCAACGCAACATCGGCCAGTTTCTGGCCGACAATCTTCAGATTTCTAGTTTTTTTGATATAGGGGTAAGGGGATAAAGGGATACAGGGATTCGGGAGGACTTTTAGTTACTTTTACTGACTTTTTGAATTTTCGTGACTTATAGTGACTTTAACTGACTTTTAGTAACTTTTACTCACTTTTAATGATGTTTACTGACTATAAGTGACTATTAGTGACTTTCAATTTCAATGGCTTTAAATTACTTTAAGAATTTGTGTCACTTAGTGTCAACCTTAATGCACTAAGTAAAAAAAACCTTAACTGGCAGTGAGAAAAACCTTAACTGGCACAAAGTGACAAAATCTTAACTGGCACTAAGTTGTGTTTCTGGTTTGTTACCTATCAACTACATGAAAAACTTAGTTTGTAAGATGTTGCTCTAAAATTAAGAAAAGAATAAAAAGTAACAAAAACCTTAACTGACACTAAATGACAGACCTTAACTGGAACTGAGTGACAAAAACCTTAACAGAAAAATTCGCTTTTATTTAGTGTCAAAACTATGTTTGAAAAGTATACATTGTGGGTAGTGAATATAAATGCCTTATTGTTATCTTGATCCAACTTTTGGTATAATCAATGACAAAAAGACGTCAAAGGATTGATAGTGACAAAAAGACTAAATAATTAATAGATAAATAAGAAATAAGAAATAAATACATGAAAGATAACTAATACTAAATAATTGATAAGTAAATTATTAAAGTAATAATAATATAAATTATAAATAATTACTAAATAATATATGATTAACAAAATTTATGTCTTGACAATGTCATGGTGTCATGTCAGTGTCATTGCCGTGTCCTGGCAGTGTAGCTTCTTATCTTTATTCATAATAGACCTGTCCACTTTGGGATGTATTGTTGGCATGATACAGATGTCGGACATAATTGTAGTTTTTGCAAAGTCAGGCACTGACACAAATGTGAGTGAATGAGTTAGTACTTGTGTTTTCGAAGTCAATAAGGTGTTGATAAATGAGGATTAATTATTATTTTCTCTCAATTAGGTAATTACCTCCATTTCAGGTGAACCAAAATAAGGTATGTTTTTGTGATTTTAGGGTTGGACATTGTGGGCAAAACTGAAGGGCTTTAACACTGTTCCCTATGGGAAAATGCCATTTTTACGTTCCACTCCTACTGCAACATATTTAACATTATATTGAAAGTAAAAGCTTATAAAGTTTAGTTTTGGGTAATACTACTAGGAAAATTACTGTGAATCAAGTATGACAAACATTTTTCTAAAAGTATTGATATCATAGAAATAAGGGTTGGGCTATCTGGCAAAAGACATACAGAAATGAGGTCAGAATTTATAAGTTTTAAATTTTAAATTTATCAAAAACTCGTATTTGCAAGCTTTTTGTTCTCATTCATGATTAGCTAGCTGTCCAGAAATTAGTTGAGAATTTCAAATTTTCAAATTTTGCATAAATTTTTACTAGTTTCAAGTTACTTAACTAAAAGCTAAAATTTGTTTGAAATTTTCTATACTTCATCGTGACCCAGGCTTTAATTATGATAATAATTAATCTATTTACTATGACTGTATTTATAGCCTTTTTTAACTTGTTCATAAAAAACAGATGTTGTTCGCGATAAACAGATGTTGTTCACGCTAAACGGGGGTTGTTCACCATAAATGAAGGTAATTACCAGTAAACAGGTTATTCGTGATAAACAGAGGTAATTCATGATAAATGGAGGTTATTCTTGATGAACAGAGGTTATTTGCGATAAACGGGGGTTATTCACGAAAAACGGTTGATTGCCATAAATGAGGATAATTCCTGATAAACAGGGGTTTTTACGCTATAGACAGGGGTTTTTACGCTAAAGACGTGTTTTTCTTTCGCTATAGATGGGGGTTATTCGCTATAGATGGGGTTATTTGCTAGAGACCGGGGTTATTCGCTAGAGACGGGGGTTATTCGCTAGAGACGGGGGTTATTTGCTATAGACTGGGGTTATTCGCTATAGACGGGGGTTATTTGCTATGGACGGGGGTTATTCGCTATGGACGGGGGTTATTCGCTATAGACGGGGGTTATTCGCTATAGATGGGGGTTATTCACTATAGACGGGTTATTCGCTATAGACGGGGGTTATTCGCTATAGACGGGGGTTATTCGCTATAGACGGGGGTTATTCGCTATAGACGGGATTGTTTGTGAAAAGAGGGGGTTATTCACGATAAATGAGGGTTTGCTCAAGTGATATTCTCTGTCTAGTCCACTCTGCCAGTTTTTAACAATTTGGGCATGGATAAAGATACGGAAAGTTTTTGATGAAGAATAGCACATTCACTGTTAACCAGTAACAGGAATTATATTCAAGATGCTGGAATGGCCCTTCTAGCAAATGTAACAAGATACTTGTGTAATATGCAACATCGGCCGGTCTCCAGCCAAAAATCTTCAGTTTGGATATGAGTGTGCCATATGAAGTTGTACTCAGACCGCTGCATGTGATTTTTCAGTGTTGCAGAGTTACATCTGTGCATGAACGAGTACTCGTCAGTCACCTTCCATCGCCAACACCCAAGTGTCACATCCCTGTTTATGAATGCCAATAAATTTACGGACTTCAACGAGATTCTAAAACTCAGCCATGCCTTCCCTAACATCAGCCAGTTGTTGATACTACAAAACCCTCTTTCCTGCTTGCCAGAGGCTGAGAGACTGCAGTCTGCCTTCCCCAAAATGGAGTAAGTAGACCAACTATTTAAAACCATATTAGATTAGCGCACTTTAAGGTGTTGTAATGTATCAAACACAACGCCATAAAAATTGGTTGTTTATTGTTGGTAAGAGTATATTTTTGACAATGAACTGGTTTTGAACAGTTAAAGGAGTGGTATCGTAGTTGGTGACATGGGTAATATATATTTGTTGTTACTATAATTTAGCAACCAAAATTCATTACACGGCCAACGTCCTGACCAGATGACGTTCTGAAAACGTCAAACATGTCATCCACTGCCCCGTAGCTAAGCTTATGTCAGTGGATGTATCGTTTTGAACTCACAAACGAGGCCACTCCATTACATTCTTCATCAGGATAGAGTAGATAGAGTATCACTTCATATATCAAATGAAAAATAGTTACTCGATCTATTGCATGATATGAATGAAATAACAGTCAGAATAAGATCGTAATTCTTGAGAATTAAGATTTTCAATGTATGTGAAAAGAGGAAATTTTGCGTAATACTATTTTCAGCTGGTCTTTGAGACCTGCTTTTCTAGATTCGTGAAATCAAAAGTAGAACCAGTCTTCAGGTTATAAGGTTTTCACTTTTTGAGGAACGAATGCCCCATAACCAATCTGAGTCAGAGGCCCCCTCCTGTTGTATGAGTTGCCTGGGCCCTGGGCCACTTGTTCCCGCCAGGTCCCTCTGTCGCACAGGCCCCTGGGCCCTGGGCCACTTGTTCCCGCCAGGTCCCTCTGTCACACAGGCCCCTGGGCCCTGGGCCACTTGTCCCTGCCAGGTCCCTCTGTCACACAGGCCCCTGGGCCCTGGGCCACTTGTTCCCACCAGGTCCCTCTGTCACACAGGCCCCTGGGCCCTGGGCCACTTGTTCCCGCCAGGTCCCTCTGTCACACAGGCCCCTGGGCCCTGGGCCACTTGTCCCTGCCAGGTCCCTCTGTCACACAGGCCCCTGCGCCCTGGGCCACTTGTTCCCGCCAGGTCCCTCTGTCACACAGGCCCCTGGGCCCTGGGCCACTTGTTCCCACCAGGTCCCTCTGTCACACAGGCCCCTGGGCCCTGGGCCACTTGTTCCCACCAGGTCCCTCTGTCACACAGGCCCCTGGGCCCTGGGCCACTTGTTCCCACCAGGTCCCTCTGTCACACAGGCCCCTGGGCCCTGGGCCACTTGTCCCTGCCAGGTCCCTCTGTCACACAGGCCCCTGGGCCCTGGGCCACTTGTTCCCGCCAGGTCCCTCTGTCACACAGGCCCCTGGGCCCTGGGCCACTTGTTCCCGCCAGGTCCCTCTGTCACACAGGCCCCTGGGCCCTGGGCCACTTGTTCCCGCCAGGTCCCTCTGCCACACAGGCCCCTGGGCCCTGGGCCACTTGTTCCCGCCAGGTCCCTCTGTCACACAGGCCCCTGGGCCCTGGGCCACTTGTTCCCGCCAGGTCCCTCTGTCACACAGGCCCCTGGGCCCTGGGCCACTTGTTCCCGCCAGGTCCCTCTGCCACACAGGCCCCTGCGCCCTGGGCCACTTGTTCCCGCCAGGTCCCTCTGTCACACAGGCCCCTGGGCCCTGGGCCACTTGTTCCCGCCAGGTCCCTCTGTCACACAGGCCCCTGGGCCCTGGGCCACTTGTCCCTGCCAGGTCCCTCTGTCACACAGGCAGTCTGCGATTGCTGCTTGATACAGGACCTGTAGAGAAATCATCAATTACTTAGATAGGTCCAGAGTTGCCCTAGAGTGGCGAGATGTTTAAGATGAATGCTCAGTCACTGGATATCTAGTCTTTACAGATTATGATATATTATAGTTATTGCTAATAGCTCTGTATCTATTGGACAGGTGCTTGAACATCTCAGAGACAGAAATCAGCTCGTGGTCAGAGTTGGAAAAACTGAAACACTTTCCCCTGTTGACAGACGTCCGTATGAAAGACCTTCCACTCTTTAAGGTAAGTCTGTCTTCATTTCCTTTAGGTTTACTTACATCTCAACCTACCGTATCACACGTCCAAGTTAAAATTATGGGGGGAAAGGGATTTTCCGGAACCATTTACCACTAAAATTGGTCCTGTAGTATAGACTCCTACCCTCCCCCTCCTTTCCCCTCCCTCTCCCTTGTGGTTGAAGTTCTAACGTATCCCAGCCCTTTCTTTAATGGTCGCGTCGCATGACATCTTGTACGGTCTAATGGCAAGCTCTTATATTGACCACTGTCTTTTTTTCCTTTCGTTGGTTGAGGTTTTGCAGCATGTTTGTTCTCCAGGTTCGATAGGTATGAGTCTTACTCCAAGGAGTAAGGAATCACTGCAAAATCTCTTAAACCAGCTTTCATTTTTTGGTAGCATTGTATAGGCCGCTTGCCGGAAACATTCTGGGTCTGATTTTCAACTTCTGGTTTGATTCTCCTATATGCTCGGAGAGTTTAAGTATTAAATAGACTTAGCATTGGAAATTGAAACAAGATGGAGATTGAACGGATGCTTGGAGATTGAATGGATGATATCATTATGGGATTCTCCTTTTTGGTCCTTGGAAAAACCCCATGCTGTCAGACCAATAAAAGCCATGGACTGTTGTGGTTGTAAGAACTCATTATGTAATAGGTATTCTGGGTCAGAATGGACTAGTTGTCTATTCTACTTTTTTCTAGCTTGTCGGGGCTCAACTTGCTCTTCCTGTCTTTGTCCAAAAAAAATTTGGATTGGATTTTATTTAGGGTGAAGGGATCGTCATAGACAATTTTAATTCCCTTCCCTCACAATTTGCAGTACAAAGTATCTCATGTGAGGGTCGATAGTAGTAATTAAAACCATTCAAATTGTACAATAGGGTGAAAACTCATTATGAAGGCATGTTATGATAAGATGAACAATATGAAAAATTAGGGGATGTGTGAATACAATAGATAGTTCAAATATTCAGACATAATTTATTGAGAACATCAGTCATAGGGATTCTCAAAGTACAATTTAATTGAATTTTTGAAAGATAACTTCGACTGTGGGTTTCTCAAGTACAATGGAATTGAATTCCACTGTTCAGTTGATCTATACATCAAACTTCTATAATAGTTCCTGTTCTTCACAATAGGTAATTTTAATAAAATACCATCATGACGTCTAGTCATACTGTTTCTGTCATCTACAAAGTGAGGATCTAAGGACAAGTATAACCATATTTTAATATATGGAGTTTCCTTCTATAATATAAAGTGAATAAGTCAGCATTACGATGTAATGTAATGCTTTTTAGCCTGTCTTGATTTTGAAGTGCATCATTTTGTAGTTTCTTTTGGTTATTAGTATAAAAAATATTCTGTTCATATAAAAAATAACCATAATAAGATAAGAATCATCGATTTATCGATGGTGAGGGCAACATTCTCAGTAACATTCTCAGTAACGTAAAATCTTCCTTAGAAATTTCAATTTTTGTTGGATCTGAGAAACAATCTTATTTCTATGTGCAGTAAAAATCAAGTCATCATTCAATATCAAACCTAAATAGTTAAAACTATTTACCCTTTCTAATGATGTGCCTTCAAAGACTATGTCTTGATTGATATTGGTACCATTAGGTTGAAACTGCCCTATCCCAGTCCTCTGCCCAAGATCAATATACATCAATTTAGTTTTTGACTTATCTAGGTTCAACAGGTTATTCCGAAACCATTTACCAATGACATTCAGTTACCCCTCAACTGCAGGGAATTCCTAAATACCACTGCATCATCAGCATATAGAAAAATATTATAAGGGAACATTCTACCATTAGCTGCAAGAAATGTGGGAAGCAATATGTGGGCCAGACCAAAAATAGCCTGAAGAAATGCTTCCAGGGCCATTTCCACTACATGAACGACCCAACAAAAACAGAATTGTCCAGCACTTCAACTCAACAGGTCACAATCTCCTTGATGACCTAGATATTTGGGTCCTACAAATTTGTAAGATCACCTCTGACAAGCCGATGTCACTCAATCACAAGCTTAATGCTGAGTTTGATTGGATCTATCGCCTACGCAGCCAAATACCTATGGGCTTCAACTCCATCGACAACAGCTACTTGACCCCACACCAGATTGTCTGGTGTCGACCCAAATCTTACGTATCCTTCATGAGTGAGCCCGTCAATTTCATTAATGGGCCGACTCAGCCAATCTACAACTCACTACTAAGAGGATGGAAATGATGCACTGCCTAGAACGACCCACTGGACCTTTAGGATAATGGACTCCCACCTTTGGCTCATTCCAGCCATGAATTGCCGGTCACTCTTATAACCTAAAAGATCCTCTCTGGACACTGTGAAATCCAAACAAATATGGCCTGATGAGGTTTTTACTGAAACCGTGACAGCCACCTGACATCCCCCACTCCCAAAAGTTCCGGACTGCGTAAGACGGACTTGGGGTCGATGCACCGGTCCTTACCCCCCAAATCTTTCACCGTCTGTCAGGCAGCCCTTAAGGGGGACCCCAGCCCTTACCTGTACCGTGTAGGACAGCAAGGGGACAGTATACTCACATACCACCCTCCCATCGCATTTTGATCTGCGTATGACGTACACTTTAGGATGATGAGTACGGTGGAAAAAAGCCCCAAAGTCCCACTCAACAATAACCACATACCGAACTCTGCCCCCCACTTTGTATGCAACATCTGTACATTCCCTTCTGTCAACTTCGTTCATGCAGAGTGGCCCCTGCCGCCACTGAACGCACAACCCAGATCCAATACGTACCAACATCTAGGACAGTGTGGCGCTTGCCACCTATCCATCTTAGCCATAGGACAGCATGGCCCCTGCCACCTCCTTCCACCCAAAGCGGTACAAAGCCAGTGTCGGACGCAAAAACCTCTTACAGTCCCCAACTTAAATAAACCACCACCCAGTTTCCCAAACACCCCTTCGGACCCCACCTCAGGCCCCAAAGCCTGACTCATGAATATTGATAAGACCCCAATGGACCAATCAGGTGAGCCATACTAGGCAGAGCACTGTGTTGGAAAGTGGACTACCCCCCACTTCATGGTTGCCATCAAAGGATGAAGGAGCTTCCGTTTACAACAACTAAATAGTTAAAAGTATTTACCCTTTCTAATGATGTGCCTTCAAGGACTATGTCTTGATTGATATTGGTACCATTAGGTTGAAACTGCCCTATCCTAGTCCTCTGCCCAAGATCAATATATATCCATTTAGTTTTTGACTTATTTAGGTTCAAAAGGTTAACTCAACTTCTTGCAGGGAATTCCCAAATACCACTGCATCATCAGCATATAGAAAAATATTATTGGGGAACATTCTACCAATATCATTTGTAAATAGGAGGAAAAGGATAGGGCCAAGCACAGAGCACTGTGGCACTCCATATTCAATAGTCGCAGTTGTTGACATGTAACCATTTATAGACACTTTTTGTTTCCTACAGTCAAGATAGGAAACAATTAACCCAAAATGCCGAAATATTTCAATTTTATAAGCAATAATCCATGTTTTATTGAATCAAAGGCTTTGCTTAAGTCAAGGAAAGCTATGTTTGTTAAGGTAGATGCATTAACATTATCATAAATCTTGTTTGTAATTGATGTAATTGCCGAAATAGTAGAGAAACTTCGACTTACAATTTTTTCCTAAATGTTTCCTGGTGATGGTAACAGGGATATGGGTTTCAACCGTTTTACCTCATGTACAACTGGCCCTTTAGGTAATGGGATAACTATAGCATCTTTCCATGGGTCTTAACAATGGCAGTGGTCACTGCTTGTCTGGCACTTGGTATAAAGTAAGAACCACAAACATGACTGATCAGCCCGGTGTCAGTATGTGACTGGGTCGGGTATTGTGTGGGCCTATGCCATGATATCTCAGTGTGGTAGCACTATAAAGAGGGCATTGGGTCCCACTGCTACAAATAGGCAACGCATTTCATAGATTCGGTCACCGCCCCTGTGGCATAAAAAAAGCTGAAAGGCTTTACCTTGTGCAGTCTGGTAAATGAACCCTTAAGGGTTGGCCAGATGTTAAACTTACCCCACAAACAAACAAAGCAAGATCAACTACTATTCTGGCATCATTCTGTTTCTTTTTCATGGTTGGGTTCATGTCTGGGTTGATCCATATTTTTTTGAGCTCATCTAGCTTTGCCAACTCCTTTTTATTTACCAGGAGGTAGTCTCTCAGTTCCAGTGAGTTTAGGATAATAGTTCCCCTTCTTTGGGGCAGATTGACATATGCAATGTCAACGGCATTCTTGGTCAAGGTAGGTACTATCTTTGTGAAGATGTCATAGGCGATTTCTTTGGGATTTTCCCTTTGCGATTCTTGAATGCCATCAATGCATATGTTGTACTTTCTTGTTGAATTATCAAGTTGAGCCATGTCCAATTCCAGGTGTTGCATTCGGTGCTCCATATCACTTATGTGCGAATGCAAACGGATCAACAGTGCAACGAAGCGTGTCATTCTCTTTTTTTAACTCTGCACAAGCCGTTTTGTTTTCATCAATGTTTTTCTGAGAAAAAGTCAAAGAGTTCCTAGTTCCAGTACATGTTGCATTTAATGATTTGATATCTTTCGATTAGGTATTCAGAGTAGCTTGAATTCAAAGTAGCTGTGAGGATGGGGTCAGGATTTTCCCTGTCAAGTGGGGTCGGGGTAACAGCCGAGGTCACACTATGTTTTTGTTTACGTTGGGTTACATTTAATATTGTGTCCCCAAGCAGATTTTCTGGCTCATCTTCTTCCTCTAGTATATTTTTCATAGTAAGAGAAACGTGTGAGTTCAGCTGGTGCTGCATTTGTAGTGTAATCAACAGGTGGTCAGCAGGGCTTGTTGGTTGTAGGGTCACGGTACTGGTAGCCATGTTAATCGGTATCCATATATCCAAACTGAGCACTTTCAATTTGTTCAAATACATAGACTAATATACAGCATTACCAGTTTCAATTTCATTAAATCATCCTGTATAGATTCACAAACTCCAGTGTGATGTCAGTTGGTGTTTTTAATCCATAAGAACGTCAACGACAGTCGATTTTGGTGGACCCCCTCAGCAGCGCACGTCTAGCATGTATCGGCCATGCTATAGATACGATCATATATATCAAAATATATCAAAATATCAGACATTATAGCAGCTGGAAATTAAATCATACAAACCCAGGTTGAAATAGATTATTGTAGCAGAAAATATGTTCATGTCACGTTTTTCAATTCTATTTTATCCAGCCTTGCGCTAGGGTATCTGCTCTTGCTGTTTTGGTCAGATATATGTCAAAATATTTTGAAACAAATATTAGACATTACAGTGGCAGGGAATGGAATCACTGTATTTTGGATACCTATACTTCTTAATTTTACAAAAAAAACCTGGGTTGAAATAGATTATTTTTGCTGAAAATATGTCGGCGTCACGTTTGTCAATTCTTTTTTTTCCTAGTCTGTCATAGCGGACCTTCTTGATCAAATATGATCAGATATGTCAAAATACTTAGAAATATTAGATGTTAAAGTCGCAAGGAATGAAATCATAGTATTGTAGACAACTTTGTATAGTCATGTTCTTAAGGATAGACACCAGTGGTCAGCGACCGCTTCAGGAAAACTTCAGTACAATCCTTAATTTCGCTTTGATCCTTATATGCTATACATCATTTAGAAGCTTGTATTTTTTTCTATCTATTGATGTTTATAGACTTACAATGGAACTAGAAATGACGATTTATCAATTTTAATTAGATTTTTTTACTTTTATTTTTTGAACATCAATATCTCTCTTAATATTCAACTTATATGAATGAGGTTTTACACACACATTCATAATAACCATATGCAGGGAAGCATGTCTCAGATTTTTAATTTAGGTCCTAGATTTAATTTTATGATCAAAAACGGCAAAAAACGGGTAACTTTTTGCAATTTTTTAGCAGTATCATTTTCTACATATCATAAAAATATAACTAAGCCTTATATCAACAATCTAAGACACACTTCCCTCCATCTATATGTCAAGAAGATATCCTTAAAATTTCAAAGGCCTAGGTTTGATATTAAGTGAGATATTGATGTTCAAAAAATTAATTTGAATTCTATGTTTTTTTATGTTCATGACCAACCTGCACGGCTATTAATCTAACTATTTTAATGGAAGTTATACCAATAGATTTGGTTATATATTGGCTAGTTAATGATATTGTTCATGTGGTGATACTATGCAAGACAAACCATGTAACTGCGTTTTAAGGGAGCGATGTTATTCACGCCCCAACCACTGGTATCTATCCTTAAATCACTGATGGAATCATTGTATTTTGGTACTTCTGGAGATGTACCATCAAAACGTTAAATCTGAATTGCATTTCAATATATTATTCATTAAAGTGGATGACCCAGAGATTTTGGTTTTCCAAACCACACTAAAAAATCGCTTCAGACCTACCCCATCCTTGTTTAGATTATCGACTGCATTGCAGGAACCAGCTTCAGCACCTTTTGCAAAGTGACAGGTTTCACATCCGCGTGGTATGGGCCTCTATGGGAGCAAAGTCTGAAAAATGGTAGAGTTTTGCAAGCCAGGTCCAGTTGCTTGGATGTCCAATTCTGTTAACATCGAACTCTAGGGGCACAGGTAGTGAGAAATGTTGTGCTTGTGACAGGTCTGCCAGATGTTGTGATAGGTCTGAGTTACTCAAGGTCATCCGAGTCTAATATAGAGCTTAGTCAGCTTATAAGCACCCTGTACCCTGACACCCTCTACCCTGACACCCTCTACCCTGACACCCTCTACCCTGACACCCTCTACCCTGACACCCTCTACCCTGACACCCTCCACCCTGACACCCTCTACTCTGACACCCTCCACCCTGACACCTTCTACCCTGACACCCTCCACCCTGACACCCTCCACCCTGACACCCTCTACCCTGACACCCTCTACCCTGACACCCTCTATCCTGACACCCTCTACCCTGACACCCTCTACCCTGACACCTTCTACCCTGACACCCTCTACCCTGACAACCTCTACCCTGACAACCTCTACCCTGACACCTTCTACCCTGACACCCTCTACCCTGACACCTTCTACCCCTCTACCCTCTACCCTGACACCTACCCTGACACCCTCTACGCCTCTACCCTCTACCCTGACACCCTCTACCCTGACACCCTCTACCCTGACACCTTATACCCCTCTACCCTCTACCCTGACACCCTCTACCCTGACACCCTCTACCCTGACACCCTCTACCCTGACACCCTCTCCTTTGAACGTTTGTCTGGCATTGATTTGGAAGTGAGCGTCTTACCACTATGCTAGGGGGAACTCTAGAGTAATATTGTGTTTGTTGAAAGCCTTGTGCCGGCCCTGTGGTCGAAGATTTTCACATCTTACAGAGTAAGGTTTTAATGTAGTTGTTTTATAATAAATAGAAAAACAAAACAAAAAGAAATAACATAATAAATGTACAAGGGGAAATAGCATCTGACTTTTACAGTAGTACATATACAAAATTATTATCTCTAGTAACCGAGTATTATACCATGATACAGCAAAAAGCTTCGCATGTATAGGTATTTCACAATGATATCAATTCTAGCTTTTAAAGTGTATACTCAGAAAATATATTGATTAACATTCCTCCATTTTAATAATTTACTTTTAAAATCACTTTTTAACCTAGACATCTGTATCTCTTCTGAAAGTTGATTCCATAAGGCTATGCCTCCATACCACGGACTTTTACATACTTTAGTCAACTTTGTAAAGTTACATTTAAACTTTACTTTGTTCTTGCTTCTCAATTGTATCTTGGGTCTTTGGTGATCCATATAACAGTCACATTTACTAACCATACATCAATGACAATAAATGTCCCTCTCTTATAGATTTAAGATCATACAATTTATATTCCTCTTGTAATTCTACAATTGATTTCTTATTGTCAGAAATCATATCATATTCTATAATCCTTAGAGCCCGATTTTGTAGCCTATCCAACTTTTTTATTTTCAAATTTGTACCAGAATCAATCATAAAATCAACATTTTCAAAACGTGGTCTAATCATAGTTTTATATACATCGCATGCACATAATTTTCCTAAATATCTTTTCATAAGTTGTAATATGTACAATTTGTGACTAACCTTTTTGATTATAGTATCAATATAGAAATTTGAATCCAATTTTTCATGCACTAAATAACCTAGGTAATTGTAAATTACCACATTAGATAACTCATCATTTTCAATATGCACATTGTGAGCCATATCTGAAAATGAGTCATTTCTGATTAGATTCTGATTGTAGATGAGATAGTGTGGACAGGGCTGAGGCCGGGGAAAGGTGTGTGTGTGGGTGTCAGGAGGGGTGTGGGGGTGTGGGTGTCAGGAGGGGAGGAAGAGGGGGGGGGTCTGGCATGGAAGGGGGTCTGCTGGAATGGGTTGGGGTCTGGAACGGATGGGGGTCTGAAATGGGTTGGGGTCTGGAATGGGTTGGGGTCTGGAATGGGTTGGGGTCTGGCATGGGTTGGAGTCTGGAATGGGTTGGGGTCTGGAATGGATGGGAGTCTGGCATGGGTGGGGGTGTGGAATAGAAGGGTGTGTGGAATGGGTGGGGGTCTGTAATGGTCCGTCAGTACAAGGCGCTCAGCATTGACTACGTATACCTGTCAATCAGCTCCCTGATCCCCGCCTACAAGCACGTGCAGAGGTGCAGGTTCACCCAATATTTTCACAAATAGATTGTTTACAATCTTCAGTATATGTTTCTTGTTTATGACAAGAAGTCTCATAAGGTCTCACACATTCTCGCAAGGTCTCATCAAGTCTCATCAGCTAATTTATATCCTCTCTCACCTACAGAATAGGAAAAAAATAATCTGAAATTGAAAAGTAAGTAATGGTTACCTTTTTATTGTCAACACTAACTCATCCCTCTACGATTCTCACACAACCTGTAGGTTATATATGACCAAATATATGAAAGCACCCAGGCTTCAAATTGCTAATGATTTCTCCAGACACAACAGACTGTTAACAGGGAAAAGGCAGAAATTTGTGAATTTTACCTCCTCTTGCTCATACTCATAAAGTTTTTGCTGAACCAATGAATATAAAAAATTAAAGAGAGGAGCCAGTGAAATTTCATTTATGGTTATTTCACACTTTATATGTTAGATGTAATGTTAATATGGAAGTATGCAAACTTTCTCTGCAAGTGATTGACTCCTTTGTGTGACTAACCTGATTTAATGTTAAGAAATGTCAGATTCCTCTGATCCTTCAGAAAACACAAATCTGTGTGACGTCACACACAAAAGACATATTTTCAAATTTTGAAAATATAATAATCCTTGAAATAATTTAGATAATCGCATGTGGGCAGTTCGTGGAGATGTGGAGGTGCGGAGGTTACCCCACGCATGATGGTTTGCAGCCCACGTGCGATGATTTGGGGCCCATGTGCGATGATTTGCAGCCGGTGCGTATGGCCACTGTGCCAGCGCAAATGGGCGTCACATCAGCGCAAATGGGTGTCATGGTGGATGTGTGGAGGTGGCATTTGCATCATCGCGTGTGGCTGTCACATCATCACGCAAGGCCGTCGCATCATCGTGCATGGGGTGCTGATACCTCCAAACCTCCACCAGTCATCGCGTGTGGGCCTATGGATGTGTAGATGTGAGGTGCTTTGTGGATGTGGGAATAGAACTCCCCATTGCGAGTATGGCTATAAATATTGGCATGAACACCCCCTAGTCAGTATAAGGACCATGACAAGGTATTGTTTTACCGTCACTGGCTCCTCCCCTTAAAGGCCTTGGTGGGGTCGGCCGTTGTAGGTGGCGTTTTGCTGCCTAATCTCAGGCTTCACTCACTCACCAAGTTCTCATCTCGGTGGTATATTTTCAGGGTTGCCACAGGTCAGGGAAAAGTTAACTTTTTCAAGGTCAGTGAAAAGTCAGGGAATTTTGGTCAGGGAAAACTGGAATTTTGAAAAATGTCAGGGAAAATTGACCCAGGTCAGGGAAAAATGGAATTTCTAAGTCCCCAAGTGAAGACCTGGCTGACTCTGACACTCTCAAAATACTGCAGAGTTCTAGACTAACGCCTGCCCAGGGGCCAATGGCTGGCAATCTCGTATCGGGGCCAACAATTTTAAGGGAAAATACATAAAAATTGGCCGACAAATTTTCTGATTTAACTATGAATATAAAGCTAGTTGGCCCTGATAGTTAACATCCTAGGATGTTTGTTTCAACTATTGAATAGTACTATGATATGAAATTCTGAGCCAAAATGGGAGAAAAGGACTGTTCAAGGGGTGGTTCAAGACCGTTTGATAAAAGTATTTTCTTATCTTTTTAGTCAGGGAAAAATAGAATTTGTCAGGGAAAAGTAAGGGAAATGTCGGGGAATTTTGATGTCTCTGGTTTGTGGCAACCTTGATTCTTCACAATGTATTAAGTTTGATCAATGGTATAAAGTTTGATATGCGAAGTATAGAATGGCTGTGTTTTTTAAACATGTGAAAGAGCCAGTTCACCCTATTACAGGGTTCTTCCTATGCATGCAGGATGTGGGCAGTTAGCATTACAGGAATTTGATAAAATATAGTGGAAAAAGCCCCTAATTTAGATAAAATGGCTCCCAAAGGACCAGGAAAGAGGGGTTTTAAGGAATTTGTCAGCCTAGCTTGACATTTATGTTAAAAGGAGGTCAACTTTAAAAACAAGTTAATTACAGGTTCTTAGAAAGAGTGGTTGTTGTGGACCTCAGGTTGAGTGGGTGTCCAGGGGTCCTAGGCTGTGGATCTGAACTGGTATGAACAACCACAACTACTACACCAAAGACTTTAACAATGGTAGTGGTCACTGCTTGCCTGGCACTCGATATAAAGTAAGAACCATGAAACATAACTGGTCAGCCTGGTGTCAGTATAATGTGACTGGGTGGGGTATTGTGTTGGCCTATGACATGATAGTGTGGCAGCACTGTAAAGAGGGCATTGGGTCCAACTGCTATAAGTAGGCATCTCATTTCATAGATTTAGTCACCGCCCCTGTGGCGTAAAACGAGCTGAAAGGCTTTACCTTGTGCAGTCTGGTAAAAGAACCCTGAAGGGTTGGCCGGACGTTAAACTAATCCCACAAACAAAATATACTCTCAAATGAACACCTGATCATCAAACTTGAGAGAAAAAGGGAAAATAATTATGAATTATATATCTGCATAGAAAGAGAGTTCTCACATGTGGTTGCTATGCAACTATCAGCTTTATCCCTCTTTATGAATATAACACATGGGACATTTTCCTTCTTAGCATAACAACTTGATATTATGCCTTGAAAAATGAACTAACAAGTAGTCATAGCACATACAGTTCTAATATTTTGAAATGAGAGGTGGAAGGGAAACTGCTCAAATCCAGTTTTCATAGGGTTGCTATGGCAACTAGAATATCTTAGAAACTACCCTCTGATGTGAAAATGATGTCTTACATCTACTCTTTATTAGTAAAAATGAAATTTGCCAGTGCAAGTTTGATATCTTCTGTAAAATTTGACCAAAATTGTACCCAAATGGATGCTGACAACTTGATCCACACAATTATGGCCTTTTCTTGGTTGCTAAGTAGAGTAACAAATGGAACCTTTTTCCAAGAGTATCAATGGAATGTTTTCTTCCTTAGCATAACAACTTGATATTAATTGAACATATATTCAACATGCATTCAAACCTCATAACTAGAAATGAATGGTCATTGGAAAAGGTCGGTTGGTTATTGGTGTTTAACACCGTATCAACATCCATTGGAAAAGGTAGACGTCATAAAAAGAACTCCCCCATTTATATTGTTGCTATGACAACTGTGTTGTCATAGAAACTTCTTTCTTATGTGAAAAAGTTATCTAACATAAAGTTCATTAAAAATGATGATAAGGAGGTGAAAGTTTAAATGTTTTGTACAGTTGTTAGGTATATAATGTATCAAAATCCATCAAAATTTGCCCCAAAATGGACACGGATGGCCCTATTCACATGATGTCATTTTCATGGTTGCTGTGCAGAGTAACAAATGGAACAAATGGATTAATGGAATGTTTTCCTTTTCAACATAACAATTTGATGTTATGTCTTCAAAATTTAACTTTTAGTGATAATACATTCAGATCTTGTTTCCAGAAATGAAAGGTCATTCGTAAAGGGGTAAACCATAAGAAATCAGCTCAACTCCGGCTTTCATATGGTTGCTATGGCAACTGGAGTGCCTTAGACACTTCCTTCTTCTGAAAAAAAGATTTACTGTATCAAGTCTTCATCAATAATGATGATAAGCAAGTGCAAGTTTGATATGTATTGTAGAACTGTTATATATATTTCCAGAAATCCACCAAATTTGCCCCAAAATGGACACTGATTGCCCAATTGACATTTTTGTGGTTGCTAGGCAGAGTAACAAATGGAACAAAAAGAAATTTTTTCCATGGATACAAAGTGGGGACTCTTGTGCTTTCAATAAATGATAGTTTTATCACTCCTGTCCTAATTATTGTCATTATAACAAAAAGAACATAGGAAAAAGTAGTGAAAATGATGAAATTTTGAAATGTTTTTGGTTGCCATGGCAACCATGTCACCATGACAACAAAAGTCATTCTCCTTTTACATTCCCCGATCCATGGGCTTTCATTTAAGGTACAACAATGCACACTTTTGCTCATGTATGAAAACTTATTTTGATATTTCTACTTTTTCACAGTGTTTCTCAAAACTCTGTGGTTGCTATGCGTTGCCATGGATACCGGCCAAATGTGCGTGTTGCGCAAATGCCAACACGTCAAAATGTAAACTTCAGGTTATGGGCTACGATTTAAAACCACTTTTAGATCCTCCGTCTTTTTGGACGAAAAAAGTCATTTTTTGGATTTGGCTCCTGGACTATACCCCCCTGCTATACATACAAACTATGAACTACTAATAATTACAGACCCTTGGCTATCTGAATGGTCACTAGTTCTCACTTCATTCTGCTCCAAGCATAGTGGTCAGTGTTGCAGACTGAATTGGACTGCACTCCCCTCACCAGGGTTCATACTTTTGCTAAGAGGGGGTGCCACCTTATGAAGGGTGTATAAGCCCCTTCCTACCGGCAGAGGCACACACCTTTCAGTGTTGACTTAGGTTGATTTTTGTTGTTGTCTTTTCTTATTTTACTATATTCTTAAACTGATGCATATTGTCACAATTTTGCATATGTACATGTAGATTATCCAACAGTTTACTGCCTTTATAAAATGGACTATCATTGTATTTCTTACATTGATAGTTGTCTATTTTAAAACTAGTTTATCCTGGTTTCTATTATTCACCCCTGTAACATGGCCTAAATCATTCATACTTTTTTAAGCAATTGTAATAATTGAATGTGCCGTAGCTGTTACAAACTTAATAGGTTAATTATTTTTCGGAGATGGTTCATTTTGAAATAATGACGATTTTTTTCAATAATGGATCGTCATTTCATGTTTCTTGGTTCTTGTTTATTTAAACTTACACGGATAGATTCAGGCATTCTTGAAAATTCACAAACCACGCCAGATTCCCTCTACTACAATATCTAGCATCTAAATACATCTCTTGGTAAAATATATGCCATTTCCTTTTTTGCTAGGTCGGTCAGGTAACCTAGCTGAACACGACAATTCTTTTAGGCCTGCTGGACACTCAGAGATTACTTGTTCTTTATTACCCCAACGTTACCCACCCCTTTCCCTGCCTGATATCTTTTCAGGTCATGCTTGCTTTCACCAGAGAGAATTATACTTCAAAATCGACAGACTTTCCCAAAACTACAGATCATATGACCTCATATTACTAAATTTGATATACAAACTTCAAAAAGCATTAACATGGCAAGCATTCTAAGTTGCTATGTTTTACACTGAAAAAGCCCTGAAAAACCATTAGTTCAGGTCATCCACCAGGTGGCGCCACCATCAGGTTTGTTACAGCTTTTTGCACAAGTGGGAGCTCTCTATAGTATAATTCTCTCTGCTTTCACCTAATGCATGCAATACAATATACAGGGTCAAGCAACTCAATCACAACCCTGCGCTCTACCCCTGTTACCATAATACCCGCACGAGTCTAAGTTTAAACCAAAACAAATTGCTGCGTATTCCTAGTGTATGCCTTGGAAGAGCCGAAGTACATTGTTCTTCTTCCAGGTTAATGTATAAGAAACTTATTTTTCCTGAGGTTTGACCTAAACGTCTGGTGGTTTGTCTTATCCCAGGAGACGGAGGAGAACCTGCGGAGGCAGTTGGTCATCAGCTTCCTGCCTGGTATCACCAAGCTCAACCTGAGCGCCATCAGTACTGACGAGCGGGTCGCCGCAGAGAGGATGTTCATCCGGCACTTTGCAGAACAGGAAAACAAGCCTGACAGGTTGATACTCCTTTTCTCTTATGAGTGCTCTCCAGCCTAATGTATACTTTGCTAATACATAACAGAAGTATGATGTATGCATGAAAACTTTCACCACTGACAAATAAGCTGAAGAAAGTCCTTTCAAATGAGACGATACTAATTGGTTCCTTGTGTACCTCCAACAACCTTCTCATTCTAAAACCAGCTGTTTTATTAAGTGGCAGCCACTTTCTGGCCTTTCATTTAAGAATAAAAAAATGTCGTTTCCCCAACCGTCTTTCCAGTGTAGGGAGATTTGCTCTATAGTGACCGGGATCGCCTTCACGTTACTCTTATTAGCATCTGCCATTCGTGTAGGGACCTGCTCTCTACACTACCCTCATTCTCCTGCACAATTGCATAAACTTGGCCTATCCGACCCTCTCCTTACCCTACCCCACTGTCCTTACCCTACCCGCACCTACCCTGGGTAGCATGTTGGATTTCTGTTGGACTACCTTTCCTTGCTGCTGTTCTCACCTGATGGATTTGATCATACCACTTTGTAAAAGTAAGTCGGAAATGTAAGCTGGTCCTCATGCATCTGAAATATGGCTGAACATTCATCATAATCCTACCCTCCCCTGCCTTACCCCTAACCGTACCCCCCCCCCCCCCTACTTCCGCAAAACTACATCATCTTCTATCTCACCCTACTGTCACCCTATCATACTCTTTCCCCTACCATACCCTCACCTATCCTATCCTCCCCCTACCCTAGCATTCCCCATCCATATGTTCACCTACCCATACTATAATAAGAAGAACCGTGGGGTCCGTCAGAGGGTGCCTGTACGACCTATAGGGGATCATCACGTACATCGGGCTTCGCCCTCAGTATGTGACGATCTCCTATGGGTCGTACAGGCACCTGAGGATGACCCCTAAGGTTCTTCTTTATTTTATCACCCAAACATCCCCAAAATTTTACAGAAAATTCAGAGAATGTTGAGTGGTGCGTAGTCCTGTCTGTACGCCCTGCTGCAATATGCACTGCTCGATGGCCGTGCGGGTGATTAACTCTCTTACCCTATCCCAACCCTACCCTCTACCTACCGTGACATTGCCCCTACCTTACCCTCTCCCTGCATTACCCTACCTGCAACCAACCCAGGCCTTACCCTACCTTGTCTCACCCTCACAGTACCCTACCCCCACTATTCTACTCTACTTTGACCCTACACCTGCCCTACCGTTCCATACCCTCACTCTGCCATTCCATACCCTCACCTACCCCTCCATACCCTCACCTACCCTACCATACCCTTACCTGCTCTACCATACCCTCAACTGCCCTACCATACCCTCAACTGCCCTACCATATCCCAGTCCTTCCATACCATCACCTGTCCTTCCGTACCCTCACCTGCCCTTCCATACCCTCACCTGCCCTACCGTTCCATACCCTCACTCTGCCCTACCATACCATCACCTGCCCTACCATATCCCAGTCCTTCCATACCATCACCTGCCCTTCCAAACCCTCACCTGCCCTACCGTTCCATACCCTCACTCTGCCCTACCATACCATCACCTGCCCTACCATATCCCAGTCCTTCCATACCATCACCTGCCCTTCCATACCCTCACCTGCCCTTCCACACCCTCACCTGCCCTACCGTTCCATACCCTCACTCTGCCCTTCCATACCCTCACCTGCCCTTCCACACCCTCACCTACCCTTCCACACCCTCACCTACCATACCATACCCTCACCTGCCCTTCCATACCCTCACCTGCTCTACCATACCCTCACCTGCTCTACCATACCCTCACCTGCCCTTCCATACCCTCACCTGCTCTACCATACCCTCACCTGCCCTTCCATACCCTCACCTGCTCTACCATACCCTCACCTGCTCTACCATACCCTCACCTGCTCTACCATACCCTCACCTGCCCTTCCATACCCTCACCTGCCCTTCCATACCCTCGCCTGCCCTACCATACCCTCACCTGCCCTTCCATACCCTCGCCTGCCCTACCATACCCTAACCTGCCCTTCCATACCCTCACCTGCCTTACCATATCCCTGTCCTTCCATACCATCACCTGCCCTACCATATCCCTGCCCTTCCATACCCTCACCTGCCCTTCCATACCATCACCTGCCCTTCCATACCATCACCTGCTCTACCATACCCTCACCTGCCCTTCCATACCCTCGCCTGCCCTACCATATCCCAGTCCTTCCATACCATCACCTGCCCTACCATATCCCTGCCCTTCCATACCATCACCTGCCCTTCCATACCATCACCTGCCCTACCATATCCCTGCCCTTCCATACCCTCACCTGCCCTTCCATACCATCACCTGCCCTACCATATCCCTGCCCTTCCATACCTTCACCTGCCCTACCATACCATCACCTGCCCTACCATATCCCTGCCCTTCCATACCCTCACCTGCCCTTCCATACCATCACCTGCCCTACCATATCCCTGCCCTTCCATACCCTCACTCTGCCCTTCCATACCCTCACCTGCCCTACCATATCCCTGCCCTTCCATACTCTCACCTGCCCTTCCATACCCTCACCTGCCCTTCCAATTCCTTGTCCTACCATACCCTCGCCTTCCCTTTAATTCTAATAAATGGTTTGACTTCATGTAGGTGCTCATTCATATGTATCCCATTCTGAGAAAGTACCATCCAACAGGAGCTAGAACTAGGTCTAGCAAGAACAAGCTTGTAGAAATTGAAAGACCTAAGAACGTCATCTCCTCATCCCTCTCATCGTTCATCACCCATCTATCTTCCATTTAGTAGATTTATAAGTTGTCTATGTAGTTGCGGACTTAATTTTCAATGCTTTCCAACTCCTATCGCTACTCCATTCTTTTTCTCTGTAATCGTCCTGTCGATCACATCAATCCTCCTACAAGTCGGACTCTGAAGTTGTTCCAAACGGTCGAAACCAGCGTAAAATCATGTAGTGAATGCCATGGAGTGCTGGTAACCAGCAGAAGTGTCTTTTTCATTTTACAACCGTCATGCTTGGAGATTTCACGATTTTCAATAGAAACTCTATGGGGTGTATTAGTTTTTGTTTCACACCAAATAGTGCTTGGAGTCATCAGAATGCAGATAAAAGCCTCAAACCAGGATAGTTAATCGGTTTCTGGGAATGCAAAAACTATCGTTGTTCGAGAGTATTTGACTAGTGACATCATTAAAATGGTCATAATAACCTCTAACCAGGATAGAAAAGATGGGATCTGATCGTTTATACACAGACATGGTCATTCATACACAGACATAGTCATTTGCTTTGAGATTATAGCTTTTTCAATGTATTCTCTATGGACAATATGCTACACGTCTTGGCCCAGACTTCACTCTCCAATCACAGCAGGAACATTTCCAATAAAATTCTATGTTCACTTTAGCAAATATTCATGAAGTTCAAACTTAACTTTAAAGCTTCACTCCCTATCTACCATATCATAAAAACTTTGAATCCCTTTCAGACAACTAAAACTCTTAATCGACCAACCCTACCCAGAATTTTACAGACCCAACACATCCATTTACCCTTTATGCCAATAGACCTTGCAAAAGAATCAATAAGAGTGAGGCCGGATGCACACTGTTTACCAAAATGACTGCTGGCGCAGTAGAGGGTATTTTACCTTACACGCCTGGATTCAAAACAAACCCATCGGTATGGGTTAACTCGAAATGGGCAGAAAGGGAACACAGGCCATTAAGACAGATACTTTTACGGAATTTTCATGATTATCTAGTTCTTTAATATAGGTTTTATTGGAGCATAACTTGTTTTATCATGGTGAATGAAACAAAACAAATTCAAAGACTCCCTGCTCCAGGAGTGTAAATTTGTTTATTTTGAATTTTGAAACTGTGTACGATCGTGAAGCTGTAAACAGCACATTTTGCAATGTATGTAAGCTGTATTTAAGCCCCAAATATACCATATTATTCCGTAGAGAACTTACATAAACATGTCATCCCTTAAATAGAAATTGAAAAGTTATTTGCGAAGTTTGAGAGTTGTGATTTTCCTCCAGGCGTGTGATATAAAATATCATCTGCTCTGCCAGTGGTCCTTTTGGTTATACGTAGGATGTGTGATACCCTTTCTGTGGAACATTATATATAAAAGATCCCTTGCCACTGATTAAAAAGAATAGGGTAGTTAGGGCCTTCTCTGTACACTTCCCTCCCAAACCCTATCCTCACCCTAACCTACAATCCCCAAATCCTTCCCCCTACTATCTGCCTTCCCACCTAACCCTCTCCTCCCTTGACCTACCCCTTCCTACCTGACCTCCCCTGCCTACCCTTTCCCATCCTTCCCTATCCTCACCTACCCTACATTACCTCCCCTTACTATCCCCCCTAGTTTCCCTTTCTGTACCTCCCCCTATTTTCTCTACCCTAACTTGACCCTACCCTCACTTATGCCATTCCTACCCTCACCCTCACCCTCACCTCAACCTACTTTCCCCTACCATACCCTATAGACCTTGTGCAGACAGGGTCACGTGACCAGGTTTTGGTGATCAGCACATGGTCACAACACCCACATGGCTATCAAATATATACACAATTTATAGAAAATGATTATTAATTATGATGTGATAGAGTTTTTCATTGATGAAACAGACAAAAATCTTCATCATAGATCCCGCAGAATTGTGAATAATGATGAATTTGAATTGTTCACCAAGATGGCCGCCATCCCAATTTGAGAAATGTGATGTCATGTGCACAAGCTCATTGTTCCCCCAACCAAGCCCTACCAAACCTTCCCTTTCCCTCATCCTACCCTACTCCACTATCTTAGCCTACCATCACCCTATTCTACCTACCCCTACATTGCTTAACCCTACCTCCCCTTACTTATCCTCACATGGAAACCTAATTAATATAACCCTAGCCATCCACTACACTTAAGGCCATATTACACTACGCATCGGCTGGCTGGTGTTGGGGTCATTTTACTGAACGCCAGTACCCAACGCACACCGGTAGTGTAATATAGAAAAATGTTTCTGCATGCAATCGCGTTGGGTCGCGTTGACCCAACGCGACCCAACGCGACCCCAAAACACATAGTATCATATAATTCATGTTGGGTCATGTTGGGACATAACGCGTAGTGTAATATGGCTTTAATACATACCCAACTCGAAATAGTTGCATTGGGCAACATTACCCAACGCACACACATACCCGACGCGTAGTGTAATTAGGGCTATAGCCTACCTCCACTCCCCTTACCCTACCCTATGCTCACACTACCCCACCTCCACCAAGCCTACTTAACTCTTCCATACCTCACCCTAACCTACCCTACACGCACACTACTTAAAATACTCCTCCTAGTCTACCCTTCTCCCTAACCAATCCTAACCAACCCTACCCCACCTCTGCCTACCAGTGTTTTATTATTTATTGGATTTTTATACAGGCTGAGTTCACTTTATTAAATGTTCTTCCACTGCAGTCCTGTGGACCATTTGGGCACAATTCCGTGCAGGGGTGATCCAAATGTCCTTTTTCCATGCAGCACCCCATGGGACTCGAACCCATGAAGTGGCAATGCCAACGAGTGGTACCAACCCCTTAACAAGGCTGGCCACCCCGACCCCTCACCTACAATCTCTTTAGGTCACCCTACCTAAGCTCCATAGATACGATCATCAACGACAGAATTGTCAAACCTTGTTCTCGCCGTGATATGACCTTAGATGTTGCTACGGCGTTAAACCCCAATAACCAACCAACCAACCCTACCTAAGCTCCCCCTAACATACCTAACTTTACCCTCCACTCGTCATGCTCTACCTGCTACCACCACAACGCACTCTACCCTTCCTGTACCATCTCCTTCCCTTGCCCTGCCTCTCCTCTCCCCTACCCCCACCCCCCCTGCACCTCATGTTTCCCTGCCCTCACCTTACCCGACCTGTTACCATCACCTACCCTTGCCTCCCCCTCCCGGGATCCCCCTACCCATTCTATCCTACCTTCCCAATGTGTGCGGGGTGGTGAAGTGGTAAGCGCGACCGTCTGCTGTGTGGGCGGGCGGGGTTCAATTCTGGGCTGAGCTGGCCACTATACTTCTCTGCATGTCTCCCAATTACAACGACAGGGTTATCAAAGGCTCCCGGGCCACTGTCTTGTGTGTAGGGCCCTGTCTATGGGACCCTGCACATTAAAGAACACCCTTGGTAAAAAGTGTAGGGTTATGGTCTCTACCTTCTCATAGATGCAATCATTTCATAGATAGATCATCAAAAACAACATAATTGTCAAAAACCTTCTTGCCATGATATAACCATAGATGTTGACACGGCGTTAAACACCAATAACCAACCAACCTACCTACCTCCCCATATCCAACCCTCACCCTGCCCTACCCTAACATGCCTCTTTTCTTATACCTTATGGTGATTATGTGTTAGTAGGTGAGAGTTTAGCGCATGCATTAATCAAGGAGGGGTGATAAGCACATGATTATCACCCCACATGGTGTTATAGAAAGTAGTCCGCACGTGAAATTGTACAAAAGTTGTGAATAAGGCCATCCAGGGTTGGACAAGGGTCAGACAAAATTCATGTATAAAGCATCATTGTCTCCTAGAGTTAGGGTTACTGAAATAAGCAAGAATTATGTTTTTCTATATCCTCAAGTACTGTTTGAACATTATGATTTCTCAAATTTTATCAATTGACAGATTTGCAGGTTTGCCAGCCAATCAAAATTATGTATTTCAGTGCAAAATTCCCCTCCTACTTTACCCTCTACATACTCAACCCACTCCTTACCCTACCCTCACCTTCCCTACCATCTTACCCTCACCCTTCCCCCATACTCACAACCTAACGTACACTACCCTTCTTTACACGACCTGACCCTCCCCCTATCTCACCCTGACTAACTGATACTTCTGATTCTCTGCTCCAGGTGGCAGGAGCTGGTTGAGGTGCATGGCCCCCTTGGCCCCCTAGTGCAGCTGGACTTGAAACCCGCAAGCCGGCGCACTGTGGAGATTCACATGGGTGGCAACGTCACAACAAGGACAGTTGACATCCGCCAGACAGTGCAGGAGTTTAAAAAACTCCTGGCGACAGAAATTGCAAAGTTGCCACCATCCAAATTTAGCCTTCTCTTTGAGTCTTTAAGATCTAACTATGGAGCAGAGGACTTGAAGATCTATAAAGTACGTCCCTTGTATACAATGCTTGTAGAGGATGGCGACCGCTTCTACATACACATTAAATGAACCTTCTTGTGTGTGTGTTCTCACATGACCAAAATAATTAAATAAATAACCGACTAAATATTTGGCTTATCAGGTAAACTTTGATTAAACGTCAACAAATTTGCCAAATTCCTTGATTAATTGTGCTTTAAATGATAAAACAAATAAAATATTACAGAACTATTGTCTGGTGTCAAATTTTAAATCAAGTTTGGAAATTATGAGATACAAATGTGAAACCATGACTTTTGAGCTCCAGCATTCATTGTCCAAATGTCATTTTTGTAGGGAAAAGTATAGAAAACGTATAAACATTACTACATACATTTTTGGAGGAAAAACAAATAATATGAAGTATGGAGAATGGTTAAAAAAACGAAGGAGTGTCCAGTGAAGGAGTGTCAGGCCGAGGAGTGTCAGGCCGAGGAGTGTCCGTCCAAGAAGTGTCCGGCCAAGGAGTGTCCGGCCAAGTAGTGTCCGGCCAAGTAGTGTCCGGTCAAGGAGTGTCCGGTCAAGGAGTGTCCGGTCAAGGAGTGTCCGGTCAAGGAGTGTCCGGTCAAGGAGTGTCCGGTCAAGGAGTGTCCGGTCAAGGAGTGTCCGGTCAAGGAGTGTACGGTCAAGGAGTGTCCGGTCAAGGAGTGTCCGGTCAAGGAGTGTCCGGTCAAGGAGTGTCCGGTCAAGCAGTGTCCGGTCAAGGAGTGTCCGGTCGAGGAGTGTCCGGTCGAGGAGTGTCCGGTCAAGGAATGTCTGCTCAATAGTGTCTGGTCAAAGAATGTCCGGTCAAGGAGTGTCCGGTCAAGGAGTGTCCGGTCAAGGAGTGTCCGGTCAAGGAGTGTCCGGTCAAGGAGTGTCCGGTCAAGGAGTGTCCGGTCAAGGAGTGTCCGGTCAAGGAGTGTCCGGTCAAGGAGTGTCCGGTCAAGGAATGTCTGCTCAATAGTGTCTGGTCAAAGAATGTCCGGTCAAGGAGTGTCCGGTCAAGGAGTGTCCGGTCAAAGAGTGTCCGGTCAAGGAATGTCTGCTCAATAGTGTCTGGTCAAAGAGTGTCCGGTCAAGGAGTGTCTGGTGATGGAGTGTCAGGTCAAGGAGTGTCCGGTCAAGGAGTATCTGGTCAAGGAGTGTCTGGTGATGGAGTGTCCTGCCAAGGAGTGTCCAGATAAGGAGTGTTCGCTAAAGGAGTGTCAGGTCATGGAGTGTCCGGTCAAGGAATGTCCGGTCAGGGAGTCGCCAGTCAAAGAGTGTCAGGTCAGGGAGTGTGCAGTTAAGGAGTGTCTAGTAAAGAAGTGTCCAGTTGAATAGTGTCCGGTGAAAGAGTGTCAGCTTAAGGAGTGTCCGGTGAAGGAGTGTCCGGTGAAGGAGTGTCCGGTGAAGGAGTGTCCGGTGGAGGAGTGTCCGGTCGAGGAGTGTCCGGTCGAGGGGTGTCCGGTCGAGGGGTGTCCGGTCGAGGGGTGTCCGGTCGAGGGGTGTCCGGTCGAGGGGTGTCCGGTCGAGGGGTGTCCGGTCGAGGGGTGTCCGGTCGAGGGGTGTCCGGTCGAGGGGTGTCCGGTCGAGGGGTGTCCGGTCGAGGGGTGTCCGGTCGAGGGGTGTCCGGTCGAGGGGTGTCCGGTCGAGGGGTGTCCGGTCGAGGGGTGTCCGGTCGAGGGGTGTCCGGTCGAGGGGTGTCCGGTCGAGGGGTGTCCGGTCGAGGGGTGTCCGGTCGAGGGGTGTCCGGTCGAGGGGTGTCCGGTCGAGGGGTGTCCGGTCGAGGGGTGTCCGGTCGAGGGGTGTCCGGTCGAGGGGTGTCCGGTCGAGGGGTGTCCGGTCGAGGGGTGTCCGGTCGAGGGGTGTCCGGTCGAGGGGTGTCCGGTCGAGGGGTGTCCGGTCGAGGGGTGTCCGGTCGAGGGGTGTCCGGTCGAGGGGTGTCCGGTCGAGGGGTGTCCGGTCGAGGGGTGTCCGGTCGAGGGGTGTCCGGTCGAGGGGTGTCCGGTCGAGGGGTGTCCGGTCGAGGGGTGTCCGGTCGAGGGGTGTCCGGTCGAGGGGTGTCCGGTCGAGGGGTGTCCGGTCGAGGGGTGTCCGGTCGAGGGGTGTCCGGTCGAGGGGTGTCCGGTCGAGGGGTGTCCGGTCGAGGGGTGTCCGGTCGAGGGGTGTCCGGTCGAGGGGTGTCCGGTCGAGGGGTGTCCGGTCGAGGGGTGTCCGGTCGAGGGTTGTCCGGTCGAGGGTTGTCCGGTCGAGGGTTGTCCGTCCGAGGGGTGTCCGTCCGAGGGGTGTCCGTCCGAGGGGTGTCCGTCCGAGGGGTGTCCGTCCGAGGGGTGTCCGTCCGAGGGGTGTCCGTCCGAGGGGTGTCCGTCCGAGGGGTGTCCGGCCGAGGACTGTCTGGCGAAGGAGTGTCCAGCAAAGGAGCGTCCCGTTAAGGAGTGTCAAGGAGTGTCTGGTTAAGGAGTGTCCAGCCAAGGAGTGTCCACTCAAGGAGTGTCCAGTGATGGAGTGTCCGGTGAATGAGTGTCCAGTCAAGGAGTGTCCGTCCAAGGAGTGTCCGTCCAAGGAGTGTCCGGCCAAGGAGTGTCCGGCCAAGGAGTGTCTGGTGAAGGAGTGTCTGGTGAAGGAGTGTCCAGCAAAGGAGCGTCCCGTCAAGAAGCGTCCAGTCATGGAGTGTCCGGTTAAGGAGTGTCAAGGAGTGTCTGGTTAAGGAGTGTCCAGCCAAGGAGTGTCCACTCAAGGAGTGTCCAGTGATGGAGTGTCCGGTGAATGAGTGTCCAGTCAAGGAGTGTCCAGTGATGGAGTTTCCGGCGAAGGAGTGTCCGGTGAAGGAGGGTCCGGTTAAGGAGTGTCCAGCCAAGGAGTGGCCACTCAAGGAGTGTCCGGTGATGGAGTGTCCGGCGAAGGAGTGTCCGGTGAAGGAGTGTTCAGCCAAGAAGTGTCCAGCCAAGGAGTTTCAGGCCAAAATGTGTCTCGCTAAGTAGTGTCCAGCCAAAGAGTATCCGGTCAAGGAATGTCCGATCAAGGAGTGTCAGGAAAAGGAGTTTCTGGTGAAGGAGTGACTGGTGAAGGAGTGTCCGGCGAAGGCATGTCCAGCCAACATTTGTCGGACTAGGGAGTGTCCAGCGAAGGAGTGTCCGGCGAAGGAGTGTCCGGCGAAGGAGTGTCCGGCGAAGGAGTGTCCGGCGAAGGAGTGTCCGGCGAAGGAGTGTCCGGCGAAGGAGTGTCCGGCGAAGGAGTGTCCGGCGAAGGAGTGTCCGGCGAAGGAGTGTCCGGCGAAGGAGTGTCCGGCGAAGGAGTGTCCGGCGAAGGAGTGTCCGGCGAATGAGTGTCCGGCGAATGAGTGTCCGGCGAAGGAGTGTCCGGCGAAGGAGTGTCTGGTCAAGGACTGTCCGCTCAAGCAGTGTCTAGTGAAGGAGTGTCCAGTGAAATAGTGTCAGCTTAATGAGTGTCCGGTCGAGCAGTGTCCGGTCGAGGAGTGTCCGGTCGAGGAGTGTCCGGTCGAGGAGTGTCCGGTCGAGGAGTGTCCGGTCGAGGAGTGTCCGGTCGAGGAGTGTCCGGTCGAGGAGTGTCCGGTCGAGGAGTGTCCGGTCGAGGAGTGTCCGGTCGAGGAGTGTCCGGTCGAGGAGTATCCTCTGAAGGTGTGTCCTGTGAAGGGGTGTCAGGCAAATGAGTTTCCCGCCAAGGAGTGTCCATCCAAAGAGTGTCCGACCAAGGAGTGTCTGGTGAAGGAGTGTCCGGCAAAGGAGTGTCTGGTCTAGGAGTCTCCCCTCAAGGAGTCTCCGGTCAAGGAGTGTCAGGTGAAGGAATGTCAGGTCATGGAGTGTTGGATGAAGCAGTGTCACGTGAAGGAGTGCTAGGTTAAGTAGTGTCCGGTCAAGGAGTATCCGGCCAAGAAGTGTCCGCTTATAGACAATCGCTCCATTATAGTTCTAACATTGAGATTTCTTTTAAACTTTGGGAAATAGGAGATTAGGGTCTGCACATACCAGAAATTATGAAAAAATAGGGGGTCACCATGCTAACTTTTGAATGAAATGTACCACAAAATGAATTGATTTACTCAAAATTTAGTATTTATATGAACTTAGAATATATTTAGACATTTTCTAAAAACAATGACAAAACCCACCAAATATATTCTGAATCTTCTTGAATATAAAGCCAATATATGAATCTTCACAGTGAATCCGTAATTCTGCAAAAATGGGGAAATAATGGAATTTTATGAAATTTCAATTATTGAATTTTTTTTACTTAAAAAGTATAATTGTTGATAAAAATAGTGATAACAAAAATTTCAACATTGATAATTTCTTGAAATGCCTACATTATATTGAGGTAAGTGTCAGCTATCATTTTAGCGTGACACAGACTTAGCTTTTTCAGGACACCTATTTATAAATTTCAAGATTTAAGCCATAATTTTTGAAATTTTGTAAAAGTTTTAACCATATTCTATACCCACATAACATTCCAATCAGGTTAAGCACGTACCCTGGCTGTAGAATATCCTATTATCGTTTTACATATCAATTTTCATCAAGATCCATCAGGCAGAACCACATCCAGAACTTTCCAAAAAGGGGCACTTATTATATAGCTAAAATATGAAGGTGGGGCTGAAAATAAACTTTTATTAGAAATAAATTCATAATTAATTCATAAATGAAGGTCTATTAAATCTGATGAAATAAAAGGATTTGTGAGGTTCTGGACTACAACTTTTTCACTTATTGTGTGGCAATTGGATGACTATTATCAGAGATATAAACAAAAACGTATTTCCCCTCAATAGGCTTCTATAGTTAAGCATTTTCACCCTGTCATGCTCCACTGCACACCAATATGGCTGTGCAGTATGGGTGCCCATCAACAAATGGCGCGATTGCCCTTAAGGAGTATCCTCTGAAGGAGTGTCCTGTGAAGGGGTGTCAGGCCAAGGAGTTTCCCGCCAAGGAGTGTCCGTCCAAGCAGTGTCCATTCCAGGAGTGTCCGTCCAAGGAGTGTCCGGCCAAGGAGTGTCTGGTGACGGAGTGTCCGGAAAAGGAGTGTCCGGTCAAGGAGTGTCCGGTCAAGGAGTGTCCGGTCTAGGAGTCTCCCATCAAGTAGTCTCCGGTCAAGGAGTGTCAGGTGAAGGAATGTCCGGTCAAGGAGTGTCCGGTCAAGGAGTGTCTGGTCAAGGAGTGTCCAGCGATTGAGTGTCCAGCGAAGGAGTATCAAGCCAAGGAGTGTCTGGTCAAAGAGTGTCCAGCCAAGGAGTGTTCAGCCAAGGAGTTTCAGGCCAAGGATGTCTGGCTAAGTAGTGTCCAGCCAAAAAGTATTCGGTCAGGGAGTGTCCGATCATGGAGTGTCCAGTAATGGAGTGTCTGGTGAAGGAGTGACCAGTGAAGGAGTGTCCACAAAGGCATGTCCGGCCAACTTTTGTCGGACCAGGGAGTGTCCGGCCAAGGAGTCTCTGGCCAAGGAATGTCCGGTCAAGGAGTGTCCGATCAAGGAGTGTCTAGTGATGGAGTGTTTGGCGAAGGAGTGTCCGGTTAAGGAGTGTCTCCCCAAGGAGTGTCTGGCCAAGGAGTGTCCGGACGAGGAATGTCCAGTCAATTGGTGTCCGGCCAAGGAGTGTACAGCCAAGGAGTGTCCGGTCAGATAGTGTCCGGTCAAAGAGTGTCTGGTCAAAGAATGTCTGGTCAAGGACTGTTTGCTCAAGGAGTGTCTGGTGAAGGAGTGTCCAGTGAAATAGTGTCTGGTGAAAGAGTGTCCGCTGAAAGAGTGTCACGTCAAGGAGTGTCCGGTGATGGAGTGTCGGATGAAGCAGTGTCCGGTCAAGGAGTATCCGGCCAAGAAGTGTCCGCTTAAGGAGTATCATCTGAAGGAGTGTCCTGTGGAGGGGTGTCAGGCCAAGGAGTGTCCAGTCAAGGAGTGTCCCGGCAAGGAGTGTCTGGTCAAGGAGTGTCCGGCAAGGGAGTGTCAAGTGAAGGAGTGTCCGGTCAAGGAGTGTCCGGACGAGGAGTGTCCACACAAAGAGTGTCCTCTCAAGGAGTGTCCAGTGATGGAGTGTCTGGCGAAGGAGTGTCTGCTTAAGGAGTGTCCAGCCAAGGACTGTCCGGTCAAGGAATGTCCAGCCAAGGAGTTTCAGGCCAAGGAGTATCTGGCTAAATAGTGTCCAGCCAAAAAGTATTCGGTCAAGAAGTGTCCAGCCAAGGAGTGTCCGGTAATGGAGTGTCCAGTAATGGAGTGTCTGGTGAAGGAGTGACCGGTGAAGGAGTGTCTGGCGAAGGCATATCTGGTTTCTTGAAGGAGTGTCCAGTGAAATAGTGTCCAGTGAAAGAGTGTCACCTTAAGGAGTGTCTGGTCAAGAAGTGTCCATTGAAGGAGTGTCCATTGATAGAGTGTCGGATGAAGCAGTGTCCGGTAAAGGAGTGTCCGGTCAAGGACTGTCCGGTCAAGGAGTGTCCGGTCAAGGACTGTGTGGTCAAGGAGTGTCCGGTCAAGGACTGTCCGGTTAAGGAGTGTCCGTCCAAGGAGTGTCCGTCCAAGGAGTGTCCGTCCAAGGAGTGTCCGTCCAAGGAGTGTCCGTCCAAGGAGTGTCCGTCCAAGGAGTGTCCGTCCAAGGAGTGTCCGTCCAAGGAGTGTCCGTCCAAGGAGTGTCCGTCCAAGGAGTGTCCGTCCAAGGAGTGTCCGTCCAAGGAGTGTCCGTCCAAGGAGTGTCCGGCCAAGGAGTGTCCGGCCAAGGAGTGTCCGGCCAAGGAGTGTCCGGCCAAGGAGTGTCCGGCCAAGGAGTGTCCACGTAAGGAGTGTCCTGTGAAGGAGTGTCCTGTGAAAGTTAAAGAGTGTCCGGCCAAGCAGTGTCTGGTCAAATAGTGTCCAGACAAGGAGTCTCCGGAAAACTAGTGTCTGGTAAAGGAGTATCCGGCCAATGAGTGTCAGGCCAAAGAGTGTCCGGCCAAGGAGTCTCCGGTCAAGGAGTTTCAGGCCGAAGAGTGTTCGGACATGGAGTGTCTGGACAAGGAGTGTCCGGTCAAGGAGTGTCTGGCCAGGGATTGTCCTGTCAAGGAATGTCAGGTTAAAGAGTGTCTGGCCAAGGAGTATCCGGCCAAGGAGTGTCCACTCAAGGAGTGTCTGGACAAGGAGTGAAGGAATCTCCGCTCAAGGAGTGTCCAGTGTTGTAGTGTCCAGTGAAGGAATGCACGGTGCTCGAATATCCGTCCAAGGTGTGTCCGCTCAAAGAATGTCCGACAAATAAGTGTCCAGCCACGGAGTGTCTGACCAAGGTGTGTCCGGTCAAGCAGTGTCCGGTCAAGCAGTGTCCGGTCAAGCAGTGTCCGGTCATTGGCCAATGAGTGTCTGGCCAAGGAGTTTCCGGCCAAGGAGTGTCCAGTCAAGCAGTGTCCCGTCAAGCAGTGTCCCGTCAAGGAGTGTCCGACCAAGGAGGGTCCGGCCAAGGAGTGTCCGGTCCAGGAGTGTCCGGTCCAGGAGTGTCCGGTCCAGGAGTGGCCGATCAAGGAATATCTGGCCAAGGAGAGTCCAGTCAAAGGATGTGCGGTTAAAGAATGTCCTGCCAAGCAGTTTCTGGTTAAATAGTGTCCGGACAAGGAGTGTCCGGAGAAAGTGTGTCCGGTCAATGGGTGTCCGGTCAAGGAGTGTCTGGCCAAGGTTTGTCTGGCCAAGGAATGTCTGGCCAGGGTTGTCCGGTCAAGGAATGTCAGGTTAAAGAGTGTCCGGCCAAGGAGTCGCTGGCCAAGGAGTATCCGGCCAAGGAGTGTCCAGTGAAGGAGTGTCCGGCCAAGGAGTGTCCGGCCAAGGAGTGTCCAGTGAAGGAGTGTAACAACAAGGGGTATCTGGCCAAGGAGAGTCCGTTCAAATGATCTCCGGTTAAGGAGTGTCCGGCCAAGCAGTGTCTGGCCAAGGAGTGTCCGATGAATGAGTGTCCAGACAAGGAGTATCTGGCCAAGGCCAAGTCCGGTCAAAGGATGTCTGGTTAAAGAGTGTCCGGTCAAAGGATGTCTGGTTAAAGAGTGTCCGGTTAAAGAGTGTCCGGTTAAAGAGTGTCCGGTTAAAGAGTGTCCGGTTAAAGAGTGTCCGGTTAAAGAGTGTCCGGTTAAAGAGTGTCCGGTTAAAGAGTGTCCGGTTAAAGAGTGTCCGGTTAAAGAGTGTCCGGTTAAAGAGTGTCCGGTTAAAGAGTGTCCGGTTAAAGAGTGTCCGGTCAAGGAGTATCCGGTCAAAGAGTGTCTGGCCAATGGGTGTCAGGCCAATGAGTGTCTGGCCAAGGAGTTTCCCGCCAAGGAGTGTCCAGACCAGGATAGTCCTTACAAGGAGTGTCCAACCATGGAGTATCTGGCCAAGGAGTGTCCAGTCAAACAATGTCTCGTTAAAGAGTGTCCAGCCAAGCAGTGTCTAGTCAAAGAGTTTCAGGACAAGAAATGTCCGGACAAGGAGTGTCCGGACAAGGAGTGTCCGGACAAGGAGTGTTCGGTCAAGGAGTGTCCGATAAAGGAGTCTCCGGTGATGGAATGTGTGGTGAAAGAGTATCAGGCCAGGGAGTATCTTGTCAAAGAGTGTCCAGCCAATGAGTGTCTGGAAAAAAAGTGTCCGGCCAAGGAGTGTCCGGCCAAGGATTCTCCGGCCAAGGAGTGTCTGGCCAGGGATTATCAGGCGAAGGGATTGTCAGGCGAAGGACCATCGGGTCAAGGAGTGTCTGCCCAAGGAGTGTCCCGCCAAGGGATGTCCGGTCAAATGGATTGTCCGGTCAAGGAATGTTTGGTCAAGGAGTATCCGGCCAAGGAGTGTCCAGCCAAGGAGTGTCCGGCCAAGGAGTGTCTGGCCAAGGAGTGTCCGGCCAATGAGTCTCCAATGAGTCTCCGGCCAATGAGTCTCCAATGAGTCTCCGGCCAATGAGTCTCCAAGTATCCGGCCAAGGAGTGTCCAGCCAAGGAGTGTCCGGCCAAGGAGTGTCTGGCCAAGGAGTGTCCAGTCAAACAATGTCTCGTTAAAGAGTGTCCAGCCAAGCAGTGTCTGGTCAAAGAGTTTCCGGACAAGAAATGTCCTAACAAGGAGTGTCCGGACAAGGAGTGTTCGGTCAAGGAGTGTCCGATAAAGGAGTGTCCGCTGAACCAGTCTCCGGTGATGGAATGTGTTGTGAAAGAAATGTCCGGACAAGGAGTGTCCGGACAAGGAGTGTTCGGTCAAGGAGTGTCCGCTGAACGAGTCTCCGGTGATGGAATGTGTTGTGAAAGAGTATCAGGCCAGGGAGTATCTTGTCAAAGAGTGTCCAGCCAATGAGTGTCCGGCCAATAAGTGTCCGGTCAAAGGATGTCCGGTTAAAGAGTGTACAGCCAATGAGTGTCCAGCCAGTCTGGTCAAGAAGTGTCCGGCCAAGGAGACTTCTTGGCCAGACACAAGGAGACTCCTTGGCCAGACACTACTTGGCCGGACACTCGTTCGCCGGACACTCGTTCGCCGGGCACTCATTCCGGCCAAGGAGACTCCTTGGCCAGACACAAGGAGACTCCGGCCAAGGAGTGTCCGGCCAATGAGTCTCCGGCCAATGAATGTCTGGCCAAGGAGTCTCTGGTCAAAGAGTGTCCGGCCAAGGAGTGTTCGGCCAAGGAGTGTCCGGCGAGGGAGTGTCAAGCCAAGGAGTGTCTGGCCAGGCAGTGTCCGGCGGGGGAGGGTCCGGCCAGGGAGTGTCCGACCAAGGAGTGTCCGGCCAAGGAGTGTCCGACCAAGGAGTGTCCGGCCAAGGAGTGTCCCGAAGACGAGTGTCCGGCCAATGAGTGTCCAGCCAATGAGTGTCCGGCCAAGGAGTGTCTGGCCAAGGAGTGTCTGGCCAAGGAGTCTCTGGCCAAGGAGGCTCTGGCCAAGGAGTGTCCGGCCAAGGAGTGTCGGGACAAGGAGTGTCCGGCCAAGGAGTGTCCGGCCAAGGAGTGTCCGGCCAAGGAGTGTCCGGTCTAAGAACGTCCAGTTAAAGAGAGTTCAACCAAGCAGTGTCTTATCAAAGAGTGTCCTGACAACGAGTGTCCGGTCAAGGAGTATCCGGTGATGGGATGTGCAGTGAACGAGTATCCGGCCAAGGAGTATCTGGTCAAAGAGTGTACAGCCAATGAGTGTCCGGCCAATGAGTGTCTGGTCAAGAAGTGTCCGGCCAAGGAGTGTCCGGCCAAAGCGTGTCCGGACAAGGAGTGTCCTGACAAGGAGTGTCTGGCCAAGGAGTATCTGGCCAAGGAGTGTCCGGCCGAGGAGTGTCCGGCCAGGGAGTGTCCGATAAATGAGTGTCCGCTCAAGGAGTGTTCTGTGATGGAATGTTTGGTGAAAGAGTGTCCAGCCAATCAATGTCTGGCCAAGGAGTTTCTGGTCAAAGAGTGTCCGGCCAAGGAGTGTCCAGAAAACGAGTGTCCGGCCAATGAGTGCCCGGCGAACGAGTGTCCGGCGAACGAGTGTCCGGCCAAGTAGTGTCCGGCCAGTTAAAGAGAGTACAGCCAAGCAGTGTCTTATCAAAGAGTGTCTAGACAAGGAGTGTCCGGACAAGGAGTGTCCGGTCAAGGAGTGTCTGGTGATAGAATGTGCAGTGAATGAGTATCCGGCCAAGGAGTATCCGGTCAAAGAGTGTCCCGCCAATGATTGTCTGGTCAAGAAGTGTCCGGCCAAGGAGTGTCCGGCCAAGGAGTGTCCGGCCAAGGACCATCGGGTCAAGGAGTTTTTGGTCAAATGGATTGTCTGACAAAGGAATGTTTCGTTAAGGGGTGTATGGTCAAAGAGTGTCCAGCCAAGGAGTGTCTGCCCAAGGAGTGTCCGGCTAAGGACCATCGGGTCAAGGAGTGTCCGGCCAATGATTGTCCGTCCAAGAAATGTCCGGCCAATGATTGTCCGTCCAAGAAATGTCTGGCCAAGGAGTGTCCGGCCAAGGAGTGTCTGGCCATGGAATGTCCGGCCATGGAGTGTCCGGCCAAGGAGTGTCTGGCCATGGAATGTCCGGCCATGGAGTGTCTGGTCAAGGAGTATCCGGCCAAGGCATATCCGCTCAAGGAGTGTCCAGCCAAGGAGTGTCCGGCCAAGGAGTGTCCGGCCAAGGAGTGTCCGGCCAAGGAGTGTCCGGCCAAGGAGTGTCCGGCCAAGGAGTGTCCAGTCTAAGAATGTCCAGTTAAAGAGAGTACAACCAAGCAGTGTCTTATCAAAGAGTGTCTGGACAAGGAGTGTCCGGACAAGGAGTGTCCGGTCAAGGAGTGTCCGGTGATGGGATGTGCAGTGAACAAGTATCCGGCCAATGAGTATCTCGTCAAAGAGTGTCCAGACAAGGAGTGTCCGGCCAAGGAGTACATGGCCAAGGAGTATCTGGCCAAGGAGTGTCCAGCCAAGGAGTGTCTGGCCAGGAAGTGTCCGGTCAAAGAGGGTCTGGAAACGGAGTGTCCTGACAAAGAGTGTCCAGCCAAGGAGTATCTGGCCAAGGAGTGTCCGGTCAAAGAACGTCCAGTTAAAGAGAGTACAGCCAAGCAGTGTCTTATCAAAGAGTGTCCGGACAAGGAGTGTCCGGAAAAGGAGTGTCTGGTCAAGGAGTGTCCGGTGATGGAATGTGCAGTGAATAAGTATCAGGCCAAGGACTATCTGGTCAAAGAGTGTCCGGCCAAAGAGTGTCCGGCCAATGAGTGTCCGGCCAATGAGTGTCTGGCCAAGAAGTGTCCGGCCAAGAAGTGTCCGGCCAAGGAGTGTCCGCCCAAGGACCATCAGGTCAAGGAATGTCTGGCCAATGAGTGTCCGGCCAAGAAATGTCTGGCCAAGGAGTGTCCGGCCAAGGAGTGTCCGGCCATGGAGTGTCCGGCCGAGGAATGTCCGGCCAAGGAGTGTCTGGCCAAAGACCATCGGGTCAAGGAGTGTCCGGTCAAGGAGGGTCTGGTCAAATGGATTGTCTGATGAAGGAATGTTTGGTCAAGGAGTGTCTGGTCAAAGAGTGTCCGCCCAAGGAGTGTCCGCCCAAGGAGTGTCCGCCCAAGGAGTGTCCGCCCAAGGAGTGTCCGGCCAAGGACCATCGGGTCAAGGAGTGTCCGGCCAATAAGTGTCCGGCTAAGAAATGTCTCGCCAAGGAGTGTCCAGCCAAAGATTGTCCGGCCAAAGATTGTCCGGCCAAGGAGGTTCCGGCCAAGGAGTGTCTTGCCAATGACTGTCTGTCTAGGGAGTGTCCGGTCAAGGAATGTCTGGTCAAAGAGTATCTGTTCAAGAAGTGTCTGGCCAAGGAGTGTCTGGCCAAGGAGTGTCTGGTCAAGAAGTGTCTAGCCAAGGAGTGTCTGGCCAAGGAGTGTCTGGCCAAGGAGTGTCTGGCCAAGGAGTGTCTGGCCAAGGAGTGTCTGGCCAAGGAGTGTCTGGCCAAGGAGTGTCTGGCCAAGGAGTGTCTGGCCAAGGAGTGTCTGGCCAAGGAGTGTCTGGCCAAGGAGTGTCTGGCCAAGGAGTGTCTGGCCAAGGAGTGTCTGGCCAAGGAGTGTCTGGCCAAGGAGTGTCTGGCCAAGGAGTGTCTGGCCAAGGAGTGTCTGGCCAAGGAGTGTCTGGCCAAGGAGTGTCTGGCCAAGGAGTGTCTGGCCAAGGAGTGTCTGGCCAAGGAGTGTCTGGCCAAGGAGTGTCTGGCCAAGGAGTGTCTGGCCAAGGAGTGTCTGGCCAATGAGTGTCCGGTCAAAGAATGTCCAGTTAACGACAGTACAGCTAAGCAGTGTCTTAACAAAGAGTGTCCGGTCAAGGAGTGTCCAGTCAAGGAGTGTCCGGTCAAGGAGTGTCCGGTCAAGGAGTGTCCGGTCAAGGAGTGTCCGGTCAAGGAGTGTCCGGTCAAGGAGTGTCCGGTCAAGGAGTGTCCGGTCAAGGAGTGTCCGGTCAAGGAGTGTCCGGTCAAGGAGTGTCCGGTAATGGAATGTGCAGTGAACGATTATCCGGCCAAGGAGTATCTGGCCAAAGAGTGTCCGGCCAATGAGTGTCCGGCCAAGAAGTGTCCGGCCAAGGAGTGTCCGCCCAAGGACCATCGGGTCAAGGAGTGTCCGGCCAATGAGTGTCCGGTCCGGCCAAGAAATGTCTAGCCAAGGAGTGTCCGGCCAAGGAGTGTCCGGCCAAGGAGTGTCCGGCCAAGGAGTGTCCGGCCATGGAGTGTCCGGCCGAGGAATGTCCGGCCAAGGAGTGTCTGGCCAAAGACCATCGGGTCAAGGAGTGTCCGGTCAAGGAGGGTCTGGTCAAATGGATTGTCTGATGAAGGAATGTTTGGTCAAGGAGTGTCTGGTCAAAGAGTGTCCGCCCAAGGAGTGTCCGCCCAAGGAGTGTCCGGCCAAGGACCATCCGGCCAATCAGTGTCCGGCAAAGAAATGTCTCGCCAAGGAGTGTCCAGCCAAAGATTGTCCGGCCAAAGATTGTCCGGCCAAGGAGGTTCCGGCCAAGGAGTGTCTTGCCAATGACTGTCTGTCTAGGGAGTGTCCGGTCACGGAGTGTCCGGTCAAGGAATGTCTGGTCAAAGAGTGTCTGTTCAAGAAGTGTCTGGCCAAGGAGTGTCTGGACAAGGATTGTCTGGCCAAGGAGTGTCTGGCCAAGGAGTGTCTGGCCAAGGAGTGTCTGGCCAAGGAGTGTCTGGCCAAGGAGTGTCTGGCCAAGGAGTGTCTGGCCAAGGAGTGTCCGGTCAAAGAATGTCCAGTTAACGACAGTACAGCTAAGCAGTGTCTTAACAAAGAGTGTCCAGTCAAGGAGTGTCCAATCAAGGAGTGTCCGGTCAAGGAGTGTCCGGTCAAGGAGTGTCCGGTCAAGGAGTGTCCGGTAATGGAATGTGCAGTGAACGATTATCCGGCCAAGGAGTATCTGGTCAAGGAGTGTCTGGCCAAAGAGTGTCCGCCCAAGGAGTGTCCGGCCAAGGAGTGTCCGGCCAAGGAGTGTCCGGCCAAGGAGTGTCCGGCCAAGGAGTGTCCGGCCAAGGAGTGTCCGGCCAAGGAGTGTCCGGCCAAGGAGTGTCCGGCCAAGGAGTGTCCGGCCAAGGAGTGTCTGGCCAAGTAGTGTCTGGTCAAAGAACGTCCGGTCAAGGAGTGGTCGATGATGAAGTGTCCGATGAAGGAACGTCCGGTTATGAGATGAACGTCCGGTCATCCGGACAAGGAGTGTCAGGACTAGGAGTGTCCGGTCAAGGAATATCTGCTCAAGGAGTGTCCGGTGATTGAGTGTCCAGTGAAGGAACGTACGGTGATCGAGTGTCTGGCCAAGGAGTGTCCGGTCAAAGAGCGTCCGGTCAAGGAGTGTCCGGCCAACTTGTGTTCGGCCGACGAGTCTCCGGCCAACGACTGTCCCGCCAAGTTGTCTATGGTCAAAGACTGTCTGGTGAAAGAGTGTCTGATCAAGGAGTGTTTGGCCAAGCACAGACCGGCCAAGGACTGTACGCCCAAGAAGTGTCCACTCAATGAGTGTCCAGTCTAGGGGAGTATCTGGTGAATGAGTATCCGATCAATGAGTATCCGGCCAAGGAGTGTATGGCTAAGGAATGTCTGGCCTACGAGTGTCTGGCCTATGAGTGTTCGGCCAAGGAATGTCTGGCCAAGGAATGTCTGGCCAAGGAGTGTCTGGTCAAGGAATGTCTGCTCATGGAGTGTCTGATGATGGAGTGTCTTGTGAAGAAATGTACGCTGTTCGATTGTCCGGCTAAGGAGTGTCTGGCTAAGGAGTGTCTGGTCAAGGAGTGTCCGGCCAAGGAGTGTCCGTTCAAGGAGTGTCCAGTCAAAGAGTGTTACGTCAAAGAGTGTCCGGCCAAGGAGTGTCCGGCCAAGGAGTATCCGGCCAAGGAGTGTTCAGCCAAGGAGTGTCCGGCCAAGCAGTGTCTGGTCAAAGAATGTCTGGTCAAGGAATGTCTGGTCAAGGAATGTCCGCTCAAGGATTGTCCGGTGATGGAATATCCGATGCAAGAACGTCCAGTGATCCGGTGTCTGGCCAAGGAGTGTTTGGCCAAGAACTGTACGCCCAAGGAGTGTCCACTCAATGAGTGTCCAGTCTAGGAGTGTCCAGTCTAGGAGTGTCTGGTGAAGGAGTGTCCGGTGAAGGGGTGTCCACTTAAGTAGTGTCCGGTCAAGGTGGGTCCACTTAAGGAGTGTCCGGTGAACGAGTGTCCGTTTAAGCATTGTCCAGTCAACGACCGTCGTCGAAGTAGTGTTTGGCTAAGGAGTGTCCGGCCAAGGAGTGTCCTGTCAATGAGTGTCCATCCAAAGAGTCTCCGTCCAAGGAGTGTCCAGTCAAGCAGTGTCCGGCCAAGGAGTGTCCGGCCAAGGAGTGTCCGGTCAAGGAGCTTCCAGCTAAGGAGTGTCCGTTGATGGAGTGTCTGGTTACGGAGTGTCTGCCTAAGGACTGTCTGGTTAAGGTGTGTGCGGTCAAGGAGTGTCCGGTCAAGGAGTTTCCGATTAATACGTCTCTAGCTAAAGTGTATCCCAGCAAAATATTTCACCGTGACACGTTCTACCAGGTCATTTGAAAGTGACACTCTTTAATGGGTCATACCCTTTTCTAACTTGAATTTCTTTACTGTCGTAATTATTTAAAATCATATTTTAAGTTTAATGTTCTCCAACTTTTTTTCAAAGGGGTGAACTATTTGCGGTCTAATATTCATTGGATACTGCTGTTTCTAATTAGTTTATGACTTAGTTCCTATAGATACATACTCTGCTGAATCTGTAAAGACTGTAAGTCTATTAAGTCTATTCCATAATGTAATTCTCCATTACGGATGACACAACACTCGCTTAAAAGCATTAAGTTTATTGTGTCCAATATGTAATACCAGTCACAAGAACTCCCTTTGACAATAAACAGTCCAAGGGTTGTGTCCCCTGCACCATCCAGCCACATCTCGCCTGTTTACCAGTCTATCCGTGTTATCTCATAACAGATCTTTCCAAGGTGTCTAACCAACAACAGTGGGTAGCGCTCTGCTCGGTGCTCTATCTAACGAGTGCTTCCATACCTACAGTGATGCAGCCCCTTACACTCTTCACCCTTGATTCATGAAGTTTGAACTCTTAGCCTAGATTTTAGATTCTATAAAGAATGGCTAAGCTAGCTATGGACTGACCATCTGCATCAGTACAGGGGATCATTAAGTATCGAGGCAATAGGGAAATCTCATTAGATATTAAAGGAGGAGGGTCATTAGATATTCAACAGGGAGTTGAAGGGGGGGTGGCAATAAAGTATGATGAGAGGGGCAAGCTTATTATTTGAATGTTTAGTTCTGATGTTTGGCTGATTATTGGCTGATTGAAAAGACATACACCAGTGCATCTGAGGCTTACATTAGGGTTATATTAGTCGGATGTAAAGTGACTCTTCTACAGACTTCAGACTGATCTTACGCGTGTCACTGAGCAACCTCACGAGAATATTAGGAGTGACTTAGGATATGTGGATACGTAGATGTTTGGAACCCTTAAGACAGACCTAAGTTGATTCAAATGCCGTATTCCAGTGGGTCTCAAGCTTATCTTATAGGGAAGTGCATCTATAGACTTTGAGGGTGTCATTGAAGGAACTTAACACATTAAGAGCGACTTTAGATGTTTTAAGACGTTATATGAATGTTAAGTTACACAAGTTTGAGACATCTTAGGGAACTCAAAGGACACACGTCAATGAGTCTCAGGCTCATCATAGGGGGACGTTAGTTTGATATGAAGTGCGTCATTAACACGACATTAAGAGAGCCTTAGGGGGATATTATGTAGATGTTTTAAGGACGTTATATGAATATTAAGTAGACAAGTTGTGCATATCTTAGGGAATTTAAAGGACACACTACAATGATTCTAAGGCTCATCATACGGGGACGTTAGTCTGATGCATCTTCTACAGACTTTGAGGGTGTCATTGAAGGACCTCATGGACTTTAGGAGCGACTTGGGGACATCATATTTACATGTTTTAAGGACATACATAATGGGCATATCTTAGGGAGATCATATGTTATGTTTAAAGGACGTTATGTGAGTGTTAATTTCACATGTTTGGCAAATCTTTTTGATGAGTTTTAGGCTCAGTTTTAGGGGGGACGTTCGTCTGACATAAAGTGCATCTTCTGCTGACTGTGAGGGTGTCATTAAGCGAACTTAACACGCAATTAAAAGCAACTTAGGGGGATCATATGTAGATGTTTTAAGGACTTTAAATAAATATTATGTAGACATGTTTCAGATATCTTAGCGAATTTTAGGCACACACTGAGTCTGAGGTCTGAGGCTCGTCATAGTGGGACGTTTATCTGATATGAAGTGCATCTTCTACCCTCAGTCAGTGAGGGGTGACATTGAACGAACTTAACACGACATTAAGAGCAACTTAGGGGGATCATATGTAAATGATTTAAGGACGTAATACAAGTTTTAACTAGACATGTTTGGCACATCTTAGGGAATTCGAAGGACACATTACGATGAGTCTAAGGCTCACAACACAGGGACGCTAGTCTGACAGGAAGTGCATCTTCTAACTTAATTTTTAGGGTGTCATTGAATGACCTTAATACGACATTAAGAACGACTTAGGGGCATCATATGTACATGTTTTAAGGACATTATATGAATGTTGAGTACACATGAGTGGCACATCTTTGGGGGATAGTATGTAGATATTTTGAGGATGTTATATAAATGTTATTTTAACATGTTTGGCACATCTTAGGAATTCAAAGGACACATTTCAATGAGTTATAGGCTCATCATAGGGGGACATTAGCCTGACATGGAGTGCACCCTTCGCTGAATGAGGGTGTCATTAAACGACTTTAAAAGCGCCTTTGGGGGACATTATGTAAATGTTTTAAGGACGTTATATGAATCTTAAGTAGACATCATGTTAGGGGGATCCTATGTCGATATTTTAAGGACGTTATATTTATGTTTTATAGACATGATTGGCATATCTTAGGGGGACCATATGTATATGTTTTAAGAACGTAATGTAAGTGTTAATTTCACACATTTGGCACATCTTAGGGGGCATCATAGGGGGACGTTAGTCGGACATGAGGTCCAACTTCTTCTGACTGTAGGGGTGTCATTACACTAAATTAACACATTTCAAGCGCCTTAGGGAGATATTAAGTAGATGTTTTAAGAACGTTATTTGAATGTAAAGTAGACATGATTGGCACATCATAGGGGCGTCATATGGACGTTAAATAAATCATAATTTAACATGTTTTAGACATCTGAGGGAATTCAACAGACGCATTTCGATGAGTCTCAGGATTATCAAAAGGGGACATTCGTCTGATATGAAGAGCATCTTCCACAGCATCAAAGGTTTCATTGAACAAACTTAAGACGATATTAAGAGCAACTTAGGGGCATCATAATTTTATGTACAGGGTTTAAGGACGTTATATGAATGTTACATAGACATGTTTGGCATATCTAGGGGGATCATCTGTACATATTTTGAGGACGTTATATAAGTGTTCGTTTAACGTGTTTGACACATATTAGGGAATTCAAAGGACACCTTTCAACGAGTCTCAGGATTATCAAAGGGGGACATTAGTCTAATATGAAGTGCATCTTCCTCAGACTTTAAGAATTTCATTAAAGAAAATAAACACATTAAGAGCAACTTGGGGGCATCATATGTACATGATTTAAGGACGTTATATGAATGTTACATGGACATGATTGGCATCTCTAAGGGGATCATCTGTACGTATTTTGAGGTCGTTATATGAGTGTTCGTTTAACTCGTTTGACACATATAAGGGAATTTAAAGGACACATTTCAAGGAGTCTCAGTATTATAAAAGGGGGACATTAGTCTAACATGAAGTGCATCTTCTACAGACTTTAAGGGTTTCATTAAACAAACTTAACATGACATAAAGAGCACCTTAGGGGCATCATATGTACATGGTTTAAGGACATTATATGAATGTTACATGGACAGGATTGGCATATCTAAAGGGATCATCTGTACATATTTTGAGGACGTTATATAAGTGTTGGTTTAACTTGTTTGACACATATTAGGGAATTCAAAGGACACATTTCAAGGAGTCTCAGGATTATAAAAGGGGGACATTAGTCTGACATGAAGTGCATCTTCTACAGACTTCAAGGGTTTCATTAAACAAACTTACCACGACATAAAGAGAACCTTAGGGGCATCATATTTAAATAGTTTAAGAACGCTATATGAATGTTACATAGACGTGATTGTCATCTGTAAGGGGATCATGTATACATATTTTGAGGACGTTATATAAGTGTTCGATAAACACGTTTGACACATACAAGGGAATACAAGGGAATACAAAGGACACATTTCAAGGAGTCTCAGGATTGTCAAAAGGGGACATTAGTCTGACATGAAGTGCATCTTCTACAGACTTTAAGGGTTTCATTAAACAAACTTAACACGACATAAAGAGCACCTTAGGGGCATCATATGTACAGGATTTCAGGCTGTATATGAATGTTACATGGACATGATTGGCATATCTAAGGGGATCATCTGTACATATTTTGAGGACGTTATATAAGTTTTCGTTTCACATGTTTGACACATATTAGGGAATTCAAAGGACGCATTTCAACGAGTCTCAGGATTACCAAAGGGGGACATTATTCTGGCATTAATTGCATGTTCTACAGACTTTAAGGGTTTCATTAAACAAACTTAGCACGACATAAAGAGAACCTTAGGGGCATCATATTTAAATAGTGTAAGGACATTATATGAATGTTACATAGACATGATTGTCATCTCTAAGGGGATCATGTATACATATTTTGAGGACGTTATATCAGTGTTCGATTAACACGTTCAAACGTGTTAATGAGGAATACAAAGGACACATTTCAAGGAGTCTCAGGATTATCAAAGGAGGATATTAGTCTGACATGAAGTGCATCTTCTACAGACTTTAAGCGTTTCAATAAACAAACTTAGTACGACATAAGGAGCACCATAGGGGCATCATATGTACAGGGTTTAAGGATGTTATATGAATGTTACATTGACATGATTGGCATATCTAAGGGGATCACGTGTACATATTTTGAGAACGTTATATAACTTTTCATTCAACATGTTTGACACATATTAGGGAATTTAAAGGACACATTTCAACGACTCTCAGGATTGTCAAAAGGGGACATTAGTCTGACATGGAGTGCATCTTCTACAAACTTTAAGGGTTTCATTAAACAAACTTAGCACGACATAAAGAGCACCTTAGGGGCATCATATGTACAGGGTTTAAGGACGTTATATGAATGTTACATGGACATGATTGGCATTTCTTAGGGGATCATCTGTACATATTTTGAGGGCGTTATATAAGTTTTCGTTTCACATGTTTGACACATATTAGGGAATTCAAAGGACGCATTTCAACGAGTCTCAGGATTACCAATGGGGGACTTTAGTCTGACATTAATTGCATGTTCTACAGACTTTAAGGGTTTCATTAAACAAACTTAGCACGACATAAAGAGAACCTTAGGGGCATCATATTTAAATAGTTTAAGGACATTATAAGAATGTTACATAGACATGATTGTCATCTCTAAGGGGATCATGTATACATATTTTGAACACGTTATATCAGTGTTCGATTAACACGTTCAAACGTGTTAATGAGGAATACAAAGGACACATTTCAAGGAGTCTCAGGATTATCAAAGGAGGATATTAGTCTGACATGAAGTGCATCTTCTACAGACTTTAAGCGTTTCAATGAACAAACTTAGCACGACATAAAGAGCACCTTAGGGGCATCATACGTACAGGGTTTAAGGATGTTATATGAATGTTACATGGACATGATTGGCATATCTAAGGGGATCACGTGTACATATTTTGAGGACGTTATATAACTTTTCATTGAACATGTTTGACACATATTAGGGAATTTAAAGGACACATTTCAACGACTCTCAGGATTGTCAAAAGGGGACATTAGTCTGACATGGAGTGCATCTTCTACAAACTTTAAGGGTTTCATTAAACAAACTTAGCACGACATAAAGAGCACCTTAGGGGCATCATATGTACAGGGTTTAAGGACGTTATATGAATGTTACATGGACATGATTGGCATTTCTTAGGGGATCATCTGTACATATTTTGAGGGCGTTATATAAGTTTTCGTTTCACATGTTTGACACATATTAGGGAATTCAAAGGACGCATTTCAACGAGTCTCAGGATTACCAATGGGGGACTTTAGTCTGACATTAATTGCATGTTCTACAGACTTTAAGGGTTTCATTAAACAAACTATCATATTTAAATAGTTTAAGGACATTATATGAATGTTACATAGACATGATTGTCATCTCTAAGGGGATCATGTACACATATTTTGAACACGTTATATCAGTGTTCGATTAACACGTTCAAACGTGTTAATGAGGAATACAAAGGACACATTTCAAGGAGTCTCAGGATTATCAAAGGAGGATATTAGTCTGACATGAAGTGCATCTTCTACAGACTTTAAGCGTTTCAATGAACAAACTTAGCACGACATAAAGAGCACCTTAGGGGCATCATACGTACAGGGTTTAAGGATGTTATATGAATGTTACATGGACATGATTGGCATATCTAAGGGGATCACGTGTACATATTTTGAGGACGTTATATAACTTTTCATTGAACATGTTTGACACATATTAGGGAATTTAAAGGACACATTTCAACGACTCTCAGGATTGTCAAAAGGGGACATTAGTCTGACATGGAGTGCATCTTCTACAAACTTTAAGGGTTTCATTAAACAAACTTAGCACGACATAAAGAGCACCTTAGGGGCATCATATGTACAGGGTTTAAGGACGTTATATGAATGTTACATGGACATGATTGGCATTTCTTAGGGGATCATCTGTACATATTTTGAGGGCGTTATATAAGTTTTCGTTTCACATGTTTGACACATATTAGGGAATTCAAAGGACGCATTTCAACGAGTCTCAGGATTACCAATGGGGGACTTTAGTCTGACATTAATTGCATGTTCTACAGACTTTAAGGGTTTCATTAAACAAACTTAGCACGACATAAAGAGAACCTTAGGGGCATCATATTTAAATAGTTTAAGGACATTATATGAATGTTACATAGACATGATTGTCATCTCTAAGGGGATCATGTACACATATTTTGAACACGTTATATCAGTGTTCGATTAACACGTTCAAACGTGTTAATGAGGAATACAAAGGACACATTTCAAGGAGTCTCAGGATTATCAAAGGAGGATATTAGTCTGACATGAAGTGCATCTTCTACAGACTTTAAGCGTTTCAATAAACAAACTTAGTACGACATAAGGAGCACCTTAAGGGCATCATATGTACAGGGTTTAAGGATGTTATATGAATGTTACATTGACATGATTGGCATATCTAAGGGGATCACGTGTACATATTTTGAGAACGTTATATAACTTTTCATTCAACATGTTTGACACATATTAGGGAATTTAAAGGACACATTTCAACGACTCTCAGGATTGTCAAAAGGGGACATTAGTCTGACATGGAGTGCATCTTCTACAGACTTTAAGCGTTTCAATAAACAAACTTAGTACGACATAAGGAGCACCTTAGGGGCATCATATGTACAGGGTTTAAGGATGTTATATGAATGTTACATTGACATGATTGGCATTTCTAAGGGGATCATCTGTACATATTTTGAGGGCGTTATATAAGTTTTCGTTTCACATGTTTGACACATATTAGGGAATTCAAAGGACGCATTTCAACGAGTCTCAGGATTACCAAAGGGGGACATTAGTCTGGCATTAATTGCATGTTCTACAGACTTTAAGGGTTTCATTAAACAAACTTAGCACGACATAAAGAGAACCTTAGGGGCATCATATGTACATGGTTTAAGGACGTTATATGAATGTTACATGGACATGATTGGCATTTCTAAGGGGATCATCTGTACATATTTTGAGGGCGTTATATAAGTTTTCGTTTCACATGTTTGACACATATTAGGGAATTCAAAGGACGCATTTCAACGAGTCTCAGGATTACCAAAGGGGGACATTAGTCTGGCATTAATTGCATGTTCTACAGACTTTAAGGGTTTCATTAAACAAACTTAGCACGACATAAAGAGAACCTTAGGGGCATCATATGTACATGGTTTAAGGACGTTATATGAATGTTGCATGGACATGATTGTCATATCTAAGGGGATCTATATATTTGAGGACGTCATATAAGTTTTCGTTTCAAATGTTTGGCACATATTAGGGAATTCAAAGGACGCATTTCAACGAGTCTCAGGATTACCAATGGGGGACTTTAGTCTGACATTAATTGCATGTTCTACAGACTTTAAGGGTTTCATTAAACAAACTTAGCACGACATAAAGAGAACCTTAGGGGCATCATATTTAAATAGTGTAAGGACATTATATGAATGTTACATAGACATGATTGTCATCTCTAAGGGGATCATGTATACATATTTTGAGGACGTTATATCAGTGTTCGATTAACACGTTCAAACGTGTTAATGAGGAATACAAAGGACACATTTCAAGGAGTCTCAGGATTATCAAAGGAGGATATTAGTCTGACATGAAGTGCATCTTCTACAGACTTTAAGCGTTTCAATAAACAAACTTAGCACGACATAAGGAGCACCTTAGGGGCATCATATGTACAGGGTTTAAGGATGTTATATGAATGTTACATGGACATGATTGGCATATCTAAGGGGATCACGTGTACATATTTTGAGGACGTTATATAACTTTTCATTCACATGTTTGACACATATTAGGGAATTTAAAGGACACATTTCAACAAGTCTCAGGATTATCAAAGGGGGACATTAGTCTGACATGAAGTGCATCTTCTACAGACTTTAAGGGTTTCATTAAACAAACTTAACAGGACATAAAGAGCAACTTAGGGGCATCATATGTACAGGGTTTAAGGATGTTATATGAATGTTACATGGACATGATTGGCATATCTAAGGGGATCACGTGTACATATTTTGAGGACGTTATATAACTTTTCATTCACATGTTTGACACGTATTAGGGAATTTAAAGGACACATTTCAAAAAGTCTCAGGATTATCAAAGGGGGACATTAGTCTGACATGAAGTGCATCTTCTACAGACTTTAAGGGTTTCATTAAACAAACTTAGCACGACATAAAGAGCACCTTAGGGGCATCATATGTACAGGGTTTGAGGATGTTATATGAATGTTACATGGACATGATTGGCATATCTAACGGGATCACGTGTACATATTTTGAGGACGTTATATAACTTTTCATTCAACATGTTTAACACATATTAGGGAATTTAAAGGACACATTTCAACGACTCTCAGGATTGTCAAAAGGGGACATTAGTATGACATGGAGTGCATCTTCTACAAACTTTAAGGGTTTCATTAAACAAACGTAGCACGACATAAAGAGCACCTTAGGGGCATCATATGTACAGGGTAAAACGATGTTATATGAATGTTACATGGACATGATTGGCATTTCTAAGGGGATCATCTGTACATATTTTGAGGGCGTTATATAAGTTTTCGTTTACCGGTTTGACACATATTAGGGAATACAAAGGACACCTTTCAACGAGTCTCATGATTATCAAAGGGGGACATTAGTCTAACATGAAGTGCATCTTCTACAGACTTTAAGGGTTTCATTGAACAAACTTAAGACGACATAAAGAGCACCTTAGGGGCATCAAATGTACATGGTTTAAGGACGTTATATGAATGTTACATTGACATGATTGGCATATCTAAGGGGATCATTTGTTCATATTTTGAGGACGTTATATAAGTGTGCGTTTACCGGTTTGACATATATTAGGGAATTCAAAGGACGCATTTCAATGAGTCTCAGGATTATCAAAGGGGGACATTAGTCTGGCATTAATTGCATGTTCTACAGACTTTAAGGGTTTCATTAAACAAACTTAACACGACATAAAGAGCACCTTAGGGGCATCATATGTACAGGGTTTAAGGATGTTATATGACTAATAAATAGACGTGATTGGTATATCTAAGGGGATCACGTGTACATATTTTGAGGACGTTATATAACTTTTCATTCAACATGTTTGACACATATTTGTGTATTTGTGTATATTAAGGAATATCACGTTTTATGAATGTTACAAGGACATGATTGGCATATCGAAGCTGATCATCAGTATATATTTTGAGGACGTTATATAAGTCTTCGGTAAACTCGTTTAACACATATTAGGGAATACAAAGAACACATTTCAACGTGTCTCAGGATTATCAAAGGGGGACATTAATGCATGTTCTACAGACTTTAAGGGTGTCTTTGAACAAACTTAACACGACATAAAGAGCAACTTAGGGGCATTATATTTACAGGATTTCAGGCTGTATATGAATGATACATATACGTGATTGGTATATCTAAGGGGATCACGTGTACATTTTTTGAGGACGTTATATAACTTTTCAGTCAACATGTTTGACACAAATAAGGGAATTTAAGTGACAAATTTTAACGACTCTCAGGATTGTCAATGATTAGAGTGCATCTTCTACAGACTTCAAGGGTTTCATTAAACAAACTTAGCACGACATAAAGAGCACCTTAGGGGCACCAAATGTACATGGTTTAAGGACGTTATATGAATGTTACATGGACATGATTGGCATATCTAAGGGGATCATTTGTACATATTTTGAGGACGTTATATAAGTGTTCGTTTACCGGTTTGACACATATTAGGGAATACAAAGGACACCTTTCAACGAGTCTCATGATTATCAAAGGGGGACATTAGTCTAACATGAAGTGCATCTTCTACAGACTTTAAGGGTTTCATTGAACAAACTTAAGACGACATAAAGAGCACCTTAGGGGCATCAAATGTACATGGTTTAAGGACGTTATATGAATGTTACATGGACATGATTGGCATATCTAAGGCGATCATTTGTACATATTTTGAGGACGTTATATAAGTGTTCGTTTACCGGTTTGACACATATTAGGGAATACAAAGGACACCTTTCAACGAGTCTCATGATTATCAAAGGGGGACATTAGTCTAACATGAAGTGCATCTTCTACAGACTTTAAGGGTTTCATTGAACAAACTTAAGACGACATAAAGAGCACCTTAGGGGCATCAAATGTACATGGTTTAAGGACGTTATATGAATGTTACATGGACATGATTGGCATATCTAAGGCGATCATTTGTACATATTTTGAGGACGTTATATAAGTGTTCGTTTACCGGTTTGACACATATTAGGGAATACAAAGGACACCTTTCAACGAGTCTCATGATTATCAAAGGGGGACATTAGTCTAACATGAAGTGCATCTTCTACAGACTTTAAGGGTTTCATTGAACAAACTTAACAGGACATAAAGAGCAACTTAGGGGCATCATATGTACAGGGTTTAAGGATGTTATATGAATGTTACATGGACATGATTGGCATATCTAACGGGATCACGTGTACATATTTTGAGGACGTTATATAACTTTTCATTCACATGTTTGACACGTATTAGGGAATTTAAAGGACACATTTCAAAAAGTCTCAGGATTATCAAAGGGGGACATTAGTCTGACATGAAGTGCATCTTCTACAGACTTTAAGGGTTTCATTAAACAAACTTAGCACGACATAAAGAGCACCTTAGGGGCATCATATGTACAGGGTTTAAGGATGTTATATGAATGTTACATGGACATGATTGGCATATCTAACGGGATCACGTGTACATATTTTGAGGACGTTATATAACTTTTCATTCAACATGTTTAACACATATTAGGGAATTTAAAGGACACATTTCAACGACTCTCAGGATTGTCAAAAGGGGACATTAGTCTGACATGGAGTGCATCTTCTACAAACTTTAAGGGTTTCATTAAACAAACGTAGCACGACATAAAGAGCACCTTAGGGGCATCATATGTACAGGGTAAAACGATGTTATATGAATGTTACATGGACATGATTGGCATTTCTAAGGGGATCATCTGTACATATTTTGAGGGCGTTATATAAGTTTTCGTTTACCGGTTTGACACATATTAGGGAATACAAAGGACACCTTTCAACGAGTCTCATGATTATCAAAGGGGGACATTAGTCTAACATGAAGTGCATCTTCTACAGACTTTAAGGGTTTCATTGAACAAACTTAAGACGACATAAAGAGCACCTTAGGGGCATCAAATGTACATGGTTTAAGGACGTTATATGAATGTTACATGGACATGATTGGCATATCTAAGGCGATCATTTGTACATATTTTGAGGACGTTATATAAGTGTTCGTTTACCGGTTTGACACATATTAGGGAATACAAAGGACACCTTTCAATGAGTCTCATGATTATCAAAGGGGGACATAGGTCTAACATGAAGTGCATCTTCTACAGACTTTAAGGGTTTCATTGAACAAACTTAAGACGACATAAAGAGCACCTTAGGGGCATCAAATGTACATGGTTTAAGGACGTTATATGAATGTTACATGGACATGATTGGCATATCTAAGGGGATCATTTGTTCATATTTTGAGGACGTTATATAAGTGTTCGTTTACCGGTTTGACACATATTAGGGAATTCAAAGGACACATTTCAACGAGTCTCAGGATTATCAAAGGGGGACATTAGTCTGACATGAAGTGCATCTTCTACAGACTTTAAGGGTTTCAATAAACAAACTTAACACGACATAAAGAGCACCTTAGGGGCATCATATGTACAGGGTTTAAGGATGTTATATGAATGATACATAGACGTGATTGGTATATGTAAGGGGATCACGTGTACACATTTTAAGGACGTTATATAACTTTTCATTCAACATGTTTGACACATATTTGTGTATTTGTGTATATTAAGGAATATCACGTTTTATGAATGTTACAAGGACATCATTGGCATATCCAAGCTGATCATCAGTATATATTTTGAGGACGTTATATTAGTGTTCGGTAAACTCGTTTAACACATGTTAGGGAATACAAAGAACACATTTCAACGAGTCTCAGGATTGTCAAACGGGGACATTAGTGCATGTTCTACAGACTTTAAGGGTTTCATTGAACAAACTTAACACGACATAAAGAGCAACTTAGGGGCATTGTATTTACAGGATTTAAGGACGTTATATGAATGTTACATGGACATGATTGGCATATCTAAGGGGATCATGTGTACATATTTTGAGGACGTTTCATAAATGTTCATGTAACATGTTTGACGCATATTAAGGAATTCAAAACACATTTCAACGAGTCTCAGGATTATCAAATGGGGACATTCGCCTGACATGAAATACACTATTTACAGACTTTAAGGGATTCTTTTAAATAACGTAACACAAGATTAAGAGCAACTAAGGGGTATCATATGTACATGTTTTAACGACATTATATCAATATCACATGGACATGATTGGCATATCGTGTTTGACACATATTAGGAAATACAAAGGACACGTTTCAAGCGGCCTCAGGATTATCAAAGGGCGGCATAAGTGTGATAAATGTGCAGACTTGAAGGGTTTCATTAAACAAACTTAACACGACATTAAGAACTTAGGGGCATCATATGGACATGGTGTAAGGATGTAATATGAATGTTACATAGACACGATTGGCATATCTAAGGGGATCATGTGAACATATTTTATCTTAAGTGTTCGTTAAACATGTTTGATACATATAAGGGAATTGAAAGGACACATTTCAACGAGTCTCAGGATTATTTAAGGGGGGACATAAGTCTAATATGAAGTGTATCTTCCTTAGACTTTTAGGGTTTTAGTAAACAAATTTAATGCGATCTGAATAATAACTTAAAGGAATCATATGCACATGGTTTAAGGATGCCTTAGTGGATTATGTGTAGATCTATTAAAGACGTTATAAAAATGTTAAGTAGACGTATTTGTCATATCTCAGTAAATTCAAACGTTTCAGTCTCATCATAGGGGGACGTTAAACTAATATGGATTGTATCTTTTACAGAATTCAGACTCATTAAACGAAATACGAAATTAATAGCGACTTAGAATGTAGACTGAAATGATACCTCATAGACTTAAAGGGTCGAACTGAACAAGATTTAGAGCAATTGACGCACATCATGTGAAGCTGTATCAAAACCTTTTTTTTTAACTAAGAGAATGGGCTTCATAACGTCCGCCTATGATGAGCCTGAAACTCATAGGACCTTGTCTTTTGAATTGTGACAATCATTTCTATTTGATATTCATATGAAGTTTTATGATCACCCTGTCTAGCTCTTCTAGGTTGGTTCTCTAGTCCTGCTAAGATCATTCAAGAATAGGATTAATGCCTGTAGAAAATGCACTTTATTTCAGAATAACATTCCCCTGAAATCAGTCTGAGAATGTGCAATTTGAATTACCTAACATGTTCCAAACATTCTTACAACGTCATTAGTTGCTCCTAATGTCAAGTTATGTTCGTTTAATGATAGCATTAGAGTCTGTACAAGATGCACTTCATGTCATGCAAACTTCCCCCTGAAATAAGCCTAAGACTAATTGGAATACGTCCTCTGAATACCCTAAGATGTGCCAAACATGTGTATTTAACATTCTTACAACGTCCTTAAGAGATGTACATATGATCCCCCTAAGGTGTACAAAATGTGTCTGCTTAACATTCATGTCAAGCCCTGAAAACTCCGACATGTGGTTCCCCTAAGTTGCTCCTAATATCAAGTTATGTTCGTTTAATGATAGCATTAGAGTCTGTACAAGATGCACTTCATGTCATGCTAACGTCCCCCTGAAATTAGCCTGATACTAATTGGAATACGTCCTTTGAATAACCTAAGATGTGCCAAACATGTGTACTTCACATTTTTAAAACGTCATTAAGAGATGTACATATGATCCCCCTAAGGTGTACATAATGTGTCTACTTAACGTTCATGTCAAACCCTGAAAACTCCTGCAGGTGGTTCCCCTAAGTTGCTCATTATGTCAAGTTATGTTTGTTTAATGATAGCATTCGAGTCTGTACAAGATGCGCTTCATGTCATGCTAACGTCCCCCTGAAATAAGCCTGAGACCAATTGGAATACGTCCTTTGAATACCCTAAGATGTGCCCTCAAAACTCCTACATGTGGTTCCCCTAAGTTGCTCTTAATGTCAAGTTATGTTTGTTTAATGATAGCATTAGAGTCTGTACAAGATGCGCTTCATGTCATGCTAACGTCCCCCTGAAATAAGCCTGAGACCAATTGGAATACGTGCTTTGAATACCCTAAGATGTGCCCTCAAAACTCCTACATGTCGTTCCCCTAAGTTGCTCTTAATGTCAAGTTATGTTCGTTTAATGATAGCATTAGAGTCTGTACAAGATGCGCTTCATGTCATGCTAACGTCCCCCTGAAATAAGCCTGAGACCAATTGGAATACGTGCTTTGAATACCCTAAGATGTGCCCTCAAAACTCCTACATGTCGTTCCCCTAAGTTGCTCTTAATGTCAAGTTATGTTCGTTTAATGATAGCATTAGAGTCTGTACAAGATGCACTTCATGTCATGCTAACGTCCCCCTGAAATTAGCCTGAGACTAATTGGAATACGTCCTTTGAATACCCTAAGATGTGCCAAACATGTGTACTCCACATTTTTAAAATGTCATTAAGAGATGTACAAATGATCCCCCTAAGGTGTACATAATGTGTCTGCTTAACGTTCATGTCAAACCCTGAAAACTCCTACAGGTGGTTCCCCTAAGTTGCTCCTAATGTCAAGTTATGTTCGTTTAATGATAGCATTAGAGTCTGTACAAGATGCACTTCATGTCATGCTAACGTCCCCCTGAAATTAGCCTGAGACTAATTGGAATACGTCCTTTGAATACCCTAAGATGTGCCAAACATGTGTACTCCACATTTTTAAAACGTCATTAAGAGATGTACAAATGATCCCCCTAAGGTGTACATAATGTGTCTGCTTAACGTTCATGTCAAACCCTGAAAACTCCTACAGGTGGTTCCCCTAAGTTGCTCCTAATGTCAAGTTATGTTCGTTTAATGATAGCATTAGAGTCTGTACAAGATGCACTTCATGTCATGCTAACGTCCCCCTGAAATAAGCCTGAGACCAATTGGAATACGTCCTTTGAATACCCTAAGATGTGCCCTCAAAACTCCTACATGTCGTTCCCCTAAGTTGCTCTTAATGTCAAGTTATGTTTGTTTAATGATAGCATTAGAGTCTGTACAAGATGCACTTCATGTCATGCTAACGTCCCCCTGAAATTAGCCTGATACTAATTGGAATACGTCCTTTGAATACCCTAAGATGTGCCAAACATGTGTACTTCACATTTTTAAAACGTCATTAAGAGATGTACATATGATCCCCCTAAGGTGTACATAATGTGTCTGCTTAACGTTCATGTCAAACCCTGAAAACTCCTACAGGTGGTTCCCCTAAGTTGCTCCTAATGTCAAGTTATGTTAGTTTAATGATAGCATTAGAGTCTGTACAAGATGCACTTCATGTCATGCTAACGTCCCCCTGAAATAAGCCTGAGACCAATTGGAATACGTCCTTTGAATACCCTAAGATGTGCCCTCAAAACGCCTACATGTCGTTCCCCTAAGTTGCACTTAATGTCAAGTTATGTTTGTTTAATGATAGCATTAGAGTCTATACAAGATGCACTTCATGTCATGCTAACGTCCCCCTGAAATAAGCCTGAGACCAATTGGAATACGTCCTTTGAATACCCTAAGATGTGCCCTCAAAACTCCTACATGTCGTTCCCCTAAGTTGCACTTAATGTCAAGTTATGTTTGTTTAATGATAGCATTAGAGTCTGTACAAGATGCACTTCATGTCATGCTAACGTCCCCCTGAAATAAGCCTGAGACTAATTCGAATACGTCCTTTTAATACCCTAAGATGTGCGAAACATGTGTACTTAACATTCTAACAACGTCCTTAAGAGATGTACATATAATCCGCCTAAGGTGTACAAAATGTGTCTTCTCAACATTCATGTCAAGCCCTCAAAACTCCTACATGTGGTTCCCCTAAGTTGCTCCTAATGTCGAGTTATGTTAGTTTAATGATAGCATTAGAGTCTGTACAAGATGCACTTCATGTCATGCCCCTGTGGTTCCCCTAAGTTGCTCCTACTGTCAAGTTATGTTCGTTTAATGATAGCGTTAGATTCTGTACAAGATGCACTTCATGTCATGCTTACGTCCCCATGAAATAAGCCTGAAACTAATTGGAATACGTCCTCTGAATACCCTAAGATGTGCCAAACATGTGTATTTAACATTCTTACAACGTCCTTAAGAGATGTACATATGATCCCCCTAAGGTGTACAAAATGTGTCTGCTTAACATTCATGTCAAGTCCTCAAAACTCCTACATGTGGTTCCCCTAGTTGCTCCTAATGTCAAGTTATGTTCGTTTAATGATAGCATTAGAGTCTGTACAAGATGCACTTCATGTCATGCTAACCTCCCCTGAAATAAGCCTGAGACAAATTGGAATACGTCCTCTGAATACCCTAAGATGTGCCAAACATGTGTATTTAACATTCTTACAACGTCCTTAAGAGATGTACATATGATCCCCCTAAGGTGTACAAAACATTCATGTCAAGTCCTCAAAACTCCTACATGTGGTTCCCCTAGTTGCTCCTAATGTCAACTTATGTTCGTTTAATGATAGCGTTAGATTCTGTACAAGATGCACTTCATGTCATGCTAACGTCCCCCTGAAATAAGCCTGAGACCAATTGGAATACGTCCTTTGAATACCCTAAGATGTGCCCTCAAAACTCCTACATGTCGTTCCCCTAAGTTGCTCTTAATGTCAAGTTATGTTTGTTTAATGATAGCATTAGAGTCTGTACAAGATGCACTTCATGTCATGCTAACGTCCCCCTGAAATAAGCCTGAGACCAATTGGAATACGTCCTTTGAATACCCTAAGATGTGCCCTCAAAACTCCTACATGTCGTTCCCCTAAGTTGCACTTAATGTCAAGTTATGTTTGTTTAATGATAGCATTAGAGTCTGTACAAGATGCACTTCATGTCATGCTAACGTCCCCCTGAAATAAGCCTGAGACTTATCCGAATACGTCCTTTTAATACCCTAAGATGTGCGAAACATGTGTACTTAACATTCTAACAACGTCCTTAAGAGATGTACATATAATCCGCCTAAGGTGTACAAAATGTGTCTTCTCAACATTCATGTCAAGCCCTCAAAACTCCTACATGTGGTTCCCCTAAGTTGCTCCTAATGTCGAGTTATGTTAGTTTAATGATAGCATTAGAGTCTGTACAAGATGCACTTCATGTCATGCCCCTGTGGTTCCCCTAAGTTGCTCCTACTGTCAAGTTATGTTCGTTTAATGATAGCGTTAGATTCTGTACAAGATGCACTTCATGTCATGCTTACGTCCCCATGAAATAAGCCTGAAACTAATTGGAATACGTCCTCTGAATACCCTAAGATGTGCCAAACATGTGTATTTAACATTCTTACAAGGTCCTTAAGAGATGTACATATGATCCCCCTAAGGTGTACAAAACATTCATGTCAAGTCCTCAAAACTCCTACATGTGGTTCCCCTAGTTGCTCCTAATGTCAACTTATGTTCGTTTAATGATAGCGTTAGATTCTGTACAAGATGCACTTCATGTCATGCTTACGTCCCCATGAAATAAGCCTGAAACTAATTGGAATACTTCCTCTGAATACCCTAAGATGTGCCAAACGTGTGTATTTAACATTCTTACAACGTCCTTAAGAGATGTACATATGATCCCCCTAAGGTGTACAAAATGTGTCTGCTTAACATTCATGTCAAGTCCTCAAAACTCCTACATGTGGTTCCCCTAGTTGCTCCTAAAGTCAAGTTATGTTCGTTTAATGATAGCATTAGAGTCTGTACAAGATGCACTCTATGTCATGCTAACCTCCCCTGAAATAAGCCTGAGACTTATTGGAATACGTCCTTTGAATACCCCAAGATGTGCCAAACGTGTGTATTTAACATTCTTACAACGTCCTTAAGAGATGTACATATGATCCCCCTAAGGTGTACAAAATGTGTCTGCTTAACATTCATGTCAAGTCCTCAAAACTCCTACATGTGGTTCCCCTAGTTGCTCCTAAAGTCAAGTTATGTTCGTTTAATGATAGCATTAGAGTCTGTACAAGATGCACTCTATGTCATGCTAACCTCCCCTGAAATAAGCCTGAGACTTATTGGAATACGTCCTTTGAATACCCCAAGATGTGCCAAACGTGTGTATTTAACATTCTTACAACGTCCTTAAGAGATGTACATATGATCCCCCCTAAGGTGTACAAAATGTGTCTGCTTAACATTCATGTCAAGTCCTCAAAACTCCTACATGTGGTTCCCCTAAAGTTGCTCCTAATGTCAAGTTATGTCCATTTAATGTTTACATTAGAGTCTGTACAGGATGCACTTCATGTCATGCTCACGTCCCCCTGAAATAAGCTTTGAGACCAATTATCCCCGTAAGGTGTGCAAAATGTGTCTGCTTAACCTTTATGTCAAGTCAATAAAAGATTTACATGTCGTTCCCAAAAGTTCCTCCTCAGGTTGTGCTTGGTTCATTTAATGAAAGCACTGAAATCAGTACAAGAAATACATCGTATAAGACGAACATCCCCCTTTGATGAGAATGAGAACAATTGAAATATGTCCTTTGAATTACTTTAAAAGATGTACAGAACCTTTTTAACCTTTTTTTGACGTACTAAACATGTCTACGCAACATTCTCATAACGCCCTTTAAACGTCTTAATATGATCACCCTAAGTCGCTATTATAGTCATGTTAAGTTCGTCGAATGACAACCTTAAAGTCAGTAAAAGATGCCTTTCATATCAGAATGTCTACTTCACATTAAAATCAAGTTCCTGAAACATCTAGATAACATCCCCCTAATACGTGTCAAACATTGTTTACTAAATGTTCTTAAAGTGTCTTTGAAACATCAGTATATCATGCCCCTAAGTCGTTCTTACAGTCACTAGAAAATGCACTTAATATCAGATAATATCCCCCTATGATGAGCCTTAAATTCTTTGGAATGTGTCCACACAACATTCTCATAACGTTTTTGAACCATCTTTGTATGATTCCCCTAAGTTGCACTTCATGTCATGCTAACCTCCCCTGAAATAAGCCTGAGACTTATTGGAATAAATGTCTTCTTAATGTCGTCGTATGAGAATGTTATAATCTAGGATAATGTTACAATCTTGTCTTCTTAACATTCATATAAAGTGCTATATATATCACATATAGATGTGATTCCCCCTAAGTCGTACGAAACAGATCCACTTTATATTTATTTAATATCCCTAAAAAAATCTACATGTAAAACCCCTTAATGTCGTGTTAAGTTCTTTTAAGGAGACTGTTCAAGTCCTTAAAAAATGCATTTGATATCAGATTAACATCCCCAATAATAAGCCTGAGATTCATAGCGTAAACGTGAACGTGGGACTTACCTCCCAGTATTCATATAAAGTCCGTGAAACGGGTACATTCATTGTCGCTCTTAATGTCATGTGAAGTTCGTTTAATGACACCTTAAACGTCAGTAGAATATGCACTTAATATCCGGATAACGTCCCCCTGTGATGAACCTGAGACGTATTGGAATGTGTCCTTTGAATTACCTAGGATGGGCCAAAAATGTCCACTGAACATTTAACATAACGTCTTTAAAACATCTAGATGCGATCCCACTTATATATCCCAAACACTTCTTATGATCCCCCTAAAGTGTGCAACATATTTGCATGATACTTGTCTGCAGTAGGAAGACGCCTCCCTGTACTAGAAGTTACAGAAACAGAACAATTGCAACCAGCTACATTTACTTCATGACTAAGTCGACGATCCTCCCGAAGGTGGCAGTGTTGCATGCATTTTAGGTTAGGCACAATTTTCGTATGCAGTAGGAAAACGTTGACATATGGTTGCCGCAGTGGGTCCATGTTGAAAGTATGCTTTGTTCTGAAAGTCTGCATCCTGGCTAGTCTTCTTACCGCCCGGGACTGGTTACTACAGAAACAGAACAACCACAATAACTGTATGTGCATTGCATGAACTAGCTTAATAATTTCATGACGACTTCCACTAGGTTCCAGTAGCTAGCATTGTTACAAGACATTGGTTCTGTGTATTTTGCATAAACCAGCTTTGTTCATTTCATGAAGACTCCAAAAGCTAGCAGCGTCGGAAGAGAGCTTGCTTTTGTGTACACTACATGAACTAGATTTCTTTGCTTTAGGCCAAGTTTGATTAATCTAAATAAGCAGCAAAGATTTATTGTATATTGTGTGAACGAGCTTTTTTATTCTTCATGATAGACCAAAATAAATTAGAAAGGAACGTTTTGCATGAAATTTTGTCTGTGTGTGTAATGCATTAATAAGCTTTATGATTAGTTCGACGGGACTCCCGAAGGTGTAACTGGCATACAATTTTGGTAAGACAGCTTTTTCGTCTGTAGTACGTCTGCAGTACTAAAACATTGAAACAAACGTCACGCAGTCAGTCTGATGTATAAAGTACGCTTTACACTTAAAACGGTAACCTGTGTTTTCTGCCCGCCGCTCAATTGTGATTGTTTTTATATTTTTTTTATTAACATTTCTATATATATTAAATATAGCTCCTCTAATTGCGGCCTAAACAGAAACAGAAGACCAGCAATGATTGAATATGAATTGCATGAACCAGCTTTAACTCCAGACAATGGCAATAACTGCATCATGAAAAAGCTTAAAATACTTTTTAATTAGATCGACGAGACTCCTGGTTCGGCGATAGGACCAGTAAACAATTTTTTTCAGTACAAAGTGTACTTTCAAACCAACACCAACTGTGGTATATAATATAATTATATCAACGTTTCTCTTCTGTAGTCGAAAGAGCCCATGCAATTACTAACACCTTCATGAGTCTCGTTGATCCAGTCATGAAATAATTAAGCTTGTTCATGCAATTCAATTCTTAATTGCAATCGTTCTGCTTCTGTGTGTTGATAGGTGTCAGTTGGAGACTAGCGAGTTCTAACCTTTTTCAGAAGAAAGTACTTTGAACATGGAAGCACATATATTTCAATGTGTTCCCACCTGATTACCTTATTGGGAACTGACCTAGCCTTGGGGCCTGACCTAGAGGCATAATAATCTAGGCCAGACCGTTCCTGCATACCTTGCCTACCTTATGTTATCAAAGCAGGCAAGGACTGACTCATAAACATTTCAATCTAGGCCAAAACACTATCAGATACTTTTCCATATCTGAAATTCGGGCAGTACCTGACCTCAAGGGACGTGAATCTTGGATAGACTGCTGTGGCATACTAAATCAAATTTTGCATTGCAGCATACCTTACTAAATTTAGACTTCTTGAAGTCTTCGTCAAGGGGAGTTACTAGGCAAGGTCTGCGTTTTTGGTTATACGCCTTTAACGTGTTATAGATGCTATGAGGAGATAGCGTTGGATGACAAAGACACAAGACTGATTTGGGCTAATATCCTATACTGTAATACACTCCAAGCCGCCCAACCAGTCTAACGAAGGCAGACCACCAGCGAAGAGTCTTTGACTCTCAATGTTAGTTTACAGATCGGGGTGAATGTACTTTAACACACAGTTGGAGGACCAGTCACCTCGACGCTTGATAGAATCCAGCGGGTTACCCGAGTGCGGACATGGTACTAGTATCTCCTGTACGGAGGTTGGATGATGAAACCCTGCCTTGCACTAAGCCGGCCTCTTTGCAATGGCGAAAAAGTCTCTTGTTGAACTTGGCTGCAGAAAGGGGGGCCAGATCCCCTGAATCCGTTGGTACTCTAAACACAAAGTCTGAAGGCTTAGGCCTGGTCAACCTAAATATTTCACGAAGCCAATACACAGGGCATAACAAGGAATCAACATTTTCAACAACAACAATTTCATGGGGTGCCCCAACAATTTGATTAGTTTAGAGGAGCAAATGCTGACAATCACGTAACCGTCACAAAATTTAACATCACGTACACGTAAAGCGTGCCTAGAATTGCAATAATGGGAACAGAGGAGATTCAACGTTAAATACACACTGAACAGATCATTAGCAGATAGTGCAGGGACTGGGCCACGGCCGGTTCTCGCAAGACGATGCAGGCCTCCCAAGGCACGTTTAATTTCAAAGTCTGAATAATCCATACAAGCAGCACCCATACTCTTCAGGAAAAAATTCAACCCTGAAAAGTAATTTATAATCGACGTGTATACCATGCACATTGACAGGAAGGCTATGTACAAAACCACCTGGTGCGATTCACACTTAAGGGGTGGCAGCTTATACTCAATACAAAATTGTCGGTAGCGCTCCACCTGGGCAAGTCTGGTTTTCTTGGTAGTCTCTGCTAGGCTCGCTTGCTTCAGCTCCTCCGCACGCACCTCCAGTGCACAAGTAGGTTTGTCTAACAATGAGATCAGAAGTGCAACACAAAACATTACTACATAAAATATGGAATGTCTCATGTAATTTAGAATGGTCACTCAGTCTAGACAAACCATCAGCTAAAAGGTTATTCTTTGAGTGCACATAAGAGGCATTAGTGTCATAGGAAGTGCATCTTCCACTGACCTATGGGTTTCATTAAACAAACTTAACAGGACATTAAGAGCACCTTAGGGGCATCATATGCACATGCTTATAGCACATTATATGAAAGTAACATAGACATGATTGACATATCCATGGGGACCATGTGTTAATATTTTGAGGACGTTACATAATTGTTCATTCAACATGTTTGACACATATTAGGGAATTCAACGGACACATTTGAACACACGTCTCAGGATTATCAAATGTGGACATTAGTGTCATATGAAGTGCATCTTCCACAGACGTTAAGGGTTTCATTTCACAAACTTAAGAGCAACTTATGGCCATCATATACTCATGGTTATAGGACGTTATATGAATGCTACATAGACATGATAGGCAAATCTAGAGGGATCATGTGTACATATTTTGAGGAAGTTATGTAAGACTTCATTTAGCATATCATTCGACATGTTTGACACATATTGGGGAATTCAAAGGACACATTTCATTTCACATTTCATTTCACAAACGTAACACGACATTCAGAGCATCTTAGGGGCAACGTATACACATGGTTATAGCACGTTATATGAAAGTAACATAGACTTGATTATGGTGTCTATGACTATGGTGACCATGTGTTAATATTTTGAGGACGTTACATAATTGTTCATTCAACATGTTTGACACTAATTAGGGAATTCAACGGACACATTTGAACAAGTCTCAGGATTATCAAATGGGGACATTAATGTCATACGAAGTGCATCTTCCACTGACTTATGGGTTTCATTAAACAAACTTAACACGACATTAAGAGCACCTTAGGGGCATCATATGCACATGCTTATAGCACGTTATATGAAAGTTACTTAGACATGATTGACATATCTATGGGGACCATGTGTTAATATTTCGAGGATGTTACATAATTGTTCATTCAACATGTTTGACACATATTAGGGACACATTTGAACAAGTCTCAGGATTATCAAATGGGGACATTAGTGTCATATGAAGTGCATCTTCCACAGACGTTAAGGGTTTCATTTCACAAACTGAACACGATATTAAGAGCAACTTATGGGCATCATATACTCATGGTTATAGGACGTTATATGAATGTTACATAGACATGATTGGCAAATCTAGAGGGATCATATGTACATATTTTGAGGAAGTTATATAAGTCTTCATTTAGCATATCATTCGACATGTCTGACACATATTGGGGAATTCAAAGGACACATTTCATTTCACATTTCATTTCACAACGTAACACGACATTCAGAGCACCTTAGGGGCATCATATACACATGGTTATAACACGTTATATGAAAGTAACATATACTTGATACTTTACAATCAAGTATATGTTACTTTCATATAACGTGTTATCTAAGGGGCCATGTGTACATATTCCGAGGACGTTACATTATTGTTCATTAGACATGTTGGACACATATTAGGGAATCCAAATCACACATTTGAGCGAGTCTCAGTATGATATGAAGTACAACTTACATAGACTTTACGAGTTTCATTTCACAAACGTGACACGACATTCAGAGCACCCTAGGGGCATCATATACTCATGGTTATAGCACATTATATGAAAGTAACATAGACTTGATTGGCATATGTAAGGGGCCATGTGTACATATTCCGAGGACGTTACATTATTGTTCATTAGACATGTTGGACACATATTAGGGAATCCAAAGGACACATTTGAACGAGTCTCAATATGATACCAAGTGCATCTTCCACAAACTTTATGGGTTTCATTTAACATGAACATTAATATCAACTCAACACGACATTGAGTGCAACTTATGCGCATCATATGCACATGGTTATGGCACGTTATATGAAGGACACATAGACACGATTGGCATATCTAAGGGAACCATGTGTACATATTTCGATGACGTTACATAATTGTTTATTTCACATGTGTGACATATATTAGTGAATTTAAAGACCACATGGTCTCAGGATTATCAAGGTTTGTCGAACTAGATATGAAGTATGTATAGCTCGTCTATTCAATGAAAACACAAACAATCTGAACTAGATATGAAGTATGTATAACTCGTTCATTCAATGAAAACTAAAGCAATCCGAACTAGATATGAAGCATGTATATCTCGTTCATTTAATGAAAACAAAAGCGATCCGAACTAGATATGAATTATGTACAGGTCGTTCATTGAATGAAAACAAAAGCAATCTGGACTAGATATGAATTATGTACAGGTCGTTCATTGAATGAAAACACAAGCAATCTGAACTAGATATGAATTATGTACAGGTCGTTCATTGAATGAAAACAAAAGCAATCTGAACTAGATATGAATTATGTACAGGTCGTTCATTGAATGAAAACACAAGCAATCTGAACTAGATATGAAGTATGTACAGGTCGTTCATTCAATGAAAACACAAGCAATCTGAACTAGATATGAAGTATGTACAGGTCGTTCATTCAATGAAAACACAAGCAATCTGTTATGCAACACTGCCAGCTTCTGGAGTCTCGTCAAATAAGTTTTGGAGCATTGCACCCCGTGGAGTATATACAGTTTCCAAACTGTTTCTGAGTCAGTGTTTCGTGTTTAAATTTTTAAATGCACTAGATAGAAAGCAAATGTTATAGTAATATTTATATAACTTCCTCAAAATATGTACACATGATCACCTTAACATTCATATAACGACCTTAAACCATGTACATATGATACCCTAAGTTCATCTTAATGTGTTAAGTTTGTTCAATGGAACCCCTAAAGTCTGGGAAAGGTGCACTACAAATCAGGCGAATGTCCCCCTTGGATAATCCTGAAACTCGTTGAAATGTGTCCTTTCTTCCCTAATATGTATCAGATATGCTCAATGAACACTTTTATAACGCCCTTGAAATTTGTACACATGATCCCCTTCGATATGCCAATCATGTCTGTTACATTCAAATGACTTTCTTAAACCATGTACCCTAAGTTACTCTTAATTTCAAACTAATATCCCCCTTTGATAATCCTAAGACTCGTTGAAATGTGTCCATTGAAATGTGTCCCTAATATGTGTCAAACATGTTAAATGAACACTTTTATACCGACCTCAAAATATGTACACATGATCCCCTTATATATGCCAAACATGTCCATGTAACATTCATATAACGTCCTTAAATCATGTACATTTGATGCCCCTAAGGTGCTCTTTATGTCGTCTTAAGTTTGTTCAATGAAACCCTTAAAGTCTGTAGAAGATGCACTTCATGTTAGACTAATGTCCCCCTTTGATAATCATGAGACTCATTGAAAGGTGTCCTATGTATTTCCCTAATATGTGTCAAACCGGTAAACGAACACTTATATAACGTCCTCAAAATATGTACAAATGATCCCCTTAGATATGCCAATCATGTCTATTTAACATTCATATAGCGTCATAAAACCATGTGCATATGATGCCCTTTAGTTGCTCTCAATGTCGTGTAAAGTTTGTTTAATGAAACCCAGGTCTATGGAAGATGCACTTCATATCACACTAATGTCCCCGTTTAATATGCCAATCATGTCTCATATAACGTCCTATAACCATGAACATATGATGCCCCTAAGTTGCTCTTTATCTCCTGTTTAGCTTGTTAAATGAAACCCTTATGGTCTGTGGAAGATGCACTTCATATCGTCCTCGTTTGATAATCCTGAGATTCGTTGAAATGTGTCTATTGAATTCGCTAATATGTGTCACACATGTTGAATGAACAATGTTATAACGTCCTCAAAATATGTACACATGGTCCCCTTAAATATATAAAAGTTACATAGACATGATTGGCATAACTTTCTTAAACTTGAACTTAAACTTAAACTTAAACTTAAATATAACTTCCTTAAACGATGTACATATGATGCCCCTAAGTTGCTCTTCATGTCGTGTTCAATGAAACCCTTAAAATCTGGAAGATGCACTTCATATCCCCTTTTGATAATCCTGAGCCTCGTTGAAATGTGTCCTTTGAATTCCCTAATATATGTCAAACATGTTAAATGAACACTTATCTAACGTCCTCAAAATATGTACACAAGATCCCCTTAGACATGCCAATCATGTCTATTTCACTTTCATATAACGTCCTATAACCATGAACATATGATGCCCCTAAGTTCCTCTTAATGTCGTGTTAAGTTTGTTCAATGAAACCCGTGAAGTCTTTGGAAGATGCACTTCATATCATACGTCCCATTTTCATAATCCTTAGGCTTTTTCAAATGTGTCCTTTGAATTTGCAAGTATGTAAAACATGTTATATGAACGTTAGATGATAAAAATATATAAATTGTGTTCACATGATCCCCTTATATAATGAAATCATGATTCCGTAACATTCATATAACGTCCTTTAACCATGTACATATGATGCCCGTAAGTTGCTCTTAATGTGTTCAGTTTGTTAAAGAAGCTTGAAGTCTGTGGAAGGCGCACTTCATGTCAGGCGAATGTCCCCCTTTGATGATCCTGAAACTCGTTGAAATGTGTCCTTTGAATTCCTTAACATGTGTCAAACATGTTGAATGAAGATTTATTTAACTTCCTCGAAATGTGTACCACGTGATTTCCTTAGAGATGCTTATTATGTCTGCGTAACAATCATTTAACGTCCTTAAACCATGTACATATGATGCCCCTAAGTTGCTCTCATTTCGTGTTAAGTGTGTTCAATGAAACCCTTAAAGTCTGTGAAAGATGCTCTTCATATCACACTGAGACTCGTTCAAATGAGTCCTTTCGATACCCTAATATGTCTCAAGTATGTGAAATGAACATTTACAAAACTTCCTAATATGTGTCAAGCATGTTAAATGAACATTTATATAACTTCCTCGAAATGTGTACACTTGATACCATAAGAGATGCCAATCATGTCTACGTAACATTCATTTAACGTCCTTAAACCTTGAACATATGATGCCCCTAAGTTGCTCTTAATGTCGTGTTAAGTTTGTTCAATGAAACCCTTAAAGGCTGTGGAAGGTGCACTTCATGTCAGGCCCATGTGTCCCTTCGATGATCCTGAGACTCGTTGGAAGGTGTCCTTTGAATTCCTTAATATGTGTCAAACATGTTGAATAATCATTTATATAACGTCCTCGAAATGTGTACCACTTGATTCCCTTAGAGATGCCTATTATGTTTGCGTAACATTTATTTCACTTCCATAAGTCATGAACATATGATGCCCCTAAGTTGCTCTTATGTCATGTTAAGTTTGTTCAATGAAACCCTTAAAGTCTGTGGAAGGTGCACTTCATGTCAGGCCCATGTGCCCCTTTGATAACCATGAGACTCGTTCAAATGTTTCCTTTGAATTCCCTAATATGTGTCAAATATGTTAAATGAACATTTATATAACTTCCTCAAATTGTGTACACATGATCCTCTTAAATATGCAAATCATGTTTCCGTAACATTCTTATAACGTCCTTAAACCATGTACATATGATGCCCCTTAGTTGATCTTCATGTCGTGTCAAGTTTGTTTAATGAAACCATTAAAGTCCGTGGACGATGCACTTCATGTCATACTTATGTCCCCCTTTGATAATCCTGAGACTCGTTAAAATGTGTCATTTGGATTCATTAACATGTGTCAACCACGTTAAATGAAAATTTATGTAACTTCCTCAAGACGTGTACACTTGATCCCCTAAAGATGCCAATCATGTCTACGTCGCATTCATATAACGTCTTTAAACCATGTACATATGATGCCCCTTAGTTGCTCTTAATGTCGTGTCAAGTTTGTTTAATGAAACCATTAAAGTCCGTGGACGATGCACTTCATGTCATACTTATGTCCCCCTTTGATAATCCTGAGACTCGTTAAAATGTGTCATTTGGATTCATTAACATGTGTCAACCACGTTAAATGAAAATTTATGTAACTTCCTCAAGACGTGTACACTTGATCCCCTAGAGATGCCAATCAGGTCTACGTCGCATTCATATAACGTCTTTAAACCATGTACATATGATGCCCCTTAGTTGCTCTTAATGTCGTGTCAAGTTTGTTTAATGAAACCATTAAAGTCCGTGGACGATGCACTTCATGTCAGACTTATGTCTCCCTTTGATAATCCTGAGACTCGTTAAAATGTGTCATTTGGATTCATTAACATGGGTCAACCACGTTAAATGAAAATTTATGTAACTTCCTGTAGACGTGTACACTTGATCCCCTAGAGATGCCAATTATGTCTACGTCGCATTCATATAACGTCCTTAAACCATGTACATATGATGCCCCTAAGTTGCTGTTAATGTCGTGTCAAGTTTGTTTAATGAAACCATTAAAGTCCGTGAACGATGCACTTAATGTCATACTTATGTCCCCCTTTGGTAATCCTGAGACTCGTTAAAATGTGTCATTTGGATTCATTGGTGTCAACCACGTTAAATGAAAATTTATGTAACTTCCTCAAGATGCATACACTTGATCCCCTAAAGATGCCAATCATGTCTACGTCGCATTCATATAATGTCCTTTAACCATGTAGATATGATGCCCCTAAGTTGCTCTTAATGTGTTTAGTTTGTTTAATGAAACCCTTGAGGTCTGTGGAAAGTGCACTTGAAATATGTACACATGATGCCCTAGAGATGCCAATCATGTCTACGTTGGATTCATATAACGTCCTTTAACCATGTAGATATGATGCTTGTAAGTTGCTCTTAATGTCGTGTTAAGTTTGTTTAATGAAACCCTTAAAATCCGTGGACGATGCACTTCATGTCATACTTATGTCCCCCTTTGGTAATCCTGAGACTCGTTAAAATGTGTCATTTGGATTCATTAACATGTGTCAACCACGTTAAATGAAAATTTATGTAACTTCAAGATGTGTACACTTGATCCCCTAGAGATGCCAATCATGTCTACGTCGCATTCATATAATGTCCTTTAACCATGTAGATATGATGCCCCTAAGTTGCTCTTAATGTGTTTAGTTTGTTGAATGAAACCCTTGAGGTCTGTGGAATGTGCACTTGAAATATATACACATGATCCCCTTAGATATGCCAATCATGTCTATGTAAGATTCAAATAACGTCCTTAAACCGTGTACCTTAAGTTGCTCTTAATGTCGTATTAAGTTTGTACAATAAAACCCTTAAACTCTGTGGAAGATGCACTTCACATCAGACTAATGTCCCCCTTTGATAATCCTGAGACTTGTTGAAATGTGTCCTTTGAAATCTCCTAATATGTCAAACATGTTAAATGAATACCTATATAACGTCCTTAAAATATATACACCTGATCCAACTAAGATATACCAATCATGTCTATGTAACATTCATTTAATTTCCTAAAAACTTGTACATATGATGCCCCTTAGTCGTTCTTCAAGTCATACTAGAGTCCCTGTGTGTCCTTTGAATTCCCTGAAATGTGCCAAACATGTCTATTTAAAATTTATATCACGTCCTTAAATCATCTACATATGATCCCTTTATGTTGCTCTTAATGTCGTGTTTAGTTCATTCAATGTCACCCCCAAAGTCTGTAAAAGATGTTTTTTATAATAAATAATCGGCCGACTATGACGAGCCTCGGATTCATTGAAGTGTCTGAAACATGTCTACTTTTCATTCATATAAGGTCCTTAAAACATCTACATAATATCCCCCTAAGGCGTTTTTAATGTGTTAAGTTCCATCGATGAATCCTTGAAGTCAGTAGAAGTTCCACTTCATATCAGCCTAACGTTCCCGTACGATGAACTTGACACTCATGTCAGTGTTAGATTTCCTAAAATGTGCTGAACTTGTGAAATTAACACTCTTATAATGTACTTCAAAGTGATCTCCCTAGGTTGGTTTTAATGTAGTGTTAAGTCACTTCAATTCTTGAATTCTGTAAAAGATGCACTCCATATGAGACTAACGTTTGCCTATTGACGAGCGTGACTCGCTGAAGTATGCCAATAGAATTCCAAATTTGTACCAAATATGTGAAAATAAGTCATGTAACGTGGTTAAAATATGTACATATTCACCTGCTAAGATGTGCCAATCATGTATACTTAGCATTTATATAAGGCAGTCATAAGTCGTTTAAACATCTAAATATAATCCACCCAAATCGTTCTTATTGTCGTTGAAGTGTTTCCTTAGAATTCCCTAAGATGTGCTGAAGAGGTGAAATTAACACTCATATAACAAAGTCAATATATGTACATATGAATTTCCAATGTCTCAATCATTTCTGTGCCAATCATGTCTGCTTAGATTCATATAACGTCCCTAAAAAACGAATACCAGACACTTCGTACCCTTGTGTCTTCGTCCCTGGTCACTTTGTCTCTCCAAACTACAACCCTGGTCACACTTCATACCCCTGTCACTATGTACCCTGTCACTTCGTAACCCTGCCACTATGTCCTTAGACACTGCGTACCCCCTGTCACTATGTCCCTAGACACTTTGTACCCTTAACTTTCATACTGAACAATTGTGGGTTAGTCCAATATTGATGTCCTTTTGACTTTCCGGATATATTTGGGGAGTTTGCTAATCACTGCAGGCGTTCATCTCTACAGTGATTCAAGAGTCAACTCAGGCTTAAAATAAAAGGTACTTTATTCCAGTGTCCATTCCAAACGACAACTCCAAGTTTACAGTAATCAATTCAACAATATAATCACTCAAGACAATCCAATAGTTCGGTATTCCATCAGGACCTATTCGTTAAGTTGGTGAGCATGAGACCTCCAAATATAGAAGGACATCTACACAAATCGGGACTAGGTACCCATGCTCGCCAATGGCGTCCCCTCTCGCACGCGCGACCTTCTCCACCGGTTGCAACGGGATGCCGGGCATGCCTAACCTAGATAGGAGGGGCGGCCCTCCTCCATCTGCCTGCTGGTCATCACATGAAGGACATCTACCCCAGGCCTATGTACTGGATGTTTTATTCATGAGGGGAAGATACTGGCTCACAGGCGCCCTCATAAGTTATCAACAAACGGGTATTGACAGGACCTTTGAACTGAACTAATCATTAGAGCCTCATTACTACGTTGGTGAGTTTATAAGACCCCGTTTTCGATACACAACGTTCCAGGGAACACTACAACTTAAACCTAGACTAACATTGTCATCATTACAACGCATGTGCTATCCAGGACGCAGTGCCCAGCACAACTGTTTCGGGTATATTATTTCAACAGATCTTATATACTAACCTTCCCAGACTGGAAGGATCACGCTAAGTAATTGGTCATCACAAGGGACGAAATTCACATACTATATAAACACCAAAACTTGTACTGCTTGGCCCTCTATTTACACTGATATAATAAAAGTGTATCGTCAGATATCGTACGTTCCTTGCCCTACTAAGGCTATACTGCCTGCACGACCTCTATCAGTGTATGGACACCTGTTTCCTACCTGAGTCCAAGGTGGGATGCTTCGTTATACATATATATATATATATAGTCCCACCTGCTGTTCTACCAGTATGGACTCCTGTCTACTACCAGCTGCAGAGTCTGAGGTACGATGCCTCTCTCTATACTGCCTCTTGTACCTGTATGGACACCTGCCTACTACAAGAGCCTGGGGTTACGACAGCTCACTCTGTACTGCCTGTACTACCTGTACGGACACCTACTACTACCTGAGTCTGGGGTACGACACCTCACTCTATACTGCCTGTACTACCTGTACAGACACCTACAACTACCTAAGTCTGGGGTACGATACCTCACTCTATACTGACTGTACAACGAGTATGGACACATGCTACTACCTGAGTCTGGGGTTACGATGCCTCACTCTGTTCTGCCTGCGCGACGTGTATATACACCTGCATACAACCTGAGATTGGGGTTATGATGCCTGACTCTCTACTGCCAGTATCATGCTAAAACATTATAGCTCATCTACTACCTATAATGATTTAAGCTGTCTAATTCCAAATTGGTATGGTTTGCTCACACTCTCATGGACCCACTCTATACTACCCGTACTACTTGTATGGACTCTTCTCAACAACCAGAGACTGGGGTACGATGCCCCACTCTATACTACCTGTCCTACTTGTATGAACACTGCCTACTACCAAAGACTGCCCCACTCTATACTACTCATACTACCTGTATGGACTTCTACCTACTACTAGAGACCGGGGTACGATGCCCCACTCTAAACTACCTGTTCAACTTGTATGGACTCCTGCTTGCTACCAGAGACTGGGGTACGATGCCTCATTCTATACTACTCATACTACTTATATGGACTCATGTTAACAACCTAGAGACTCGGGTAATGACACCTTGCTCGATATTACCTATGCTACCTGAATTGATACCTGCATACTACCATAGACTTCTTTACGACACCTAGGTCCATAGCCTACTGTCTGAAATACTTGTATGGACACCTTTCAACTACTAAAGACTGGGGTCACAATGCCTCACTCTTTCCTTCTGGCGCCCTGTATGGACGCCTTGAAACTGGTATGGCTTGGCCTCACTCTCATGGACACACTCCAATAAGGACACTCGACTTCTCATATCATAACACCAATAATACACTATGTGCTAATTACATACTGTAACACAACTGACTGTCAATTTGAAATGTAACGTAATAAACATTATTATTGTACCCTTTAAGTATTGTTACACATTACTCAATAACACTACAATGTGTCGTATCAGTCGTATCAATATATTAAATACTCTCTGGCTCTAGGTACTATAGGTAATTAGCTTAATCATCACAACTACGAGGTCAATCTTCAAATCAATTTAGTTTCAATTGTAAAATTATATTGCTCATATATTATATATGTGTGTATGCAATACATGTGATCTGCCTAATAAAACCTGTTATAGTTACTCCAGTGTCTGACCGTCAATCTCCTAATGTAGGGTGTATATATACATAAATGTACAGGATGACAGTCATTACATCCAATAATTCATTTCGGGGGGTATATTATAGATAAATGTACAGGATAGGAGTCACCTTTGTGCACACATACTTAAGTGATCAAACAGCTCATTTGTCATACTTAGTACGGTTTGATCTACATGACACATCAATATCACAGAATTCTAGGAGGCCACCCTAGGCACCCCAACGGGACACCCCCAACGGACACTCCTGACGCGACGGTAGTGCAGGGGGTTCGCTGCCCAATCATCGCACCCAGGGCCTCCTGATCACTATCTGGACACAGCATCAGATTTATACTTTGTAATGATATTAGGTATAGCACTAATATTAGAAGTGCAGGGCCGAGTGACAATAACCATGGAAGCGAGCTCTTGCATCTAAAAACCAGAGGAACCTAGTTCCATTCTGAATGCCACAGCCGGCGAGACCTAGAAACCTCGGGCCTTGTCTCAGTAAGGGCCATAGCATGGCCTCCCATAGAACTAAAATAGAACCAAAGTCGACCAGCTCACGAGAGTGGCCTACTTACCTTAATGGGCAGTAGCCTCACCTTCTGGCCCGACCTGGAGGCACTAGAATCTAGACCGGGCCGTTGCTGCATACCTTACCAAATCTGAAAGTGGGGCAGGACCTGACCTCAAGGAACTGAATCTTGGTCAGACTGCTGTGGCATACCTTACCAAATTTGGGAACATTGACCCATGGGTACAATCTGACCTAAAAATGTATCCTATGATTTAAAACTAACCTACTTACTTTAAAAGGCTTGAGAACAACTATTTGACATTTTGTATGGCAAGCGAGAGAGATAAAAACCTCGTCTCTGCTGAAATACAGGAGTCTTGAAATTTAGCACCATCAGGATTGTGAGAGCAAGCTTCCCATGGAATACCGAACTATTGGATTGTCTTGAGTGATTATATTGTTGAATTGATTACTGTAAACTTGGAGTTGTCGTTTGGAATGGACACTGGAATAAAGTACCTTTTATTTTAAGCCTGAGTTGACTCTTGAATCACTGTAGAGATGAACGCCTGCAGTGATTAGCAAACTCCCCAAATATATCCGGAAAGTCAAAAGGACATCAATATTGGACTAACCCACAATTGTTCAGTATGAAAGTTAAGGGTACAAAGTGTCTAGGGACATAGTGACAGGGGGTACGCAGTGTCTAAGGACATAGTGGCAGGGTTACGAAGTGACAGGGTACATAGTGACAGGGGTATGAAGTGACCAGGGTTGTAGTTTGGAGAGACAAAGTGACCAGGGACGAAGACACAAGGGTACGAAGTGTCTGGTATTCGTTTTTTAGGGACGTTATATGAATCTAAGCAGACATGATTGGCACAGAAATGATTGAGACATTGGGAATTCATATGTACATATATTGACTTTGTTATATGAGTGTTAATTTCACCTCTTCAGCACATCTTAGGGAATTCTAAGGAAACACTTCAACGACAATAAGAACGATTTGGGTGGATTATATTTAGATGTTTAAACGACTTATGACTGCCTTATATAAATGCTAAGTATACATGATTGGCACATCTTAGCAGGTGAATATGTACATATTTTAACCACGTTACATGACTTATTTTCACATATTTGGTACAAATTTGGAATTCTATTGGCATACTTCAGCGAGTCACGCTCGTCAATAGGCAAACGTTAGTCTCATATGGAGTGCATCTTTTACAGAATTCAAGAATTGAAGTGACTTAACACTACATTAAAACCAACCTAGGGAGATCACTTTGAAGTACATTATAAGAGTGTTAATTTCACAAGTTCAGCACATTTTAGGAAATCTAACACTGACATGAGTGTCAAGTTCATCGTACGGGAACGTTAGGCTGATATGAAGTGGAACTTCTACTGACTTCAAGGATTCATCGATGGAACTTAACACATTAAAAACGCCTTAGGGGGATATTATGTAGATGTTTTAAGGACCTTATATGAATGAAAAGTAGACATGTTTCAGACACTTCAATGAATCCGAGGCTCGTCATAGTCGGCCGATTATTTATTATAAAAAACATCTTTTACAGACTTTGGGGGTGACATTGAATGAACTAAACACGACATTAAGAGCAACATAAAGGGATCATATGTAGATGATTTAAGGACGTGATATAAATTTTAAATAGACATGTTTGGCACATTTCAGGGAATTCAAAGGACACACAGGGACTCTAGTATGACTTGAAGAACGACTAAGGGGCATCATATGTACAAGTTTTTAGGAAATTAAATGAATGTTACATAGACATGATTGGTATATCTTAGTTGGATCAGGTGTATATATTTTAAGGACGTTATATAGGTATTCATTTAACATGTTTGACATATTAGGAGATTTCAAAGGACACATTTCAACAAGTCTCAGGATTATCAAAGGGGGACATTAGTCTGATGTGAAGTGCATCTTCCACAGAGTTTAAGGGTTTTATTGTACAAACTTAATACGACATTAAGAGCAACTTAAGGTACACGGTTTAAGGACGTTATTTGAATCTTACATAGACATGATTGGCATATCTAAGGGGATCATGTGTATATATTTCAAGTGCACATTCCACAGACCTCAAGGGTTTCATTCAACAAACTAAACACATTAAGAGCAACTTAGGGGCATCATATCTACATGGTTAAAGGACATTATATGAATGCGACGTAGACATGATTGGCATCTCTAGGGGATCAAGTGTACACATCTTGAAGTTACATAAATTTTCATTTAACGTGGTTGACACATGTTAATGAATCCAAATGACACATTTTAACGAGTCTCAGGATTACCAAAGGGGGACATAAGTATGACATGAAGTGCATCGTCCACGGATTTTAAGGGTTTCATTAAACAAACTTAACACGACATTAAGAGCAACTTACAAGCATCATATCTACATGGTTAAAGGACGTTATATGAATCCAACGTAGACATGATTGGCATCTCTAAGGGATCATGTGTACATATTTCAAGTGCACTTTCCACAGACCTCAAGGGTTTCATTAAACAAACTAAACACATTAAGAGCAACTTAGGGGCATCATATCTACATGGTTAAAGGACATTATATGAATGCGACGTAGACATGATTGGCATCTTTAGGGGATCAAGTGTATGCATCTTGAGGAAGTTACATAAATTTTCATTTAACGTGGTTGACACCAATGAATCCAAATGACACATTTTAACGAGCCTCAGGATTACCAAAGGGGGACATAAGTATGACATGAAGTGCATCGTTCACGGACTTTAATGGTTTCATTAAACAAACTTGACACGACATTAACAGCAACTTAGGGGCATCATATGTACATGGTTTAAGGACGTTATATGAATGCGACGTAGACATAATTGGCATCTCTAGGGGATCAAGTGTACACGTCTACAGGAAGTTACATAAATTTTCATTTAACGTGGTTGACCCATGTTAATGAATCCAAATGACACATTTTAACGAGTCTCAGGATTATCAAAGGGGGACATTAGTCTGACGTGAAGTGCATCTGCCACAGAGTTTAAGGGTTTTATTGTACAAACTTAATACATTAAGAGCAACTTAAGGTACACGGTTTAAGGACGTTATTTGAATCTTACATAGACATGATTGGCATATCTAAGGGGATCATGTGTACATATTTAAAGTGCACCTTCCACAGACCTCAAGGGTTTCATTCAACAAACTAAACACATTAAGAGCAACTTAGGGGCATCATATCTACATGGTTAAAGGACATTATATGAATGCGACGTAGACATGATTGGCATCTCTAGGGATCAAGTGTACACATCTTGAGGAAGTTACACAAATTTTCATTTAACGTGGTTGACACATGTTAATGAATCCAAATGACACATTTTAACGAGTCTCAGGATTATCAAAGGGGGACATAAGTATGACATGAAGTGCATCGTCGACGGACTTTAATGGTTTCATTAAACAAACTTAGCACGACATAAAGAGCACCTTAGGGGCATCATATGTACAGGGTTTAAGGATGTTATATGAATGTTACATGGACATGATTGGCATATCTAAGGGGATCACATGTACATATTTTGAGGACGTTATATAACTTTTCATTCAACATGTTTAACAAATATTAGGGAATTTAAAGGACACATTTCAACGACTCTCAGGATTGTCAAAAGGGGACATTAGTCTGACATGGAGTGCATCTTCTACAAACTTTAAGGGTTTCATTAAACAAACTTAGCACGACATAAAGAGCACCTTAGGGGCATCATATGTACAGGGTAAAAGGATGTTATATGAATGTTACATGGACATGATTGGCATTTCTAAGGGGATCATCTGTACATATTTTGAGGGCGTTATATAAGTTTTCGTTTCACATGTTTGACACATATTAGGGAATTCAAATGACGCATTTCAACGAGTCTCAGGATTACCAAAGGGGGACATTAGTCTAACATGAAGTGCATCTTCTACAGACTTTAAGGGTTTCATTGAACAAACTTGACACGACATTAAGAGCAACTTAGGGGCATCATATGTACATGGTTTAAGGACGTTATAAGAATGTTACGGAAACATGATTTGCATATTTAAGAGGATCATGTGTACACAATTTGAGGAAGTTATATAAATGTTCATTTTACATATTTGACACATATTAGGGAATTCAAAGGACACATTTGAACGAGTCTCATGATTATCAAAGGGGCACATGGGCCTGACATGAAGTGCGCCTTCCACAGACTTTAAGGGTTTCATTGAACAAACTTAACATGACATAAGAGCAACTTAAGGGCATCATATGTTCATGACTTATGGATGTGAAATAAATGTTACGCAATTATAATAGGCATCTCTAAGGGAATCAAGTGGTACACATTTCGAGGACGTTATATAAATGATTATTCAACATGTTTGACACATATTAAGGAATTCAAAGGACACCTTTCAACGAGTCTCAGGATCATCGAAGGGACACAGGGGCCTGACATGAAGTGCACCTCCCACAGACTTTAGGGGTTTCATTGAACAAACTTAACACGACATTAAGAGCAACTTAGGGGCATCATATGTTCTGGGTTTAAGGACGTTAAATGAATGTTAGGCAGAAATGATTGGCATCTCTTAGGGTATCAAGTGTACACGTTTCGAGGAAGTTATATAAATGTTCCTTTAACATGTTTGATAAATATTAAGGAATTCAAAGGACCCATTTCAACGAGTCTCAGGATCATCAAAGGGGCACATGGGCCTGACATGAAGTGCACCTTCCACAGACTTCATGGGTCTCATTGAACAAACTTAACACGACATTAAGAGCAACTTAGGGGCATCATATGTTCATGGTTTAAGGACGTTAAATGAATGTTACGTACACATGATTGGCATCTCTTATGGTATCAAGTGTACACATTTCGAGGAAGTTATATAAACATTCATTTAACATGCTTGACACATATTAGGAAGTTATATAAATGTTCATTTCACATACTTGAGACATATTAGGGTATCCAAAGGACTCATTTGAACGAGTCTCAGTGTGATATGAAGAGCATCTTTCACAGACTTTAAGGGTTTCATTGAACACACTTAACACGAAATGAGAGCAACTTAGGGGCATCATATGTACATGGTTTAAGGACGTTAAATGATTGTTACGCAGACATGAAAGGCATCTCTAAGGAAATCACGTGGTACACATTTCGAGGAAGTTATATAAATCTTCATTCAACATGTTTGACACATATTAAGGAATTCAAAGGACACATATTTTGAGGAAGTTATATAAATATTACTATAACATTTGCTTTCTATCTAGTGCATTTAAAAATTTAAACATGAAACACTGACTCAGAAACAGTTTGGAAACTGTATATACTCCACGGGGTGCAATGCTCCAAAACTTATTTGACAAGACTCCAGAAGCTGGCAGTGTTGCATAACAGATTGCTTGTGTTTTCATTGAATGAACGACCTGTACATACTTCATATCTAGTTCAGATTGCTTGTGTTTTCATTGAATGAACGACCTGTACATACTTCATATCTAGTTCAGATTGCTTGTGTTTTCATTCAATGAACGACCTGTACATACTTCATATCTAGTTCAGATTGCTTGTGTTTTCATTCAATGAACGACCTGTACATACTTCATATCTAGTTCAGATTGCTTGTGTTTTCATTGAATGAACGACCTGTACATACTTCATATCTAGTTCAGATTGCTTGTTTTCATTCAATGAACGACCTGTACATACTTCATATCTAGTTCAGATTGCTTGTTTTCATTCAATGAACGACCTGTACATAATTCATATCTAGTTCAGATTGTTTGTGTTTTCATTGAATGGACGAGCTATAAATAATTCACATCTAGTTCGACAAACCTTGATAATCCTGAGACCATGTGGTCTTTAAATTCACTAATATATGTCACACATGTGAAATAAACAATAATGTAACGTCCTCGGAATATGTACACAAGGCCCCTTAGATATGCCAATCAAGTCTATGTTACTTTCATATAATGTGCTATAACAAATGTGTATATGATGCCCCAAAGGTGCTCTGAATGTCGTGTTACGTTTGTGAAATGAAACTCGTAAAGTCTATGTAAGTTGTACTTCGTATCATACTGAAACTCGTTCAAATGTGTGATTTGGATTCCCTAATATGTGTCCAACATGTCTAATGAACAATAATCTAACGTCCTCGGAATATGTACACATGGCCCTTTAGATATGCCAATCAAGTATATGTTACTTTCATATAACGTCCTATAACCATGTGTATATGATGCCCCTAAGGTACTCTGAATGTCGTGTTAAGTTTGTTAAATGAAACCCATAAGTCAGTGGAAGATGCACTTTGTATGACACTAATGTCCCCATTTGATAATCCTGAGACTTATTCAAATGTGTCCGTTGAATTCCCTGATATGTGTCAAACATGTTGAGTGAACAATTATGTAACGTCCTCAAAATATTAACACATGGTCCCCATGGATATGTCAATGATGTCTATGTTACTTTCATATAACGTGCTATAAGCATGTGCATATGATGCCCTTAAGGTGCTCTTAATGTCGTGTTAAGTTTGTTTAATGAAACCCATAAATCAATGGAAGATGCACTTCGTATGAAACTAATGTCCCCATTTGATAATCCTGAGACTTGTTCAAATGCGTCCGTTCAATTCCCTAATATGTGTCAAACATGTTGAATGAACAATTATGTAACGTCCTCAAAATATTAACACATGGTCCCCATAGATATGTCAATGATGTCTATGGTACTTTCATATAACGTGCTATAAGCATGTGCATATGATGCCCCTAAGGTGCTCTTAATGTCGTGTTAAGTTTGTTTAATGAAACCCACAAGTCAGTGGAAGATGCACTTCGTATGACACTAATGTCCCCATTTGATAATCCTGAGACTTGTTCAAATGCGTCCGTTGAATTCCCTAATATGTGTCAAACATGTTGAATGAACAATTATGTAACGGCCTCAAAATATTAACACATGGTCCCCATAGATATGTCAATCATGTCTATGTTACTTTCATATAACGTGCTATAAGCATGTGCATATGATGCCCCTAAGGTGCTCTTGATGTCGTGTTAAGTTTGTGAAATGAAATGTGAAATGAAATGTGTCCTTTGAATTCCCCAATATGTGTCAAACATGTCGAATGATATGCTGAATGAAGGCTTATATGACTTCCTCAAAATATGTACATATGATCCCTCTAGATTTGCCTATCATGTCTATGTAACATTCATATAACGTCCTCTAACCATGAGTATATGATGGCCATAAGTTGCTCTTAAGTTTGTGAAATAAAACCCTTAACGTCTGTGGAAGATGCACTTCATATGACACTATTGTCCCCATTTGATAATCCTGAGACTTGTTCAAATGCGTCCGTTGAATTCCCTAATACGAGTCAAACATGTTGAATGAACAATTATGTAACGTCCTCAAAATATTAACACATAGTCCCCATAGATATGTCAATCATGTCTATGTTACTTTCATATAACGTGCTATAAGCATGTGCATATGATGCCCCTAAGGTGCTCTTAATGTCGTGTTAAGTTTGTTTAATGAAACCCATGTCAGTGGAAGATGCATTTCCAATGACACTAATGTCCCCGTTTGATAATCCTGAGACTTGTTCAAATGCGTCCGTTGAATTCCCTAATATGAGTGAAACATGTTGAATGAACAATTATGTAACGTCCTCAAAATATTAACACATGGTCCCCATAGATATGTCAATCATGTCTATGTTACTTTCATATAACGTGCTATAACCATGTGTATATGATGCCCCAAAGGTGCTCTGAATGTCGTGTTACGTTTGTGAAATGAAACTCGTAAAGTCTATGTAAGTTGTACTTCATATCATACTGAGACTCGTTCAAATGTGTGATTTGGATTCCCTAATATGTGTCCAACATGTCTAATGAACAATAATCTAACGTCCTCGGAATATGTACACATGGCCCCTTAGATATGCCAATCAAGTATATGTTACTTTCATATAACGTGCTATATCCATGTGTATATGATGCCCCTAAGCTGCTCTGAATGTCGTGTTACGTTGTGAAATGAAATGTGTCCTTTGAATTCCCCAATATGTGTCAAACATGTCGAATGATATGCTAAATGAAGACTTATATAACTTCCTCAAAATATGTACACGTGATCCCTCTAGATATGTCAATCATGTCTATGTTACTTTCATATAACGTGCTATAACCATGTGCATATGATGCCCCTAAGGTGCTCTTAATGTCGTGTTAAGTTTGTTTAATGAAACCCATGTCAGTGGAAGATGCATTTCGAATGACACTAATGTCCCCGTTTGATAATCCTGAGACTTGTTCAAATGCGTCCGTTGAATTCCCTAATATGAGTCAAACATGTTGTATGAACAATTATGTAACGTCCTCAAAATATTAACACATGGTCCCCATAGATATGTCAATCATGTCTATGTTACTTCCATATAACGTGCTATAACCATGTGTATATGATGCCCCAAAGGTGCTCTTAATGTCCTGTTACGTTTGTGAAATGAAACTCGTAAAGTCTATGTAAGTTGTACTTCATATCATACTGAGACTCGTTCAAATGTGTGATTTGGATTCCCTAATATGTGTCCAACATGTCTAATGAACAATAATCTAACGTCCTCGGAATATGTACACATGGCCCCTTAGATATGGCAATCAAGTATATGTTACTTTCATATAACGTGCTATAACCATGTGTATATGATGCCCCTAAGGTGCTCTGAATGTCGTGTTACGTTGTGAAATGAAATGTGTCCTTTGAATTCCCCAATATGTGTCAAACATGTCGAATGATATGCTAAATGAAGACTTATATAACTTCCTCAAAATATGTACACGTGATCCCTCTAGATTTGCCAATTATGTCTATGTAACATTCATATAACGTCCTATAACCATGAGTATATGATGCCCCTAAGGTGCTCTTAATGTCGTGTTAAGTTTGTTAAATGAAACCCATAAGTCAGTGGAAGATGCACTTCGTATGACACTAATGTCCCCATTTGATAATCCTGAGACTTGTTCAAATGTGTCCGTTAAATTCCCTAATGTGTGTTAAACATGTTGAGTGAACAATTATGTAACGTCCTCAAAATATTAACGCATGGTCCCCATGGATATGTCAATCATGTCTATGTTACTTTCATATAACGTGCTATAAGCATGTGCATATGATGCCCCTAAGGTGCTCTTAATGTCGTGTTAAGTTTGTTTAATGAAACCCATAAATCAATGGAAGATGCACTTCGTATGACACTAATGTCCCCATTTGATAATCCTGAGACTTGTTCAAATGCGTCAGTTAAATTCCCTAATATGTGTTAAACATGTTGAGTGAACAATTATGTAACGTCCTCAAAATATTAACACATGGTCCCCATGGATATGTCAATCATGTCTATGTTACTTTCATATAACGTGCTATAAGCATGTGCATATGATGCCCCTAAGGTGCTCTTAATGTCGTGTTAAGTTTGTTTAATGAAACCCATAAATCAATGGAAGATGCACTTCGTATGACACTAATGTCCTCATTTGATAATCCTGATACTTGTTCAAATGCGTCCGTTGAATTCCCTAATATGGGTCAAACATGTTGAATGAACAATTATGTAACGTCCTCAAAATATTAACACATGGTCCCCATGGATATGTCAATCATGTCTATGTTACTTTTATATAACGTGCTATAAGCATGTGCATATGATGCCCCTAAGGTGCTCTTAATGTCGTGTTAAGTTTGTTTAATGAAACCCATAAGTCAGTGGAAGATGCACTTCGTATGACACTAATGTCCCCATTTGATAATCCTGAGAGTTGTTCAAATGTGTCCGTTGAATTCCCTAATATGTGTCAAACATGATGAATGAACAATTATGTAACGCCCTCAAAATATTAACACATGGTCCCCATGGATATGTCAATCATGTCTATATTACTTTTTTAAAACGTGCTATAAGCATGTGCATATGATGCCCCTAAGGTGCTCTTAATGTCATGTTAAGTTTGTTTAATGAAACCCATAAGAGAGTGGAAGATGCATTTCCTATGACACTAATGTCCCCATTTGATAATCCTGAGACTTGTTCAAATATGTCCGTTGAATTATCCTCAAAATATTAACACATGGTCCCCATAGATATGCCCATCAAGTCTATGTTACTTTCATATAACGTGCTATAACCATGTGTATACGATGCCCCTAAGGTGCTCTTAATGTCGTGTTACGTTTGTGAAATGAAATGTGAAATGAAACGTGTCCTTTGAATTCCCCAATATATGTCAAACATGTCGAATGATATGCTAAATGAAGGCTTATAGAACTTCCTCAAAATATGTACACATGATCTCTCTTGATTTGCCTATCATGTCTATGTAACATTCATATAACGTCCTATAACCATGAGTATATGATGGCCATAAGTTGCTCTTAAGTTTTTGAAATGAAACCCTTAACGTCTGTGGAAGATGCACTTCATATGACACTAATGTCCCCATTTGATAATCCTGAGACTTGTTCAAATGTGTCCGTTGAATTCCCTAATACGTGTCAAACATGTAGAGTGAACAATTATGTAACGCCCTCAAAATATTAACACATGGTCCCCATGGATATGTCAATGATGTCTATGTTACTTTCATATAACGTGCTATAAGCATGTGCATATGATGCCCCTAAGGTGCTCTTAATGTCGTGTTAAGTTTGTTTAATGAAACCCATAAGTCAGTGAAAGATGCACTTCGTATGACACTAATGTTCCCATTTGATAATCCTGAGACTTGTTCAAATGTGTCCGTTGAATTCCCTAATACGTGTCAAACATGTTGAATGAACAATTATGTAACGTCCTCAAAATATTAACACATGGTCCCCATGGATATGTCAATCATGTCTATGTTACTTTCATATTACGTGCTATAAGCATGTGCATATGATGCCCCTAAGGTGCTCTTAATGTCGTGTTAAGTTTGTTCAATGAAACCCGTGAAGTCTGTTGAAGATGCACTACGTATTGAACTGAGAGTTGTTTGAATGTGTCCTTTGAATTCCTTAATATATGTCAAACATGTTGAATGAACAATTATGAAACGTCCTCAAAATATTCACACATGGTCCTTTTACATATGCCTATCATTTCTATGTAACTTTCATATAATGTGCTAAAACCATGTGCATATGATGCGCATATGTTGCTCTTAATGTGTTAAGTTCATGAAATGAAACCCGTAAAGTCTGTGGAAGATGCACTTCGTATCATAATGAGACTCGTTCAAATGTGTCCTTTGAATTCCCTAATATGTGTCAAACATGTCGAATGACATGCTAAATGAACTTATATAACTTCCTCAAAATATGTACAGATGATCCCTCTAGATTTGCCAATCATGTCTATGTAACATTCATAGAACGTCCTAGAACAATGTGCATATGATGCCCCTAAGGTGCTCTTAATGTCGTGTTCGTTTGTTCAATGAAACCCGTGAAGTTTGTTGAAGATGCACTTCGTATCATACTGAGACTTGTTTAAATGTGTCCTTTAAATTACTTAATATATGTCAAACATGTTGAATGAACAATTATGTAACGTCCTCAAAATATTGACACATGGTCCCCATAGATATGTCAATCATGTCTATGTTACTTTCATATAACGTGCTATAAGCATGTGCATATGATGCCCCTAAGGTGCTCTTAATGTCGTGTTAAGTTTGTTCAATGAAACCCGAGAAGTCTTTTGAAGATGCACTTCGTATCATACTGAGACTTGTTTAATTAAATGTGTCCTTTAAATTCCGTAATATATGTCAAACATGTTGAATGAACAATTATGTAACGTCCTCAAAATATTCACACATGGTCCTCTTACATATGCCTATCATGTCTATGTAACTTTCATATAATGTGCCAAAACCATGTGCATATGATGCGCATATGTTGCTCTTAATTTGTTAAGTTTATGAAATGAAACCCGTAAAGTCTGTGGAGGATGCATTTCGTATCATAATGAGACTCGTTCAAATGTGTCCTTTGAATTCCCTAATATGTGTCAAACATGTCGAATGACATGCTAAATGAACTTATATAACTTCCTCAAAATATGTACACATGATCCCTCTAGATTTGCCAATCATGTCTATGTAACATTCATATAACGTCCTAGAACAATGTGCATATGAATCCCCTAAGGTGCTCTTAATGTGTTAGTTTGCGAAATGAAACACTTAAAGTCTGTGGAAGATGCATTTCAAATCATACTGAGACTCGTTCAAATGTGTCCTTTGAATTCCCTAATATGTGTCAAACATGTCGAATGAGAAATAATGTAACGTCCTCGAAATATGTACACATGGTACCCTTAGATATGCTAATCAAGTCTATGTTACTTTCATATAACGTGCTATTACCATGTGCATATGATGCCCTAAGTTGCTCTTAATGTTGTGTTATGTTTGTGAAATGAAACCCTTAAAGTCTATGGAAGATGCACTTCATTTCAAACTAATGTCCCCCTTTGATAATCCTAAGACTCGTTGAAATGTCTCCATTGAAATGTGTCCCTAATATGTGTCAAACATGTTAAATGAACACTTTTATACCGACCTCAAAATATGTACACATGATCCCCTTATATATGCCAAATATGTCTATGTAACTTCAATATAACGTCCTTAAACGATGTAAATATGATGCCCCTAGGTTGCTCTTTATGTCGTGTTCAGTTTGTTCAATGAAACCCTTAAAGTCTGTGGAAGATTCACTTCACATCATACTGAGACTCGTTCAAATGTGTCCTTTGAAATCCCCAATATGTGTCAAACACGTCGAATGAACAATAATGTAACGTCCTCGAAATATGTACACATGGTTCCTCTAGATATGCCAACATGGTAACATTCATATTACGTCTTATAACCATGAGTATATGATGCCCATAAGTTACTCTTAATGTCGTGTTAAGTTTGTTTAATGAAACCCATAAGTCAGTGGAAGATGCACTTCGTATGACACTAATGTCCTCATTTGATAATCCTGAGACTTGTTTAAATGTGTCCGTTGAATTCCCTAATATGTGTCAAACATGTTGAATGAACAATTATGTAACGTCCTCGAAATATTTACACACGGTCCCCATAGATATGTCAATCATGTCTATGTAACTTTCATATAACGTTCTATAAACCACGTGCATATGATGCACCTAAGTTGCATAGACATGATTGGCAACATTAATGTCGTGTTAAGTTTGTGTAATGAAAACCCTTAAAGTATGTGGAAGATGCACTTAATATCATACCTACATTTGTTGAAATGTGTCCTTCAAATTCCCTTATATATGTCAAACATGTTAACTTGACACTTATATAACGTCCCCAAAATATGTACACATGATCTCTCTACATTTGCCAATCATGTCTATTTAACATTCATATAGCGTCATAAAACCATGTGCATATGATGCCCTTTAGTTGCTCTCAATGTCGTGTAAAGTTTGTTTAATGAAACCCAGGTCTATGGAAGATGCACTTCATATCACACTAATGTCCCCGTTTTAATATGCCAATCATGTCTCTGAAATTTTCATATAACGTCCTATAACCATGAACATATGATGCCCCTAAGTTGCTCTTTATCTCCCGTTTAGCTTGTTAAATGAAACCCTTATGGTCTGTGGAAGATGCACTTCATATCGTCCTCGTTTGATAATCCTGAGATTCGTTGAAATGTGTCTATTGAATTCGCTAATATGTGTCACACATGTTGAATGAACAATGTTATAACGTCCTCAAAATATGTACACATGGTCCCCTTAAATATATAAAAGTTACATAGACATGATTGGCATAACTTTCTTAAACTTAAACTTAAACTTAAACTTAAACTTAAACTTAAACTTAAACTTAAACTTAAACTTAAATATAACTTCCTTAAACGATGTACATATGATGCCCCTAAGTTGCTCTTCATGTCGTGTTCAATGAAACCCTTGAAGTCTGGAAGATGCACTTCATATCCCCTTTTGATAATCCTGAGCCTCGTTGAAATGTGTCCTTTGAATTCCCTAATATATGTCAAACATGTTAAATGAACACTTATCTAACGTCCTCAAAATATGTACACAAGATCCCCTTAGACATGCCAATCATGTCTATTTCACTTTCATATAACGTCCTATAACCATGAACAAATGATGCCCCTAAGTTCCTCTTAATGTCGTGTTGAAGAGGCACTTCATCTCACACTTAAGTCCGCCCGAAATAAGGCTTAGACTAATTGGAATGTGTCCCTTGAATTCCCTAAGATGTGCAAAACATGTGAACGTCTTTATTACATCCACATAATTTATGAGTCCCCTAAGGTGTGTGCAATCTGTCTACTCAACATCCATGTCAAGTTCTTAAAACATCTCCATGTGGTTACTCTAAGCTGCTCCTAACGTTACGTTAAATTCATTCAATGTCAGCATCAAAGTCTGTAGAAGACGCATCTCATATCAGGATGACGTGCCCTAGAAATAAGCCTGAGACTAATTCGAATATGTCCTTTGAATTCCCTAGGATATGCCAAGCATGTGTACTTAACATTCTAACAACGTCCTTGAGACATCCCCCTTAGGTGTGCAAAATATGTCTACTTAACATTCATGTAAAGTCCTTAAAACATCTACCCTTGGTCCCTTTAAGTTGCTTGAATGTCGTGTTTAGTTCATTTAATGACACGCTTAAAGTCCGTAGAAGATGCAGTTCATGTCTGACAAGCGTCCCCCTATGATGATCCTGCGACTCATTTGAATGTATCCCTTGAATTCCCTTAGATGTGCCAAACATGACTACTTAGCATGCTTAGAACGTCCTTGAAACATCTACATATGATCCCCCTAAGGTGTGCAAAATGTGTCTACTTAACAGTCATGTCAAGTACTTTAAACATCTACATGTGGTTCCCCTAAGTTGCTCCTAAGGTCGTGTTTAGTTCATTCAATGACATCCTTAAAAGTCTGTACGAGATTCACTTCATGTCGGACTAACGTCCCCCTAAAATAATTCTGAGACTCATTGGAATCTATCCTTTGAATTCCCTAAGATCTGCCAAACATGTGTATAGAACATTCAGATAAAGTCCTTAAAACATTTTCATATGATACCCGTGAGTTGCTCTCAACATAAATATATAGACTCATTGGAATGTGTCCTTTGATTTCCCTAAGAAATGCCAAACATATCTACTCAACATTTTTATAACATTCTTAAAACGTCTACATATTATGCCCTCTAGTCGCTCTTCTAGTCAGTACATGTCCCCTTTTCATGAACTTGAGACTCGATGGTATACTTCATTTGAATTAACTAAGAAGTGCCAAACATGTCTACGTATTTTTCATATTTTTTCATCTTCTAACGTTCATATAACTTCCATCTATCTCCAAAGTCTTCCCGTTAGTCACTCTAAATATTCTATACAGGTTGGTCAACGAGATGCGTAAGATTCATCTAAAGTCTGTAGAACATCAACTTTACATCCAACTAGCATCCCCCTAATGTATGCCTCAGATGCAATGGAGTATGTCCTTTAAATCACCAACTGAACAGTCAAATAATATGCTTGACTAAAATAACTTGATTATTCGCATATAATGAATTGCGTTGCTATGTTTGTTGTCACGTTGTAAGGGGAAGTTGCCTGGTAACAATAGAGGAGTGTGTGATGTCACGGTGACGTCATTTATCAGCGCGTTCGTCACCAACGGCCGCCAGCGCCTGACAGATTTGAATTTGAATTTTTATTGGATATTGACCAGTCTGTAATTTACTGATGTGTTACAGCTTTTAGGATGTTTGTCCTTAAATCTCAAATGAGGTTTACCTATTGCCTCCATACTTAATAACCTTCCCTCTTTCTGCCTTTATACTTAATGATCCCCGGTATCAACTTGGATGGTCAGTCCATAGATCCTAAACAAGAACGGCTAAGCTAGCTAACAACTGGTCTAAGAGTGTAAACTCCTCTAGAACCAAGGGTGAACAGTGGAAGGGGCAGCGTCACTGTATGTAATTAAGCACTCATTAGCTGCAGCACCGAGCAGAGTGCTACTTGCTGCTGTTGGTTACACACCCTGGAAAGATTGGTTCTGGAAACGGAGTTCTTTTACGGAATTACACAGATAGACTGGTAAACAGGCTAGGAGAGTTGGCCGGGTGGTTGAGCAGACACAACCCTAAGACTGTTCATTGTCGATGGGAGTTCTTGCGACTGGTGTTGCGTCATCCGTAATGGGGAATTACATTATAAAATGGACCTACAGTCTTGGCTTAGACAGACTACCAATGGAACAAGCTAATATCTATAGGAACGGGCTAATATCTATAGGAAGTAATTCATAAACTAATTACGGCCTTTTAACAAATGGATATTATTAAGGTTGTTTTTTGTCCAGTTCACAGTAATCTAGTAAGCCAGCACCAAGCTGGCAGTTTTTGGAAGACCGGCCCATTGTGTCCGAAGGACTGTATGATGATTCTACGTTCAATATAAAAAAAAAGGAAAAAAAAGAAAAATGTTGAAAAATGTTAAAACTAAAATGTGCTTTAAAATATATACAAAAGTGAATGAAATCAAATTAAAATAGGCAATGAATACAACCATGGTAAAGAACTGGACACTATTTACTGGGTAAATTTCAAATGATGAAATGGTGAAATTTTTGGCTGGGACACCCGAGACGTTTTAATCAGAGACTCCTTGACTGGACATTCCTTAACCGCAAACACCTTTACTGGACAATCCTTAGGCAGACACTCTTTAACCGGACACTCCTTCGTCGGACACTCCATCACAGGACACTCCATCAACGGACATTCGATCACCGAACAATCCTTAGCCGGACACTCCTTGGCCGGATAATCCTTAGCCGGACACTCCTTGGCCAATCAGTCCTTCATGGGACACTCCTTCGACGAAGGTCGTTGACCGGACAATGCTTATGTGGACACTCCTTGACCGGACACTCCTTAAGTGGACACTCCTTGACCGGACACTCCTTCACCAGATAATCCTTGGCCGGACAATCCTTAAGCTGTCACCCCTTAACCGGACACTCCTTCACCAGACACTCATTGATCGGACACTCCTTGGTTTGACACTCCTTGGGCATACAGTCCTTGGCTGGACACTGGTTGACATTCCTTGGACAGACATTCATTGGCCGGCCACTCCTTGGACACTCCTTCGAAGGAAACTCCTTGGCCGGATATTCCTTGGCCGGACACTCCTTGGCTGGACACTTCTTGACAGGACAGTCCTTAAGCAGATGACCCTTCAATAAACACTAATTGATCAGACACTCTTGGACCAGACAGTCCTAGATTAGACACTCACTGAGTGGACCTACAGTCCTTGGCCAGACACTGGTTGGCCGGACACTGATTGTCCAGAAACGTGATCACCGGACATTCCCTAAACGGACACTCCATCAGTGGACACTCCTTGGCCGGAAACTCCTGAACTGGACACTCCTTGGCCAGACACTCCTTAACCTGACACTCCTTGACCGGACACTCCTAGGCCGGACACTCAATCACCTGACATTTCTTCACAAGACACTACATCACCTGACACTCCTTGAACGGATATTCTTTGACCGGACACTCTTTGACCGGACACTCTTTGACCGGACACTCTCTGGCCGGACACTGCTTGGCCAGACACTCCTTGACTGAAGACTCCTTGGCCAGACAATCCTTGGCCAGACAATCCTTGGCCGGACACTCCTCGGCCAGACCCTCCTCGGCCGGACCCTCCTTCACCAGACACTCATTGACCTGACACTCAATCACCGGACACTCCTTAACCAGACAGTCCTTGGCCGGACACTCAATTGCCTAACATTTTTTCACCAGAGACTCCTTGAACAGACATTCTTTGACTAGACACTCTTTGACCGGACATTCCGTGGCCGGACACTCCTTGGTCGGACACTCCTTGGCCGGACACTCCTTGGTTGGACACTCCTTGGCCGGACACTCAGTGGCTGGACACTCAGTGGCTTGACGCTCATTGACTGGACGTTCCTTCACCGGACACTCCATGACTGGACATTACTAGAGTGGACACTCCTTGGCCGTACACTCCTTGACCTGATACTCCTTGGCTGGACACTCCTTTGCCGGACACTCCTTGGCCGGTCACTCCTTGACCGGACACTCCTTGGCCGGTCACTCCTTGACCGGACACTCCTTGGCCAGACACTCCTTGGCCGGACACTCCTTGGCCGGACACTCATTGACAAGAAACTCCTTGGCCGGACACTCCTTGGCCGGACACTCATTGACAAGAAACTCCTTGGCCGGACACTCCTTTGCCGGACACTCCTTGGCCGGACACTCCTTGGTCGGACACTCCTTGGTCGGACACTCCTTGGTTGGACACTCATTGACCGGAAATTCCTTCACCAGACACTCGATCACTGGACATTCCTTGAGTGGATACGCCTTGGGCACACAGTCCTTGGCCAGACACTGGTTAACATTCCTTGGACAGACGTTCATTGGCCGGACACTCCTTGGCCGGACACTCCTTGGCCGGACACTCCTTGGCCGGTCACTCCTTGACCGGACACTCCTTGGCCGGACACTCCTTGGCCGGACACTCCTTGGCCGGACACTCATTGACAAGAAACTCCTTGGCCGGACACTCCTTGGCCGGACACTACTTGGCCGGACACTCCTTGGCCGGACACTCCTTGGCCGGACACTCCTTGGCCGGACACTCCTTGGTCGGACACTCCTTGGCCGGACACTCCTTGGCCGGACACTCATTGACAAGAAACTCCTTGGCCGGACACTCCTTGGCCGGACACTACTTGGCCGGACACTACTTGGCCGGACACTCCTTGGCCGGACCCTCCTTGGCCGGACACTCATTGACTGGAAATTCCTTCACCAGACACTCGATCACTGGACATTCCTTGAGTGGATACGCCTTGGGCACACAGTCCTTGGCCAGACACTGGTTCACATTCCTTGGACAGACGTTCATTGGCCGGACACTCCTTGTCCGGACACTCCTTGTCCGGACACTCCTTGTCCGGACACTCCTTGTCCGGACACTCCTTGTCCGGACACTCCGTGGCCGGACACTCCGTGGCCGGACACTCCGTGGCCGGACACTCCGTGGCCGGACACTCCGTGGCCGGACACTCCGTGGCCGGACACTCCGTGGCCGGACACTCCGTGGCCGGACACTCCGTGGCCGGACACTCCGTGGCCGGACACTCCGTGGCCGGACACTCCGTGGCCGGACACTCCGTGGCCGGACACTCCGTGGCCGGACACTCCGTGGCCGGACACTCCGTGGCCGGACACTCCGTGGCCGGACACTCCTTGGCCGGACACTCCTTGGCCGGACACTCCTTGGCCGGACACTCCTTGGCCGGACACTCCTTGGCCGGACACTCCTTGGCCGGACACTCCTTGGCCGGACACTCCTAGGCCGGACACTCCTTGGCCGGACACTCCTTGGCCGGACACTCCTTGGCCGGACACTCCTTGGCCGGACACTCCTTGGCCGGACACTCCTTGGCCGGACACTCCTTGGCCGGACACTCCTTGGCCGGACACTCCTTGGCCGGACACTCCTTGGCCGGACACTCCTTGGCCGGACACTCCTTGGCCGGACACTCCTTGGCCGGACACTCCTTGGCCGGACACTCCTTGGCCGGACACTCCTTGGCCGGACACTCCTTGGCCGGACACTCCTTGGCCGGACACTCCTTGGCCGGACACTCCTTGGCCGGACACTCCTTGGCCGGACACTCCTTGGCCGGACACTCCTTGGCCGGACACTCCTTGGCCGGACACTCCTTGGCCGGACACTCCTTGGCCGGACACTCCTTGGCCGGACACTCCTTGGCCGGACACTCCTTGGCCGGACACTCCTTGGCCGGACACTCCTTGGCCGGACACTCCTTGGCCGGACACTCCTTGGCCGGACACTCCTTGGCCGGACACTCCTTGGCCGGACACTCCTTGGCCGGACACTCCTTGGCCGGACACTCCTTGGCCGGACACTCCTTGGCCGGACACTCCTTGGCCGGACACTCCTTGGCCGGACACTCCTTGGCCGGACACTCCTTGGCCGGACACTCCTTGGCCGGACACTCCTTGGCCGGACACTCCTTGGCCGGACACTCCTTGGCCGGACACTCCTTGGCCGGACACTCCTTGGCCGGACACTCCTTGGCCGGACACTCCTTGGCCGGACACTCCTTGGCCGGACACTCCTTGGCCGGACACTCCTTGGCCGGACACTCCTTGGCCGGACACTCCTTGGCCGGACACTCCTTGGCCGGACACTCCTTGGCCGGACACTCCTTGGCCGGACACTCCTTGGCCGGACACTCCTTGGCCGGACACTCCTTGGCCGGACACTCCTTGGCCGGACACTCCTTGGCCGGACACTCCTTGGCCGGACACTCCTTGGCCGGACACTCCTTGGCCGGACACTCCTTGGCCGGACACTCCTTGGCCGGACACTCCTTGGCCGGACACTCCTTGGCCGGACACTCCTTGGCCGGACACTCCTTGGCCGGACACTCCTTGGCCGGACACTCCTTGGCCGGACACTCCTTGGCCGGACAGTCCTTGGCCGGACACTCCTTGGCCTGACACTCCTTGGCCGGACACTCCTTGGCCGGACACTCTTTGGCCGGACACTCCTTGGCCGGACACTCCTTGACCGGACACTCCGTGGCCGGACACTCCTTGGCCGGAAACTCCTTGGCCGGACACTCCTTGGCCGGACACTCCTTGGCCGGACACTCCTTGGCCGGACACTCCTTGGCCGGACAGTCCTTGGCCGGACACTCCTTGGCCGGACACTCCTTGGCCGGACACTCCTTGGCCGGACACTCCTTGGCCGGACACTCCTTGGCCGGACACTCCTTGGCCGGACACTCCTTGTCCAGACACTTTTTGGCCAGACACTTTTTGGCCAGACACTCCGTGTCCGGACACTCCTTGGCCGGACACTCCTTGGCAAGACACTTCTTGTCCAGACACTCCTTTGCCGGACACTCCTTGGCCGGACACTCATTAACGTAAAACTCCTTAGGCATACACTCCTTTACCTGATACTCCTTGGGCGGACACTCCTTGGGCGGACACTCCTTGGGCGGACACTCCTGGACCGGACACTCCTTGGCTGGACATTCCTTGGCTGGACACTCCTTGTCCAGACACTTTTTGACACTCCTTGGCCGGACACTCCTTGGCAAGACACTTCTTGTCCGGACACTCCTTTGCCGGACACTCCTTGGCCGGACACTCATTAACGTAAAACTCCTTAGGCATACACTCCTTTACCTGATACTCCTTGGACGGACAATCCTTGGCCGGACACTCCTTGTCCGGATACTCCTTGTCCGGATACTCTTTGGCCGGACACTCCTTGGACGGCCACTCCTTCGCCGGACACTCCTTGGCCGGACACTTTTTACTTGGTCTGACGTTCATTGGCTGGCTCCTCCTTGGACGGACACTCCTTAGAAGGACACTCCTTGGCCAGACACTCCTTGACCGGACACTCATTGACCACAAACTCCTTGGCCTGACGCTCCTTGTCCAGACACTCCTTGGCCAGACACTTGGTGTCTGGACACTCCTTGGCCGGACACTCCTTGGCCGGACACTCCTGGACCGGACACTCCTTGGCCGGACACTCCTTAGCCGGACACTACTTGTCCGGACACTACTTGGCCGGACACTCCTTGGCCAGACTCTCCTTGTCCGGACACTCCTTGGCCGGACACTCATTGACCAGAAACTCGTTGGCCGAACACTCCTTGGCCAAACACTCCTTGGCCAAACACTCCTTGGCCGAACACTCCTTGGCCAGACACTCCTTGGCCAGACACTCCTTGGCCAAACACTACTTGGCCGGACACTCCTTGGCCAGACACTCCTTGGCCAGACACTCCTTGGCCGGACACTCCTTGGCCGGACACTCCTTGGCCGGACACTCCTTGGCCGGACACTCCTTGGCCGGACACTCCTTGGCCGGACACTCCTTGGCCGGACCCTCCTTGGCCGGACACTCGTTGGCCGGACACTCGTTGGACAGACACTCGTTGGCCAGACACTCGTTGGCCAGAAACTCCTTGGCCTGACACTCCTTTGCTTGACACTACTTGGCCGGACACTCATTGACCGGACATTCCTTCACTAGAAACTCCATCAATGGTTAATGAGAGACTAGAAACTCTTTGACCGGACACTCCTCTGACACTCCTTGGCCAAACACTGCTTGGCCAAAAACTCCTTGGTCAAACACTCCTTGGCCGGACAGTCATTCACCAATCAATCGATCACTGTAAATTCCCTCACTGGACACTCCATCACCAGACACTCCTTGGCCAGACACTTCTTGTCCGGAGACTCCTTGGCCGGACACTCCTTGGCCCGACACTCGATGACTGGACATTCCTTGAGTGGATACGCCTTGGGCATACAGTCCTTAGCCGGACACTGGTTAACATTCCTTGGACAGACGTTCATTCGCCGGATACTCCTTGGCCGGACACTCTTTGTCCAGACACTCCTTGGCCAGACACTTGGTGTCTGGACACTCCTTGGCCGGACACTCATTGGCCGGACACTCCTTGGCCGGACACTCATGGGCCTGACACTTCTTGTCCCGACACTCCTTGGCCCGACACTCCTAGGCCGGACACTCCTTGACCTAAAACTCCTTGGCCATACACTCCTTGGCCTGACACTCCTTGGCCGGACACTCCTTGGCCGGACACTCCTTGGTTGGAGACTCCCTGGCTGCAAAATTTTTGACCAGACACTCGCTCATTGGTTGGGGACTCGTTGGTTGGACGCTCCTTTGTTGGACACTCCTTGGCCTTACACCCATTGGCTGGACTTTCTTTTGCCGGACACTCCCTGGCCAGATAGTCGTTGGTTGGACACTCGTTGGTTGGACACTCGTTGGTTGGACACTCCTCGGCCGGACACTCCTCGGCCGGACACTCCTCGGCCGGACACTCCTCGGCAGGACACTCCTCGGCCGGAGACTCCTTGGCCGGACACTCCTTGGCCCGACACTCGATGACTGGACATTCCTTGAGTGGATACGCCTTGGGCATACAGTCCTTCGCCGGATACTCCTTGGCCGGACACTCTTTGTCCAGACACTCCTTGGCCAGACACTTGGTGTCTGGACACTCCTTGGCCGGACACTCATTGGCCGGACACTCCTTGGCCGGACACTCCTTGGCCGGACACTCCTTGGTTGGAGACTCCCTGGCTGCAAAATTTTTGACCAGACACTCGCTCATTGGTTGGGGACTCGTTGGTTGGACGCTCCTTTCTTGGACACTCCTTGGCCTGACACCCATTGGCTGGACTTTCCTTTGCAGGACACTCCCTGGCCAGATAGTCGTTGGTTGGACACTCGTTGGTTGGACACTCGTTGGTTGGACACTCCTCGGCCGGACACTCCTCGGCCGGACACTCCTCGGCCGGACACTCCTCGGCCGGACACTCCTCGGCCGGACACTCCTCGGCCGGACACTCCTCGGCCGGACACTCCTCGGCCGGACACTCCTCGGCCGGACACTCCTCGGCCGGACACTCCTCGGCCGGACACTCCTCGGCCGGACACTCCTCGGCCGGACACTCCTCGGCCGGACACTCCTCGGCCGGACACTCCTCGGCCGGACACTCCTCGGCCGGACACTCCTCGGCCGGACACTCCTCGGCCGGACACTCCTCGGCCGGACACTCCTCGGCCGGACACTCCTCGGCCGGACACTCCTCGGCCGGACACTCCTCGGCCGGACACTCCTCGGCCGGACACTCCTCGGCCGGACACTCCTCGGCCGGACACTCCTCGGCCGGACACTCCTCGGCCGGACACTCCTCGGCCGGTGATTGAGTGTTTGGTGAATGGGTGTCCAGCAAAGGAGTGTCTAGCCAAAGGAGTGCCCAGCCAAAGAGTGTCCGGCCAAAGAGTGTTCAGCAATCAAATGTTTGATCAATGAGTGTCTGGCCAAGGTGTGTCTGGCCAAGGTGTGTCTGGCCAAGGTGTGTCTGGCCAAGGTGTGTCTGGCCAAGGTGTGTCTGGCCAAGGTGTGTCTGGCCAAGGTGTGTCTGGCCAAGGTGTGTCTGGCCAAGGTGTGTCTGGCCAAGGTGTGTCTGGCCAAGGTGTGTCTGGCCAAGGAGTGCTTGGCCAAGGAGTGTCCAGCTAAGTAGTGCCCGGCCAAGGAGTGTCCGGCCAAGGAGTGTCCGGCCAAGGAGTGTCTGGCCAATGAGTGTCAGGCCTAGGAGTGTCCGGTGATTGAGTGTCCAGCCAAGCAGTGTCTCGCCAATGAGTGTCAGGTCTAGGAGTGTCCAGTCAAAGAGTGAAGGAATTTCCGTTCAAGGGGTGTCCAATGATGGAGTGTACTCTGAAGGAATGTACGGTGATTGAGTGTTTGGTGAATGAGTTTCTGGCCAAGGATTGTCTGGCCAAGGAGTGCCCGGCCAAGGAGTGTCCGGACAAGTAGTGTCCGATTATCGAGTGTCCGGTGAATGAGTGTCCGGCCAAGGAGTGTCTTTCCATGGAGTGTCCGGTTGAGGAGGGTCAGGCCAAGGAGTGTCAGGCCAAGCAGTGTCTGGCCGAGCAGTGTCAGGCCTAGGAGTGCCAGGCCTAGGAGTGCCAGGCCTAGGAGTGCCCGGTCAAAGAGTGTCTGGCCTAGGAGTGTCCGGTCAAAGAGTGTCTGGCCTAGGAGTGTCCGGTCAAAGAGTGTCCGGTCAAAGAGTGTCCAGTCAAAGAGTGTTCGGTCAAGGAATGTCCGTTCAAGTGGTGTCTTGTGATGGAGTGTCCTGTGAAGGAATGTAGGGTTATCGAGTGTTTGGTGAATGAGTGTCTGGGACTGAACACTTCTTGGCCAGACACTCCTTGGCCAGACACTCCTTGGTCGGACACTCTTTGGCGTAACACTCTATGGCCAGAGACTCATTGAGCAGACACTCATTGACCGGACACTCGATAACCGGACATTCCTTGGCCGGACACTCAGGCCTAGGAGTGCCAGGCCTAGGAGTGCCCGGACACTCTTTGGCGTAACACTCTATGGCCAGAGACTCATTGAGCAGACACTCATTGACCGGACACTCGATAACCGGACATTCCTTGGCCGGACACTCAGGCCTAGGAGTGCCAGGCCTAGGAGTGCCCGGTCAAAGAGTGTCTGGCCTAGGAGTGTCCGGTCAAAGAGTGTCTGGCCTAGGAGTGTCCGGTCAAAGAGTGTCTGGTCAAAGAGTGTCCAGTCAAAGAGTGTTCGGTCAAGGAATGTCCGTTCAAGTGGTGTCTTGTGATGGAGTGTCCTGTGAAGGAATGTAGGGTTATCGAGTGTTTGGTGAATGAGTGTCTGGGACCGAACACTTCTTGGCCGGACACTCCTTGGCCGGAAACTCCTTGACTGGAAACTTGTTGGCCGGAAACTCCTTCACAGCACAATCCTACACAGGACTCTCCTTGACTGGACACTCTTCACTCTTTGATCGGACACTCTTCACTCTTTGATCGGACACTCTTCACTCTTTGATCGGACACTCTTCACTCTTTGATCGGACACTCTTCACTCTTTGATCGGACACTCTTCACTCTTTGATCGGACACTCTTCACTCTTTGATCGGACACTCTTCACTCTTTGATCGGACACTCTTCACTCTTTGATCGGACACTCTTCACTCTTTGATCGGACACTCTTCACTCTTTGATCGGACACTCTTCACTCTTTGATCGGACACTCTTCACTCTTTGATCGGACACTCTTCACTCTTTGATCGGACACTCTTCACTCTTTGATCGGACACTCTTCACTCTTTGATCGGACACTCTTCACTCTTTGATCGGACACTCTTCACTCTTTGATCGGACACTCTTCACTCTTTGATCGGACACTCTTCACTCTTTGATCGGACACTCTTCACTCTTTGATCGGACACTCTTCACTCTTTGATCGGACACTCTTCACTCTTTGATCGGACACTCTTCACTCTTTGATCGGACACTCTTCACTCTTTGATCGGACACTCTTCACTCTTTGATCGGACACTCTTCACTCTTTGATCGGACACTCTTCACTCTTTGATCGGACACTCTTCACTCTTTGATCGGACACTCTTCACTCTTTGATCGGACACTCTTCACTCTTTGATCGGACACTCTTCACTCTTTGATCGGACACTCTTCACTCTTTGATCGGACACTCCTTGAGCGGACACTCCTTGAGCGGACACTCCTTGAGCGGACACTCCTTGAGCGGACACTCCTTGAGCGGACACTCCTTGAGCGGACACTCCTTGAGCGGACACTCCTTGAGCGGACACTCCTTGAGCGGACACTCCTTGAGCGGACACTCCTTGAGCGGACACTCCTTGAGCGGACACTCCTTGAGCGGACACTCCTTGAGCGGACACTCCTTGAGCGGACACTCCTTGAGCGGACACTCCTTGAGCGGACACTCCTTGAGCGGACACTCCTTGAGCGGACACTCCTTGAGCGGACACTCCTTGAGCGGACACTCCTTGAGCGGACACTCCTTGAGCGGACACTCCTTGAGCGGACACTCCTTGAGCGGACACTCCTTGAGCGGACACTCCTTGAGCGGACACTCCTTGAGCGGACACTCCTTGAGCGGACACTCCTTGAGCGGACACTCCTTGAGCGGACACTCCTTGAGCGGACACTCCTTGAGCGGACACTCCTTGAGCGGACACTCCTTGAGCGGACACTCCTTGAGCGGACACTCCTTGAGCGGACACTCCTTGAGCGGACACTCCTTGAGCGGACACTCCTTGAGCGGACACTCCTTGAGCGGACACTCCTTGAGCGGACACTCCTTGAGCGGACACTCCTTGAGCGGACACTCCTTGAGCGGACACTCCTTGAGCGGACACTCCTTGAGCGGACACTCCTTGAGCGGACACTCCTTGAGCGGACACTCCTTGAGCGGACACTCCTTGAGCGGACACTCCTTGAGCGGACACTCCTTGAGCGGACACTCCTTGAGCGGACACTCCTTGAGCGGACACTCCTTGAGCGGACACTCCTTGAGCGGACACTCCTTGAGCGGACACTCCTTGAGCGGACACTCCTTGAGCGGACACTCCTTGAGCGGACACTCCTTGAGCGGACACTCCTTGAGCGGACACTCCTTGAGCGGACACTCCTTGAGCGGACACTCCTTGAGCGGACACTCCTTGAGCGGACACTCCTTGACCGGACACTCCTTGAGCGGACACTCCTTGAGCGGACACTCCTTGACCGGACACTCCTTGACCGGACACTCCTTGAGCGGACACTCCTTGAGCGGACACTCCTTGACCGGACACTCCTTGACCGGACACTCCTTGACCGGACACTCCTTGACCGGACACTCCTTGACCGGACACTCCTTGACCGGACACTCCTTGACCGGACACTCCTTGACCGGACACTCCTTGACCGGACACTCCTTGACCGGACACTCCTTCACCGGACACTCCTTGACCGGACACTCCTTCACCGGACACTCCTTCACCGGACACTCCTTCACCGGACACTCCTTCACCGGACACTCCTTGACCGGACACTCCTTCACCGGACACTCCTTCACCGGACACTCCTTCACCGGACACTCCTTCACCGGACACTCCTTCACCGGACACTCCTTCACCGGACACTCCTTCACCGGACACTCCTTCACCGGACACTCCTTCACCGGACACTCCTTCACCGGACACTCCTTCACCGGACACTCCTTCACCGGACACTCCTTCACCGGACACTCCTTCACCGGACACTCCTTCACCGGACACTCCTTCACCGGACACTCCTTCACCGGACACTCCTTCACCGGACACTCCTTCACCGGACACTCCTTCACCGGACACTCCTTCACCGGACACTCCTTCACCGGACACTCCTTCACCGGACACTCCTTCACCGGACACTCCTTCACCGGACACTCCTTCACCGGACACTCCTTCACCGGACACTCCTTCACCGGACACTCCTTCACCGGACACTCCTTCACCGGACACTCCTTCACCGGACACTCCTTCACCGGACACTCCTTCACCGGACACTCCTTCACCGGACACTCCTTCACCGGACACTCCTTCACCGGACACTCCTTCACCGGACACTCCTTCACCGGACACTCCTTCACCGGACACTCCTTCACCGGACACTCCTTCACCGGACACTCCTTCACCGGACACTCCTTCACCGGACACTCCTTCACCGGACACTCCTTCACCGGACACTCCTTCACCGGACACTCCTTCACCGGACACTCCTTCACCGGACACTCCTTCACCGGACACTCCTTCACCGGACACTCCTTCACCGGACACTCCTTCACCGGACACTCCTTCACCGGACACTCCTTCACCGGACACTCCTTTACCGGACACTCCTTCACTGGACACTCCTTCACTGGACACTCCTTCACTCCTTGAGCGAACACTCCTTGACCGGACACTATTGAGCAGACACTACTATTGAGGAGACACTCCTTTTTTGGACACTCATTGGCCAGACACTCCTTGGCCGGACACTATTTCACCGGACACTCCTTCACCAAACACTCCTTGAGCAGACAGTCCTTTACCGTACAATCATTGACGGGACACTCCCTGAAAGGACACTCTTTGGCCGGACACCAATTGACCGTACATTCTTTGTGGGTCACATACATAGTGGGTCATCTGGACAGATTGGGTCACATAGACTGAGTGGGTCAGAGTGATAGAGTGGGTCAAAAAGAGTTCGTCCCATAGAGTGGGTCCCATATATAGAGTGGGTCACATTGATAGAGTAGGTCACATACACCTCTTACCGGGACACTTTCTACCCAGACAGCCTTTACCCGTACACTCATTACTCGGACACTATTCACCTGGACATATTTCATTGCGTTTTATCGGGACACGTTTAACCAGGACATGTTAAAAGTGACACTCTTTAACATGACACTCTTTACTTGCACACGTTTTACCCAGATATGTTTTACTAGAACACTCTTTACCCAGACACTCATTACCTGGACACCCTTTACTTGAATACATATTACCAGGACATGTTTTACCAGGGCACGCTTTACCCACAAACTCTTTACCATTGTACACATAAAGTGGGTCTCCTAGAGTGGGTCACATAGGGTTGGTCATGTAGAGCGTTTCACATAGGAACGGTCACAAAGATTGGGTCAAATAGGGTGGGTCATATAGGGTAGGTCACATAGGCTGGGTCACATTTTATTTCATTATGAATAGAAATATAAACGATCCATATATATATATCGATTAATGATCCTGGATTATAAGAATTCAATTTATTAATTGTATTCATTACTTTTTCAATTAATAGATGTATAAATTTGCAGTTTGAAATGTTTTGAATGACAAAGTTCGAGAGGAAGTACATTGTTATGTAATACAAAGCCTGGTCAATCCTTTTCTAGGATGCCTATACCAGCAGTGACCCAATACACTGCTCATAACCTGATAAATGTGATCACCCAACGAATGGAAGAAAATAAAAGTAAGAAGTATAAAGAAAAAAATTATGAATCTGACCTGCCTTGACATTGCCTCGACGTAGTTGCGATCTGCGACCATCATCAATTCTAGTAAACCTAGCCATTGGGGCCACTTTGAGTCCAGAATAATGACACGCCCACAATTCCATTGATACTTAATGACCCTCCTCATCTCCCCACCAAATCTAATGCCTCCCCAATTCCATCCTTAATGACTTGTCCCTTTCTTCATCCATAATTAATGACCCTATTCCTCTCCCCTCCAAATTTAATAACACTCCCTTCCCTTCCCCGTTCCATAATGAATCACCCTTCACCCTTCCCCCTTCACTTTGCATGATAAATAACCATTCCAGGCTACCATTCATACTTAATGACCTCCCTGTTATCCCTCCTTACTTAATGATCCTCCCTATCCCTCTTCCACATTGGCCCCTTCCATACTGAATGGCCTTTTCCCCTTCTTCCTCCACAATTAATAACATTCGTCCTCTCTCCTCCATATTTAATAACCCCCCTGACGCCCTTCATACTTAATGGTCTTCCCCATTCCCCTCCATGTTCCATACTTTATGACCTCCCACTTTCACTATCCATAATAAATAATCCCTCTTTCTTCCTCCTTAGTTAATGATGCTTTATCTTTAATGAATAAGGATGTGCTGACTCTCCCCTACATACATAGTGACCTTCCCAATCAGCCCTCCATATTTGATGTTTGTCCCCTTCCATACAGAATGAATTTTTCCTTTTCCTCCACCATAATTTATTACCTTACTCTCCCCTTCATATTTAATAACCCCTCCTTTCACCATTCATACTTTATGGCGGTCTCCCCTTCCCCTTCCCATTCCATTATTAATTACCCTATGCCCTTCACTCTCCATAATGAATCACCCTTCCCCACTGGCCTCAGTACTTAATGACCCTCCCTCTTTCTCCCTGCGTAATTAATGATTCTTCTTATTCAAAAATTATGACACACCCCCTCTCCCAAAATACTTAATGACCCTCCCTTTTTCCCCTCCAGATTTAACGACCTTCTCTATTCCCCTTCCTTACTGAATTACCCTTTCCCCTTCCTCCTCCATAATTAATTACCCTTCTCCTTTCCCCTCCATATTCAATAACCCCCTATCCCCCTTCATACTTAATGGCCATCCCCCCTTCCCCTCCCTGTTCTGTTTGTCCCTCCATATATGAACAATGACTCTGCCCCTTCACTCTCTATGATAAATTACCTTTGCCCACTGCCCTCCATACTTGACCCTCCCTCTTTCTCCATCCATACTTAATAATCCTTTCCCTTAAAAAATGTTCATTACTTTAGTCATGCTGTGTATATGTGTTAAGATCATTGGCATCGGAAGAACTTTGTGTATAAGAAATGTAATGAAAAAAAATATTAAAAACCCTCCTCCTCTCCCCACCATTTGATACCGCCCCTTTCCCCCTCCATACCTAATGGCAATCCCCTTCCCCTCCCCATTCCATAATTAATGACCCTCCGACAGTCACTCTTCAGAAATTAATGAACATTCCCTCCTGCCCTCCATACTAAATGACCCCCCTCTTTTTTTCCTCCATAGTGAAAGGAAACCTTGCATATAGCTGGAGGATAGTATTTTTTTTAACAAATTCAATTCAGCATGTTATTCACAACTTGTACTAATCAATGAAAGCAAAATGAAAGGAAAATATTTAGTCTACACACAATTTTGGGACATTAAAAAAACTTGTATTTTAGTGTATTTTTAAGGGAAATCCCCCAATGTGTGACGTAGCAAGGGGAGTTCTTGGGGAATCCCATCTGCCCTTAGAAGGGAATCCCCTTCCCTGTAGAATTTGTAATAACAGTTATGCTCTCTTACCCAAAGTATATATATTTGACCTAATGCAACTCAAAATAAATTGAAATACATATCCATCTACAACCATTCATCAATCAGGGAATCCAAAAACAACTTTAGAAGGAATTCCCATAGCTGTGACGTAGCAAGGGGAGCAGCCAAACAGTACTGAGCAGCCCAACATTCAGGGGATTCCCTAAATCAAATTCTTTTCCTGAATAATTACATAACACCTCAACGTTTTCACCTTTTTTCTTTTGAAATATTTTTAGAATATTCAAGTGTTGTTCAAAACACAAAAATGGGCAACTTGCCCATTTATGTGCAAGGTTTCCTTTAATGATACCTTTCCCTTGAAAAATAATAAGTCACTCTCTCCCCAAAATACTTAATGACCCTCCCCATCTCCTCTCCATATTTAATGCCATAATTTCCTCCTCCATAATTTATGACCCTGCTCCCCTCCCGTCCATATTAAATAACCCTCCTTTCCACTTTGAGTGTCCATCCCCCTTCCCCTACCCATTCTATACTTGATGATCTTTATTCCCTTCACTTTCCATGATAAACTCCCTCTTTGTCCCCTCTATACTTAATTATCCTTTCCCATTAAAAAGTGATGATACATCCCCTCTCCACTTAATAGTTAATCTCCCCCCCATTTTAAATAAACCTCACCAACTTCAATACATACTTGATGACTCACCCATTCACTCTCCATAATCAATGAGCCTTCCCTACTCCCGTCCATAATCAAACTCCCCCTTTCTCCCCTCTATACTTAATTATCCTTTCCCATTAAAGATTTATGACACATCCCCTCTCTGCTGAATAGGTAATGACCCTCACTATCTCCCCTACATTCTTAGAGGGGAACACGAGTGACAAACTACAACAAAAGTATATATAGATCTAGCCTTTTTGATGTCATCAGTCAAAACAGAATTAAAATCGGATAAGTGGTTCAAAAGTTATTGAAGAAATAAGGTTCTCCTAAGCTCCCGACCGGGGGCAGCCACTTTGATTAGATTTCCCAGCATGCACTTCACCATTAAACTAAATTGTGGTTCCTGTTTAGATTTCTGAAGGCTTAGCTATAGTATTTTATTCATTTTTAGAATGCTTTTGTGAAAATGTTTTTTGACGAAACATCATGAAACTTCATACCCTTAATGGAGATACATTGAGTCACATTTTGTTACATGGATTTGATAGGGATTTACATCTAATATAGTAAAATTGCCATGGCAGCATAAGTTTGTGTAGCAACCCCACCATAAGTCTAACAGCCCTATTAACCTATTTATGAGGTATCTAAACTTATCAAAACCATTTATACCATAAAAAAGAAGATACAACAGTATCAGTTCAATGGTTAAGATTTAATCAATTGTAAATTGTTGCCTAGCAACCCAGAGTTTTCATTCTAAGTAGTATAGTTACCATTGGTTCTGCCTAGAAACAGCCTGTTGCTTAGCAACCAATATCAGAATTGGTTGCTAAGCAACAAAGAAACATTGTTTTAAGTTTTATATGAAGGGTTTTCAGCATTTTGATAGCATTGATGATGTTTAAATTACCGGTTGCTATGGTAATACCAAATCCTAAAAATGGTTGCTAGGGAAAAACAACTCAATAGTTATGATGTAGTATAAAATTGATGGCCAAACTTGGTTTTCATCATTTAGATTATTACAGAATGGATAATATGATATATTACACTTAGTATGACACATCACAGTCATAAATGATGCTTAAATATAACATACCCAAACAGGAACCACAATTGGATAAGTTAGTGAAGTGCATGCTGGGTATTAGAAACAAAATGGCTGCTCCCTGTGGGAAGCTTGATAGACCCTAATTTGGTCCATAACTTTTAAAACGCTGCTCCAATTTGCGTTCCGTTTTCACAATCGGTGTTGAAATTTCATATTCTCTGTGTGCAAATCTCATGGTTTTTCACTGGAGTGTCCCTTTAATGACCCTCCTCATCTCCCATCTATATTTTATGACCTTCACCATCATCCCGGCACATGTAATGACCCTCCCTCTTTGGCCCTCATACCTAATGGCCACACCCCTCCCCCCCCTCATTCCATAATTAATTATCCTCCACCCTTCATTCTCTATAATAAATTACCCTTTCCCACATACACCCTTTCCTGCCTACATACTTAATGACTCTCCCTCTTTCTTCCTCCATACTTAATGATCCTTTTCCCTTAAAAGATAATGATGCACCCCCACTCCCATACTTACATAATGACTGACCCTATCTCTCAATATCTAATGCTCCCCCTCTCCCATACTGAATGACCCTTTCCCCTTCCTCCTCAACAATAATTATTGATGAACCTCCTCCTCTCCAGTCCATAACCCCCCCTCTCCCCCTTCATACTTTATAGCCATCCCACCTTCCCCCCACTGTTCCATAATTAATTACCCTCTCCTCTTCACTCTCCATAATTAAATACCCTTTGCTGCTGCCCTCCATACGTAATGATCCTTTCAAAATAATGATATGCCCCCTCCCCTCCATACTAATAACCCCCCTCCTTCAATCTCCATAACCTATGGGCCTTCCCTGGTTCCCTCCATACTTAAGGACCCTCCCTCTCTCCATACTTAATGTTCTTTCCCTCCAAAAGTAATGACACACCCACCTCCCCTAAATATCTATTGAATCTCCCCTCCATACCTAATCTCTCTTCCACACTGTTCGACCCTTTCCCCTTTCTCCATGATCAATGGGTCTCCTCCTCTCCCCTCCATATTTAACCCCTTCAACCCTCTTTCCCCCTGAATATAAGATGTAAAAAGCCTTTTAGAGTAAAAAAGAATCTAAGCTTTTATATGCTGCAAACTGATTTGAAATACTCCTCTTGAAAACTGAGATATCATTGTTTGAACCTCCAAATTTCATATCTGCCAGAAACCCTTCAATTCTGCATATCCTAAATATCTCAATGTTTTTTGCAATTTGTATTAAGCCATACCCAGTCAAGAAAGTTTTTTAATCATTAGAAATGTTGATAAACAATTCTATCAAAAGTGATTGCATTATTTTTAAGAAATATTTGCAGTATTTAAAAGATAAAGACATCTTCTGAACATTATTTTCAAAATCTGTATTTACTAATCTGTAACCATGGTAACCTGGCAACCTTTCAAATACTAAGACTTTCCATGAAAAACATTCCGTTGCAAATTTCCCATAATGCAATAATTCCTATAACTTCACCCCCAATACGGAGTCTCCTATCTTTTAACACTGAGGGACACCTGCAAGTCAGCCCGGGCAATACAACTGTCCTGCGGCCCTATGGCGGAACCTTGCATAACAAGACCCCTCGATGAAATATGGCACCCAGGATCCCAGCCTGGTTAGTATCTGCTTAGAACTAGTTTCTTTTTCATAATGTATCTTATCGGAGATTGAAGGCCTAATATATTTATAATGCAGTCAGATGACCACTGGCCCCTCTCCTTAATAAAAGTTAGGGAGGCACCCTTGTTATACAAATCTGTAGTGCCACCTCTCCTAAGAGAATGGGTAGAAAAATTACCCTTGATTTTTGATTTTGTTAACAACAATTTAAATAACTTGTTAACACAAGAGTAAGATAAATATGATACCTTACTTGTAGAGAATAATGGATCATCCCTAGACATTGGATGAATTTTAAATAATTTCTCTAACAAATACACAGCACAGACCTTTCTGTTTTCTAGCCTATTAATAGGGATATCATGTGACTGGCCTGGCTTTTTAGTTTTAGAGGATGGTACATTTACCACGCATCCCCATGGATAAAATTTTACATTTTTTCTGAGAAGCATGTGATCTGACCTTACAACAATGTCCTACTCTAAGAAGTGTCCTAAACAAAAATACAATTACAATGTATATCAACACCCCTAACTGGTCAGACCAATTTACCTGCCTATATAAAATTTCTAGGTGCTTCTCCCTAAGTGGTTCTTTACTATCCACTTTTACAACACTGGAATTTTTTATTCCTTTCACAACCATTTTAATATTAACATCAGACCAGCCTGCTAATGGCTTGGCCTTTACATTATGGTAGTAAATTACTGCCTGGTAATAGTTTACAACGGAGGATGCTTTCATGAATTTAGATAGATAGGAAATGTAAAGACACCCCTGTTGAGAATTACATTTATAAGGGGGCCAGTCAAATTTATCACATACCTTTAATTAGCATTTCCATTGCATCCTCCGCAATTTCTGTGTAGTCTTCCCTACGGCGGATTTTTTCAACGCTACAACCCGCCTCTTCAGGCACCTTTCCTCTGCAAAATTCAAAAATGGCGTTAGAGCAACGCAAATTTGCACCTTGAAGACACCTTTTAGCTGCGTCCTCACCTTTTATATATAACAAGCATGATAAAGTATCAGCCACTAAATTATTTTTAGTATTAATGTAGTGTGGGACCAGCCTGACTTTATAGATTTTACGGATCCAAAATATTTCTCTAAGCCAACTCATACAAGTCGGATTAGTACTAATGCCCTTCCTAATCATATGGAAAACCTGGGTATTGTCTGTGTATATTAACACTGTGTCCTACAAGTTGGCTCAGCCATTCCTGCAATCTGCGGACAATTGGGAACAATTCCAATTCATTTATATTTTTACTATCATAGACAATATCACTTGGGGCTTGAATAATATGATAACATTCTGATTCTGGTAAAATAATGCTTTTATCCCAGCTCCCGGCCCTCCAGTCACCCCCCAAATACACTGCAAAGCCTTTTAAAGATGAATCTGAGACCATAGGGAGAGGAAATTCTTTGTATTCAATTTTTCTTTTACCATTGAAATTTTCCAGAAATTTCTTCCACCATACCAAGTCATCCCTACATGCTTGTCCTATTTTTATGGCCTTTAAATTATTATTTAAAAGGACTTTGTATAGATTATAAACCCTTCTACAATAGACACGGCCTCCCTCCACAACATGTGCACAATGCGAGAGTAAACCTCCCAAGCTTTCTAGTTCTTTTCTACCAATAGTTGCTATTTGGCTGTATTTTACAACTAAATTTTTTAGTTTTACAAGTTTTTCCTTTGGAAGGCGAATTTCCATCTTATTGGAATCAATTTCTAGGCCCAGATAAGTACATATCTGGGAAGGAGGAGTGACTTTTCCCCAGCTAATATGAAATCCTACATATCTGTGAACTCTAATTGCTACCTGTTGGGCCCAGGTAGCCTCCTCCAGTGTTGAGCCTATGACAATAAAGTCATCTAAGTAGTTGACTGTCTGTATACCATATATATCAGACAATATATGGAAAATAAATTCTGAGATTTCATTAAAGTACATTGGGCCTTATCTAAGCCCAAAAGCCAAGCGGGAGTCCTGTATATATTCCATTTTTCCATTAACTTCCCATCTAATTTCTAAATATCTCTGATGGTCTGGATAAATAGGTACCGCTCTATAGGCAGACTTAATGTCCACAACTACCATATAATCCCCTGGATTTAACAATGCGACTACATTGTCCACACTCTTATACTTAAACTCCTGTATAATATTATCACAATAATTATTTACAGAAATATTTTCTGGCATACTGCAGTCCGTAATCGGTCTTATATTACCATATGGCTTTGGAACAGCTTCCATAGAGTGGATACAAGCAGGTTTTTCCTGCACTATTTTTAAATAGCCTTCTGCTAACTCTTTTCCAATTATTTTGTCTATTTTCTCCCTGTTACCATCTGTGAAAAGAGAATTATAACTTCTGCAATCATAACTTAGACCCCCGCATCAACCATAGGTCTAAATCTATTTTTACATTCATCTGATCCCAGAGATAGTAGGAATTCGAATCTACAGGGCCTTAATTGGCATAATGCGCCGTTGATATAGAATTCGCAAGTGCATATCTCCCGGGCACATTTCTCGAAAACATTGACAGTTTCCCCGCTCTGCGAGCGCGCCGACATCAGATTATTTACAAAATATTTTGTATTTTCACTTTCGCCCGATAGATTTTCTTCAAATTTAGGATAGCTATTGGCAAGGACCTTAACTCCCTCTCTATCGACCAAAAACCCAGAATTCTCAGCTAGATCCGATACATTTTCAACAAAATTACCTTGTCGATTGGGATTTTCACCCTCCTGCACCAACACCGCTTGTGTACTTTCTACACTGAGAGCAGTGACGTCAGTGGTATTGGTGCTTTGACCCAGGCTTGACCCCGGTGATGCGCGGTACCGGCGTGTACCGATCGTACCAGAATCTGACATATTATTTGAAATACAACACGTTTCACCTTCCCCATAGGTTGGATTATTACTTTCTACCTCAAGGCCACGGAGGAAACCAACATTACATTCAGAAGACCTGGATTTACTGTATAATTTGACAATTTGAGCTGGCGAGCATGGACACGACTGAGAAGATTCACATGAACCCATGACTTCACTATCAGATAAGTTTTCAACGTCTGGAATCCTCCCAGATTTTAAAGCGCATTCCTATTTTTCCTGAGTTACACGACTGCAATCTTTCTTACTATAGCCCTTCTTTTCACAAACAATACAGGCATGGTTGAGATTACATTTTCCGCAGCACCCATTGTCCGAATTAAAGCGAAAGCATATCTTTTTGGAGTAAGCCCTGCCACTATTTGGGTTTGTTTACCTTTGTAACCCGACGATTTGTTGTTCGCCGAGGCCTTGAAAGTGTTGTCAAAAGCAAAAGCTGACATTATTTCTTCTTGATCAAATGACCCAAACTCTTCATGTCCACCTCTGCCAGCCTTATCCCTCACAGATATGTGGTATTGGTTGAACGTTTCAAATGTGTATAATCGCTTAGATGCTTTCTCCGTCAGCAATTTTACATGCTTGACGGCTGGAAGGGGGTCCTTTTTATCCAAAATTAATTTTTCTATGGTCTTGAGACCGACCAAAAGGACCTCTTCAACATTTTTAGGCTTATCGCCACTTTTACAGTAATTCTTTTGGGCAAATTTCTTTGTTTTACCTTTTTTTTTCGCAGGAGAAGATGAACGATCGCTGGATTCGTCCGATTCATCGCCCGAGGACTCGATGACGGGGCTGACTGGCTTGGGCGATCACTGTGCTTTTCCCCTCCTCCCCGTCTTTGGCCTGGACTTGTGGGGCAATACTTGTATCCAGCCATCGCTGTCGTCGTCCGATTCATCTCTAGGTGCTACCTTTGGCCTTGCATCTTGCTCGGTTAAACGGTTGACGGCGCCTACAAGCCTGGATATATTCTTCTCCATCGCCCCCATCCTGTCAGTGAGCACTTGATTACCGACTACCTTTGGAGACGATTGGACCGGCTCCCGGAAATCATCGAATGAACGATTCCCACTCTTCGTCCCCCCACCACCATCGCCAGAGATATCATCCAATACCCCTGCTGCAGAATCGTCGAGACGATTTCACTTCTTACCCGTTGGTGCTATGTGCCGGGATTGGCATTTCTTGCAGAAATTCTTCTTCTTCGTCATTCCGGTGAGTTAAAATTCAATAATCTCTGGAAACATGCGTCCAAAAAATTCGTTACGCACAAATAATCGGCCTAAACCCCTTAAGACCGATGAAAAAGTTCAAATAACCGCCCAAAATGAGCTGCAATGTGGTCAGTGTGGTAGATGGAATGAGAATGACCAATAGATTCTACCTGGGGATTTATATAGTGACGATACAACAAATCGCAGTAGCGATGGAAACTGAGGCAATGACGTCACGCCTCTCCGAAATAAATAAATTGCTTTAGGTATCACTACACAATTTAATATCATTGTTTTCTAGGCTTTTTTAAATTAGAAAACTCTATAGTAAATACCTCAAATGTTTGCAATCCCCTAACTAACTAGAAATCTGAAGATTGTCGGCAAGAAACTGGCCGATGTTGCATTGGTGGTTTTTAAATGTAATAAAAGGAACATGTCATATACATCCTTCTTGCTAAGAGTGGCACCCCCTCCTAGCAGAAATAAGAACCCTGATAAGGATAGATGCTGTCCAATTCATTCTGCAGCACTGACTACTAGGCTTGGTGCAGAGTCAATTGACAATTGGTGCCCACTCAGATGGTCAAGTACCTTTGCCTATTAGTAGTGTGTGGAATGTGTATTGGTAGGGCAGGGGGAGAAGGGGTAATTGTGGTTCTGCTGACTGAGGACCAAAACAAGGGGTGGGCGAGTGGAGTGGTTGTTATGGGGGGGAGGGGTGATTGTCCTAATGGGCCACTGTAAGTCGGTGGCCGGTGGTGGTGGTGGTGGGGGGGGGGGGGTTGGGGGGGTGGATGGGGATGGGGGGGGGGGGTTGGGGGGGTGGATGGGGATGGGGGGGGGGGGGGTTGGGGGGGTGGATGGGGTTGGGGGGGAGAGGGGAGCCAGTCAAGGCCAAAGGATATTTGGATTTCTGTTTCTTTGTTTACCCTTACTAACATTGGAATTAAAATCGATTTGAAATTAAGATAATTATGTTACTGGTAATGTGTATTGGTAGGGCCCCCTCACCACAAACCTGAGAGTGGGGCCACCACTACTGCTGGGAGTGTGGCTACAAGAAATGATTTACAGGCCAAGGAGACCCCCTCACCACTACCATCACCCTTCCCCCTCCTCCCTCCCACCACTACCCTCCCCATGCTTCTCCCTGCCGGGGATTGCCTACAAGTTGTGAGTCAGACCAGGGGGTTGTCCACTCTACTAACTGCCCCCCCTCCCCACCACCACCACTCCCCTTTCTCCCCACTGCTGTGATCCAGTCCGTCCACTCTACTAACCCCCCTCCCCCTCCCCACCACCACCACTCTCCTACCTCCCCACTGCTGTGATCCAGCCCATCCACTCAACTAACCCCATTGACATACCTCTATATATAGGACCCACGGACACTGGACGTCAATCACTGATACTTGTCCCTCCTACCTTTACCACCAGTGACCAATGAGAAGACACTGAGTGAAGGCCCCACAGTCTGACCACCACTAGGGTTCAGAGAGGGCACACCAATTAAACAATTACACGGTCCACTACAATAGACCCACTTCAAAAACGGACCTTTACCTTTGTTGTGTTGGTCACTTAATACCTACACAATGCATACTTTTAAGTTACCAATGCAACAAAAATCCAAACAGTAAATGATATATTCTTTTTGGCTATGTATTCCTGATGTATTAAAGACAATTCTGAGGAGGTATGGAAAAAATATCACCGCAATTTAAAATTCTGTTGAATAGGTACAAGTACCTTTAAGGAAGTATTTGTGATGTAAAATGATGAAACCAACTGTAGGAGAATCCCAGGAACTTGAGGAATGCTGACTGGCCAGGGGGAGGGGGAGGGTGTCATACAACCCTCAGGGAAGGGTATATAAGCTGCAGCTGCTCCTGGGCTGGTCATTCTGCTGGAGACACCATGGAGGGAGGACCTGCTACAAGATCTCCTTCAGCATTCCCATATCCTTTGCCTTTGAATTTTATGTTTTTGTCTTTCATTTATGCGTTTTAACTGTTAAGTGAAGCTGAAGTGTTTCATTCCATGTGAATTTACATTATCAGTATATCATATACTTTTTCTGTCAGATCCATTTACGTGTATATGTGTTTTAATTTGTTGTTTGTAGACTAGGCTAAATGAATTTATATCATGCTAGCGGTAGATTTGCATTTTTCATGGTTTCATTTCCTCTTTCATTAACCTATACTGATTTTTCAGCCCCCCCCTTTTTTTAAGCCTGTGCATGAATTGGTCGACATGATAAATATCTAAACTGTGTTTTAATTTGTTGTTTGTAGACTAGGCTAAATGGATTCATATCATGCTGGTGGTAGATTTGCGTTTTTCATGGTTTAATTTCCTCTTTCATTAATCTATACTGATTTTTTAGGCCCGAAGCCACCCTCTGGCCCATCCCCTTCACTACTTCCCCACTACCCACCCTTCCCCCCCGAACACCCCCCCCATCCTCCCCCCACCTCCCGGGTAGGCCTTTGAAGGTCCAATAAAACCCGGGAGGTGTAGTAAGAGGGAGCGGGGTCTTCTACGGGTTTCAGAACCCGATAAATTCTTTTGTTCTCCCCCTCCCCCATGTACTAATATTCCTGGCACATTACCACGCCGTTTCCAGCACATACCCCTGCCATTTCCTGGCTCATACCCCGTATAGACGTTGTGCACATGACGTCACATCTCCCAATTTGGCATGGCCGCCATCTTGGTGATCAATTTAAATTCATCATTATTCACAAATCTAAAGAATTTATGATGAAGATTTTTGTCTAATCTATTAATAGAAAACTCATCATAATCATAATTAACAATAATTTTCTTAAAATTGTATATATATTTCATACCCATGTGGCAGCGTTGTGGCAGCGTAGCTGAGAGTCTACATTTTTATTTTGTGACAACATAAAATGATGACGTTGTGACAATGAAAAATTTACAATGTTGTATCTTGGTTGTAAGAAGGTGCCAGTACAACGTAATGTATATTGTTGTGACAACAACGAAAAATTGCAACGTCACACCTTCGTTGTCACAACGTGAGGGGAGTGTTATTATTTTTAAAGGGAAAGGATAATTAAGTATGAAGGGAGACGGAGGGAGTGTCAGTAAGTATGGAGGGCAGCGGGCAAGGGTAATTTATGATGCAGAGTGAAGGAGGGAGGGTAATTCATTTTAGAAAATGGAGGGGAAGGGGGGATGGCCATTAAGTATGAACTGGGAAAGGGGCAGGGTATCAAATATGGAGGGAGAAAGAGGGAGGGTCATTAAGTATGGAGTGCAGCGGGGAAGGGTCATTCATTATAGTGAAGGGGGGAGGGTCATTAAGCCCTAAATGGGGAGGGGGAAGTTGAGATGGCCATTGGAGAAAGTGGAAAAGGTCATTTGTTAATGAAAGGGGGGCATATGGAGGGGTGCAGGGGTACGGTTTATAAGCATGGGGAAAGGGGGAGGATGATTAAATATTGAGGGGAAGGTGAAGTGTCATTTATTATGGAGGGAGAGGAGGAGGAGGAGGAAAAGTGAGGTGAAAGAGGGGATGATTGCTAGGTATAGAGGGGGCAGGAAGGAGAGAGGGAGGGTCGTAGTATCAAGGGCTGCCAGGAATTATAGAGAGTGAAAGTGGGAAGGTCATAATGTATGGAAATTGGAAGGGAAGGGGGGATTGGGACATGGGGTGTCATTAAGTATTTAGGGGAGAAGGGGCATGTTATTATTTTCAAGGGGAAAAGATCATAAGTATGGAGGGAGAAAGGGAGTATCATAAACTATGGCAGGGAGCTGTGAAGGCTCATTGTTAAGGACCATCGTGCCATTATAGAACTAGCATTGAGATTTGTTTGATATCCTGCGCAGTGAAAATCATACCCGTATAGGTACTAAAAATGCAAAAATAATGATAGTTCTCCATGGAAACCTTTTGGCTAGTGTTAGGTCCTTCATAATGCGGAACTACATTATGGATTGGACTCGCAGTCTGAGCAGAGACACTGCCGATGGAGCTAGTTAATATCTATGGGAACAAACAATAATGACATCTAAAAGTAACCTAACATTAAATGGATATTAGACCTTTATAGTTCAACTTTTGTAAAATTTGATGATTTAATATAATATTATTATGTTTTTAACCAGAAATTATAAAAAATAAACTAGTTAAAAAATGTAAAAATTCAAAAATAAAGTTTCACAAAAAAAAAAGAACATTGAAAACTAGACATCTAAAGATTTATACTTTAAGTGTTTTTCAGATATAAATACATGAGTACATTTATTGGAAACAACAAATTAAGATAGTTTTCAGGGCAACTTGGGCTTTCCAGTCTCTCAAACTTGACATACCTCTATATATAGGACCCATGTGCAGAGGATGTTAATCACTGACACTTGCCCCTCCTACCACTACTACTACAAACACCACCAGTGGGAGGGTCTTTTAGTATTTATGGGAGAGGGAGCGTGTAATTATTTTTTTTAATGGGTATGGATCATTAAATATGGAGGAAGAAAGAGGGAGGATTTGTTATTCAAGTAACTTCTCTTTGGGATTCGCAAAATAGTTCAAAAGAAAAAATTGAAGTATTAGTGAATTGTAAAGGAAAGAAAAGAAAATTTGGGAATTCCTTGATTTCTGGGCTTTCATTTCTGCCTTTGCTACATCATAATAAAGGGAATTCCCTTTCAAAATGAATTGGGAATCTCAAGTAATTGAATAAATTTAGGGGAGCAAAAGATACACATGTTTATAGCCTGTATATGGCCTAATATGAAAATTTAATGCTATCGCTAAAATTCCTTTCTAAACATTTTTGGGAACTGGGGTTTCCCTTTTTTGGAAAGCTGGGGATTCCCAATTTGTGTCCTTGTGATGTCACAAATTAAGGGATTTTCCTTAAAAACATATGAAATAGACACAATTATGAGACTTTGATATTTGGTCTATGTCTGGAATATCCGTAAAATATTTCTAGAATTACTAGTTCTTGAGGCATATGGAGGACAGCAGGGAAGGTTACTTATCATGCAGAGTGAAAGGGGAAGGTTAATTACTGATGTCTGTGAATTCTCAAAATACATTAGTTATTCAAAGAATAGTGTTGTGAAATTACCAGCAGACGAATGGTTCATGATTAGAGCAATTCAAGTTAACAAAATTTTCATGTGGTGTGCCGTAATTCATATGGAAATGCATGCATATAATAACACAATTTCTTCCCTTAAGACATGGGGGCAAAGTGCAATGGAAAATATTCATGGATAATTTGCGATAACTCATTATCATTAGAATCAAGGAACCTTTGACAGTTGTAACTTTTTACACTTGAAGACCCATGGTAGTCATTTCAGTGTCACAAGTGTATTCCCAAAGGTTTCTCATTATATTCCCAAGTAAATTCAACTGTAAGAAAAGGGCGGGACTAGGAAATCTAAGTAATGTGACAATTTCCTGATTAATGCAATAAAGTCAACAAAATTTGCTTATCGTGTGGCATCATTCATATGGAAAGGCATGCCTAAATGGAGCAATTTCTTCACTAGAGATATTGAAATTGCCATCATCAATAATTTCCAACTTCCCGCTACTGTCTCTGAAAGTCATTTAAATTCCAAAAGTTATATTCTAAAATGTTACTCAGTATGTTCATTAGGAAGTATAACGTTTAAGGAAGGGCGGAACTTTTAAAAATTGAATTAATGTGAAGGTTTCATAATTGAGGCAACACAAGTCAACAAAATTTGCATGTGGTGTTAGAACATAAAATGTAAATCTCCTGTAAAATGTAACCTGACGTAAAATGTAAATGAAATTGACGAATTATGTAAATCTTACCTAAAATGTTACTCAAATTGCCATAAAATGTAATTATACCTCCTGCCAGAAACGGTAAAAATGTAATTACAGTCATGGGGTGCAGCCTGGTAAAAGGACATTTGGATCGCCCCACCCTCAATATAAAAATGATTACCCCTAAGCTCAAAAAGTAAGAAAACGGATCAAATGAGCATATTTACAATTTATGTCCCTATTTGATATTTTCATTTTATGTCAAATCTTTACATCTTAAGATGACTCAAAAAATTTTTCTGACATGATTCACATTTTGTGTCAGGTTTACATTTCATGTTAATTTCATATACATTTTAAGTTGATTTACATTTTTACGTTGATTTACATTTCGCGTCTAACTTACATTTTACAGTCCAACTTGTTGTGTGCTGTTATTCATAATTATGGAAATGCATGCCTAAATGGAACAATTTCTTCCCTAAAGACACGAAAAGTGCTATTTAAAACCATTAGATCATTTCACTTCTATAGACCTTTTTCATTAGGGTGTGGCACCCCTGGTGAAGTAAATGGAACCAATGGTTTAGGGCATTTCCCACAGTTAACCTATATGCTTCACTTCATATAGGTTAACTATGGGAAATGCCCTAAACCATTGGTTCCATTTATTTCATGAGGGGGTGCAACACTCTTAATGAAAAAGGTCTATACACCCTTCTTATGACCCTGCGCAGTGCCGTGCTAGTGACTGGCTGGTCAAGGTGGCGGGGTCTAGCAAGTAGGTCTTTTTTAGGCACATAGGATTACAGTGGGAGGATTTTCAACATTTTTTCTGTATCTCATCATTCCACCAACTGCAATGTAATTGATCATTTTTGCACTCATATTTGCATTCAACAAGTATTCTAATCTTATAATAACAGATGTGGTTTAGGTACATTAAGGAATATTTCAACCTTGCTTGGCTTTTATTTTGAAAGGAGGTCAACTCTAAAATCAAGTCAATTACAGGCACTGAACAACAGGGATTGTTTTGCACCTCAGCCTGATTGGATGATTAGGGACCCTGGGCTGTGGTACTAAACTGGTGTGAACAACCACAAGTAACCTCTCTCCCACCAATACATGCTATACTCTGCTAACAAGTACAGACCATTGACCATCTAAGTGGCCACCAGTTCTCACTCAGCTCTGCTCCACGCCCAGTGGTCAGTGCTACAGACTGAATTGGACTGGACTCCCCTCACTAGGGTTCCCATTTCTGTCAAGAGGGTGTGCCACCCTTAAAAAGAAGTGTATAGTACCATCAGACTCTATTCTCAAAGTAATTTGAGTGCCAGAAGTATATTCTAAAATGTTACTCATTATATTCCTGAGGAAATTCAACATTTGGTGGAACTGAAAAAATTGGAATAATAGTGAACAAAATCTGCATGTGGTGTGCCATTATTCATCCAACTAGACATCTAAAGATTTTCAGCCAGAGACCGGCCGATGTTTTGGTGGGGATGCAGGCAGGCAGGAAGATGTCTGGTGGTGGTGGTGGTGGTGGTGGGGACTGACTTGATCAAGCACTAGGAGAGGGGAGATGGGGGGGGGGGGGCAAGTTCCTGGTGGTCCCCAGCTACAGACCCCAGGCCAGTGGGTGTGTGTGGAGGGGGGAGGGAGGTGCTACCCACTACACCCTGCCCCCCCTCCCACTCTCCCCCGCCTCCCGCCTGTGGGGAGCAGTGGTGGGGGGGGGGGGGGTGTAGTGATCACTGGTGGTGGTTTAGTCCATTCTAACCCAGACGAGAAGGCTGTTCCGGCCTGAGAGAGCATATATATTATATATGCTCCCTCACTGGCGACCCAAGATATCATTAATATTTTTGATGGTATGTGGCCCAAAGTCATCAAATCATATGATAAGTACGAGTGGGAGGTATGAGAACATAGATATATACATATGTTTCAGTTTGGTGGGATTGAGAAGGCCTAAATATTTTTTTCAGAATGCGCGTGACTGTGCCTATATCTAGGCCTACAGGCCTGTCTTTTCTTTTCATACCATCTATAGAATATTATCGCAAACATGTCCAGGTATAAAATGCTTAAACCATACGATACGTAGCAGCCAGAGAGGTAGGAGAACATAGATAAATACATTATTTTCATTTTGATAATATTTTTTCTAAACTATTTCTTTCAGAGCCCAAATGCATGCTGGGATTTGGGTGTGAATTCCCACCTAAAATGGTTGCTGGTTCACAGTCCTGGTTTGAACGACTAGCATAATTGGACATAACTACAGTCTAGTGGTGGTTGTACACTGCCGCCTCCCTCCACTCACCTGTGACTTCCCTTTAGCACCTGCTCTGGCCACACACACCAGCCACTGCCTCAACTGCCCCCCCCCCTCCCCCAAACCTTCCACCTTGGCACCCTAACCCACCCTCCCCTAACCTGTCCCTGCTGGGGTGTGGCTATAGGGGGTGATTGACAGGCAGGTGGGACCAATGAAATCACTACTGGGGTGGGAGGGGACCCACCAATTAAACAACTATATGGTCCACTGCCCTCATACAATAGACCCTAATTCATACACCTACCTATCCATTTGTTTCGGGGGGCCCATCAAACCAATATAGGCTACAGCAGCATTACCCCAACGAAACAAAAATAGTTGCATAAGTAGAACAATTTCTTCCCTAAAGACATGGAAAGGCCATGCAAAACCTTCATGGAGAATTTGCAATTACTCATAATTACTAGGATCATAGAACCCTTGATCCTTGTAACCTTGTTACATTTGAAGGCCAAAAACTTTTGATTGTTGTATGACATCATTCATATGGAAATGCATGCCTAGATAGAGCAATTACTTGTCAATAAGGGTACATGGCCACTCCCCACATGCATGGTGCCACTGACCTCTACCTGCAGACGGTCAATGAGAAGGCAGGTGATCAATTGTCTGGCAGTAAGAGTGATTGACAGGTGTCAAGACCTCAGCCCCATCAAGAGATATTTGTCACAAAATTGATCCAAATTGGGAATAATGCCACACAAAAGACCAATTTCACAGCTCCCTGATATTGTACAATGCAGAACATCCAATGGTAAACCTTTGGGGGCACCATTACCAATAACCACTGTAGGAAGCCCCCAAAGCAACTAGACATCTGAAGATTTTCGGCTGGAGACCAATGAACTATATCTGTGTTCACTTATTTATGTAACCCCTGAGGGGCAGTTTACTTCCTGTAAATACTTACAAACGATGATATTTATAGGCCTAATGTTCATAGAACTTCTGCCATTCACCTCTTGTACAGGAAGCAAGCAAAAGTATGCAGGTAATGCATTCATAGGTGTCAGGCCTGGGTTATTCATTGTATCCAGTTCACTCAGAGGGCCCAGTTCACTAGGGGCCCAGATCACCTGGGGCCCAGATCACTTCGGGGCCCAGTTCACCTGTAACAGTATGCAGTATTGTGATATCTCCCTTTGCTGATACAACCTAATTAGATACGTTCTAAAGAAACATTTATGTGAGACTGACAATACCCATAGGTAAAGCGAGTAGATAAGAGTACATATATGAGTAGATAATCGCTAGATAAGTTCGTCTGGTATATGGGTCCTATTGTCTTAGAAGTCCCTTTTGATTAGGCCTACCTCCAATTCTATATAATAAAGTAATGTTCACTTTAATTCCATGTTCTTTTTCATTTATTAATGGTGTGAGGAATGGAGTGGGCTGCACCATTGTCAGACATTACATAACACAGGAACTTACAAATTGATCTATCTATATCCTCCAATCATTTAAAACACTGCCCCGCCGGGTCTCCCACTATGCACCTGGCCTGTTTGTGGGGTTGTCCATCCCCATTATCAGGGCCACGTTTGTATGTTAATAGTTTCTTTCATTAATTTGCAATTGTGCACTGAAGTCCAGTGCAAAAGAATTATTATATTCTTTAGAAATTAATATTAACTGTCGTAAACTCGTCGGTACTGGCAAGGGTACATAGTGAATCAAGTGATGCTAATATGTGAGCTGGGCGCCGAGCGGCGCCACTGTCCTGTGGCCTAGGTATAGTGTATGGAGTTGTCGTGGATGATGACGCCCTCACGCGGAAAAGATTGTAACTGAGTTAGTTTGCTCTTCTACAGGTACGCACAGGTACGAAAGGGACACTAGTGCAATAAGAAAGACAGTTAGGGAGCATTATGATTTCGGTGTATGAAATGATCAGTTTGAGAGAATACTACGGGATAAAGGGTTTTGTCATCTATGATAGCTTCTGTGTAGAATTAGAATTAGAATTAGTCCAATGTAAGTAAGAATGAGAAGTATGACAGATAGCAAGAACCCTATTATAGGTGTTAGAGTATATGTGTATAGCGCCAAGCCTTTGGCTGGCGCTATATAAGCAGTATGAGACTAAGGATAGACGAGCAGACCAATATAGACTCCGATCAGAACACATGGGAGCAATAGTCTAACAAACGGATCATAACGGGTAGTGCTGAGACTGTAGTAACCGCTACAATAAGGTGATAGTAAGGATTGGGACAGCTTAGGCTTAGCCTTACAGACGGAGTACTGGATGTGACAGACTCTACCGATGGTCTCCGATACTGGTAGACGGGAGGTGACTCTCCCAACAGTTGCTGAGTGTATTGAACTCGAAAGGGGAAGCTTAACCATAGCTATATCTGGTTGGAACGTTACTGATGTTGTTAGCATTGTGAGATGGATGGCATGTATTGTATGGATGGAAGAACTATGTACTTGTATCTTCAGAATGTCTACATGGATATAATAAAACTACCTCTTGCCAAGCCTGTGTTCTTTGTATAGGAATGAGCCCCTTTACTTAGAATCTCTACCACTGAAGAACAAACGAATATCCAGGATGAAGATCTAATTGGGTTAAGAACAAAGCTAGCTAATACAACGAACAATAATGAAGAACACCCCTAACTTTAAACAGTAATCATTTATTTATACTTCTTCAAGCAGTTAAAACGTGGATGACATGTGACCAACATCATGCAGTCTAACGAACGATTCAACATATCTATATAAGATACAAATGAATAAGAATGATATCAACGAAACATCATTGGAATTAACTAAAGATAAAGTAACACCATCAAAGCTCAATTGAGCTCAATTACAGTTTTGCTGTGCAACTCTAATAACTACGTTCTAATGAGGAAAACAAGTTATAGAGGGTTGTCACTGTTAACATCTAAGATTAATTCTACATCTCAGAGATTGCTGGCTGACCCACCTCAGCCTTGGCACCTTGTATCCACACAGCTTATTGAAACATTTCCCCTCGTCTATCTCTAAACAGACCCATGATGATGATGATGATGTGTTGGGGTTTAAGGTCTATTCAGCAATTTTTCAGCTATATCAAGACCAACTCCGGTTTTTTGCTTGTACAAAGTACTATGACCGAATCTATGGGGGTGGAAACGACGGCAAGGTGAGGTGGTGTAGCAGTCAGGGGAGGCGAACCCCGGCCGGCCACGTGCAATGCCAACACGCTAACCACTACACCACCCCACCCCCCTAAACAGACCCATGTCTGTAGGCACCATCCACACAGGGAGAGAGGGGCCTTTGTCATGGGGAGTTAAAACCAACGCGACTATACCCACAGACACTGGATACACCCCCACAAAAAATTACCCGAGCATATGTGTCAGACTAGTGCGGTGAACGCGACCCCAGCCCGTGTTGGTACACCATTCCAACAGCTGATTGGGTGGGGATGGGGGAGGGGAGGGAGGGGGAACTTATCAGAGGTGTTGATTGAACCCAACGAGGCTATACATCCACACAGACACAGGTGTCTGGCACTCCAACACATCATCATCATCATCGCCATCATCTAATTTTGGGCTTAAGTATTTGTGGTAGTGCAGGGCAGTGAAGACTGTCAAATCCGTCACTACCGATGTGAAATTTTGAAAATGTCATGATTTTAACATTTTTCAACCAGGGGGCACAAGTGTGAGCAGTATGTTACCCCTTTAATTTCTGTTCTCTCTCTCTCAGGAATTTGAGAAAGGCGAGGGGGGGGGGGGCTATATTAAAAAAGTTCAGGGGGGCACACACATCTGATTCAACATTTTAACATATCTTCAAAGAAATGATATATATTTTTTTGTGTTTTGGAATATATCATCAGCACCCTTTTATATAAATACCTAAATTCTATTGGTCAAAATGTAAAAACAAATAATGATTTATCTAAAACAAAATACTCCTCATGATTATGGAAAAAAGCTGCTGTACAATAATGTTACAGTTTACACACAATATGGGCTAAACTGTATAAAGAGATAAAGAGTAAAATTCTATTCTCAGATATATAGTCATGGCCTGCCTACAGGCCTTATAACACCATTTACACATTACTGGTTTCTAGACAGATCCATGTTTTCCCTGTGTTGGCACTGTGCTGAGCACAGGGAACCTTTCCAAAAGAATTGACGAAAACCTCCAAGATATAAACCTAATTCTATTGATAGGGTAGTATCACGCACCTTATGAATGCCAGTATCACGCACCTTATGAATGCCAAAGTACAAAAGTACTCATAATGCATCGATAACATTATTTTTAAATGCTAGAGGCCCCCAATGCAAGTCATGAAGCAGCTTGCTGGGTCTCACCATTCACCTAGCAAGGGTGGCAAATCACGTCGAGAATTGTCGAGAAACGTGGGTTCCGTTAATTTCTTTCTGTCACGTTAATTCCTTTCTATCATTTAAGTCATTTTTTACAAGTGATTACGTCTATATTATGCTGAATAATCCTCTGTCTCTTAGATATGATAAAATATATAAGAGATATTTTCTATTTCAGCCCTTAAGATGATAAAAGTTTAATTTTTAATGCTTAAACATGCAATTTCTTTACAATGAACTAAAGAAGAAACTCATCCAGTGAAGCAAGACCCATATCTGTTAAAATGCAATAAAGTTATAGGATAATGTTTTTTAATCACCCCTGCCGCACAGCGGCCCCTGGCCACCAGGCCAGGGGCAGGGGGTCGTTATGCCGTAGTCATTTTCCATGGTTGATTATGACAGGTCTTTTGCCATTACCAGGAAATTAAGCTGATGAATGGTTATCATCAATGAGGATATATGAAACATATGAAAATAAAATGTTCTTGATCATTATAAACAATTAAGTTCAGAGATATTTGGATAATTTTATGGAATTCTATGATTTCTATGTTGTGAAATGGAGAGCCCATTGTCAGCAACAGTGAATTACGGCAACATCACGGCAATGAGGTCATTGTCATGGTGACGAGGTCATAGTCACAGCAACGAGGTCATTGATATGGCAGCAATGGTGCGTCAGAGGAAATTTTGTAACAGTTTCAGTAACTTTAGATTTTGATACATGCCGATACTATTTTGATACATGTTTCCATATTATAATGTGCACAAAGGGTTGGGTCTCTCTAACGTCATTATATTCTGACGGGGCCTATCGTACACTAATTGTTTCCTAGCCCAAATGATTGACTCTCTACTCCTAAAGTCGTGCTTGCCACAAGAGAAGAGCTAATTGCTTCCAAGCTAACAAATTAGTAACATCTATAGTTATGTAACTCTGTGAATCCTTCTCCTACAGAGACTCTGAGAGAGCTGTGTGCGAGTCAACGTAGGGATTAGAGGGTTGATCATTATATCATTGTTCTTTTCTGGCCTGGGCCTGGGGTGATTAAATTTTTCCGGGGAATTTTCCCCATTTTCTTGTCACAATTCATTTTTGTTTCGGTGGGGTATTTAGTCTGACGGTTATGTTGGTATGAAGGGCCCACCGATGGATAGGATGGTTCTTGAATTGGGGTCTATTGTAGGAGGGCAGTGACCATGTAATTGTTTAATTGGGCTGCCCGCTCGGACCCTCAGGTGTTCACGTCTCTTCTCATTACCACCGGTGACAGTCTTAGAAGTATGAGGGGTAAGAAGTGGGAATGACAGGAGGGGCACGGCTCATGACATGTCCTATGCTAAGCCTACAATTAGCATAATGTTATTGGACTATCTTTCCCTATCAATAAGGGTTACAGCTAGAATGAAAATAGGAAACTTATATAATACAATATAAAACTGGTTATGCTAATTGCGAAAAGAAATGATTGTCAGTGAAAGGAATAGCTAAAAATAAACTCCAGAAGCATGGCGACTAAACCCTTCACCCCGTACTTTTCCTCATCACTGTAATGTAACATTCTTGGTCTAATATTAATCCACATTCAGAAAGCTTATACAATAGTTGCAAGACGTGTATTTCAGCTCTATCTTCTATTGACTTAACATTTGTAGATATTTATATAATTCATTTTGGTTACATTTTATATTGGATGGTAGGCGATTTCTTAGATATCTGTTTTGTAAGTTACATCAATTGATTCATATTAGCTATGATGTAGAAAACATTACTATAATCGAAATAAGGTTGAGTCGTTTTTTTATTTTTTTCTGTAGTCATATTGTGACATTTTTTCACAGATTTTAGAATGTGTAATACTGAAATGTATGACTGCATCATCTCCATATTATGTGTGTGAGCAAAACGATAAAGACAATTTTAAGTCATTGATAAAATATTAAGAAAAGCAGTGGCCCTAATATAGAACCTTGTGGGACACCACATGTAACAACATGGATCAGATAATATACCAATTGCAAAGTTTGATAAGTAATTTTTAAACCAGTTAAGAGTTTTTAAATCCAATTAAATCTATTTTTTGAGAACAAGTCCAACTGTATAATCCTGTATAAACTGAAATAATTAAAATAACAAGATTCTTAGCCTGATAATGAAAAAAAGACTTCTAAGGTGGGAATGATATAATTGTATGTTAATCAAATATTTGTTTAAAGAAGAGATCGTTCTTGTCAAAGAGGAATTGGTAAAAAAAAAGGATGTAAATATGGTATTAAACATGTTAATATTGTATTAAAGTGAGAACAAATTTCTTGACTTTCAAGATTTGAACTATTTTTCTATCCTTGCCACATCATAAAACATGACTGCCATGCCGACAAACATTGACCTTGCCTAAAACTTGGGAAGTGAAAAACGATTATGTAAAATTTTTAACTCAATATTGGACACTTGAGCACATCATTAAAACATAGCCCCCATGTTGATAAACAGGTCTGATGTCCTGATCTGAAAGTTGGAAGTTAAAAATCAATTGTAAAAATTTAAAACAATCACGTATCATCAATAGAATCCTTACATTCAAAATAATTGTTACTGTGCGTCATACACATCCTCTCAGACTCTGTTCATGAAATGGCTTGCCACAGTTTTACTTCCTTTTGGAAACCGTTTTATCCGGAATGTTTTGTATATCTTTTGTCAGACTAACCCATAAGTTAGCACCAACATAATTGGGACTTCTTTTATATATACAAAGTGTAACCAGTTGTCTCTGGAAATGTACTTTTACATTAGATCTGGTGGATCTCACGGGTTCAGTCACTATCCACTTGGAGTGTTTACTGTACTTATGCATTAGTGTCAACAAATGCATATCCCGTCTCCTATTGAGTGGATCAATTTTAAATATTTCATGGATATCTTCAGTGGATAAATCATTTACTTTATGTATATCCAGAACAGTTCTTAATATTCTGTTTTGCATACGTTGTAATTTATCACACATATGCTTTGCGCAGAGGTAGTACATTATATCAGCATATTCAATCACTGGAAGCATGATCTGTTTGTAGATTAATATACGAGTTTTAGTATTTACATAGTCTCGTAATTTATTTAATTTAAACATTCTCTGAGCAAATTTTCAAAATTGGTTATTGAAGTGTTTTTTCATAGCCATGCATTCATCAAAAGTTACTCCAAGATAATTATATGTTTCATAAGTGGCTAGAAGAGTGCCATTAATATTAATGTTAATCGAATTATCCAACTTATTTAGAATATTTCTTGTATCAAAGATAGACACCGTTGACTTCAATTCGTTGATTACAAGACCATTATTTTTGCACCATGTCGATATAACATCTACTGACTTCTGAAGTATGTTCTCAATGTGGTCAACATCACTATTTGTACAATACACTGCTGCATCATCAGCGTATAATAGTACGTTAACATCAAGGTCAGATAGGTCCTTTATTATACCATTTATGAATATTATTATGCCATTTATGAATATAATAAAGAGCAGCGGGCCGACAGTCGAGCCCTGTGGGACGCCTATTTTAATATCATGAGCAGCAGATGTTATACCGTTAAATTTAGTCCATATTCTGCGATTGCCAAGATAACTGTCAAGCCATTTTACTGTCAAGCCATTTTATGATCTTCCTATCAACTCCCAGAGCCACCAGTTTTGATAAGATTAGTGTATTATGCACACAATCAAACGCCTTGGCCAGATCGAGATAAATCACACCTGTATAATGATGGTTGTTCAGGCCATCCACTATGTCTTTAGTGAAATTAAATATTGCATGAGTGGTTGACCTTCCATGTCTAAATCCATACTGCCCATCTATCAATACATCCTTATTGTCAATGTCCATTGATAATATTTTATGAATATATTTTTCTAGCAGTTTCCCTGGTAGTGGCCGAATAGATATCGGCCTCCAATTATCACAATTGGATGTTTTGCCACTTTTGGGTATGGGGGTGATAGTTGCTATACTCCATAGGTCAGGGAAGATACCAGTGCTCAACGAACAATTATACAAATCCAATAACTTGCGCTCAAGCGAGAGGAAGGAATCTATTAAGATAAAAGTTGGTATATCAGCGACTCCTGAACTTTTATGTACATCAATATTTGTTATCAATTCATGTATGTCTTTTAAATCCATACAGATTTGTCATTTTCACTGTTTAGGTTTACTGTTTCAGTCAGAATAGTACAGCTAGAGGTCAACCTTTCCCCAATGGTTGCAAAGTGGTTATTCAAATATGCAACACTCTCCATGGAATTTAATTTAATTCCATCAGAGTTATATAAGGATATATGTTAAGGACTACCAGATGAAGGGGATAGCAAGCCATTTAATACACGCCAAAACTTCTTTGGATTTGTAGAATCTTCGTCTAATGTGGCTTCAACGAATTCCTGTTTGGCATTATTAATATGCCTGTTAACTTTATTTTTTAAAACCCTAACATTGGAACGGTTCTCTGCACTATTGTTGTATGCACATTCCATAAAAGCTTCAATGGGTCATGTATTAACTCAGTCGGGTATCCACCACAGTGGTTTATCTATTCTTGATCTTATAATTGTAACAGGGCACATTATTGCAAGATGGTAAAATATTCGGTCCTGCATGAATGTCCATTTAAAGTTTGGGTTATTTGATTCATAGAACTCAGTCCAATCATCCAATACAAGCAGACTACGATATAATTTAGCATCATAATGCCTATAAGTTCTGCCATGTATCTTCTCAAAGCATGGGTTCTCTCTGGCCTTTTTACGTACTGCATACTTTCCTAGATGATCACTAATTTGACTATCAATAACCCCACTATCTGCTAAGTAGATTGTATTAGTGACAATAAGGTCTATACATGTCTTTACATGTGTAGAGTAGCGTGTCGGGTTTTTTAATAGTTTGTATCAGACAGTTTTCTCTAATAAATTCAGTAAGGAACTTACTTTTAGAATTATTTCTCTGTCGGTAATCTATATTAAAGTCACCCAGGATCCAAAGTTCTTTGGATTTAAACTCCTCATTATTTACTAGGGTTCCAAATGCTGAAAAAAATCTATTGACATCACCGTCAGGTGGTCTATAGAGACATACTAAGACCATATTTTTATGGTGAGGCCAACCACTTATCAATATAGTCATGATTTCTATTTCTGGGCATATATAGGTGTGATTATCCAGTACTTTGGCATATGGCGTTATCATACTATTCAAGTATATAATAAGTCCATCCCCCCTACGCTTAGTAACTCCATTGATAATGCCACTTTCCCGGTCAAGTCGGTATATCGATTTCCCATCAATTGCCAATAAGTCATTCATATGTAATGAATGTAGCCATGTTTCTGTGAACATCAACACGTCCACAGATCTATAGATCTCTCTTATTTGATTAAGTTTATTGAAAAGGCCACACACATTATTATGTACAAGTTTAAATCCTTTATGCTTGCTGAGTACTTCAATTGGCAACACCATTTATTTGGTACTAGAAACTAAGATATTGTGGCAATGTTGGATAGCATCAGATTGACCGAGAACATGACAAAAACAGGGTTTAAACATATGTACAACCATAAGTGAAACAAAGAAAAATAGGAAGTGAGCTCTCTAACGTGTTACTTATCAAGTTGGTGAGCAGATATAACTACGAATGTTCCAGCTATATCTATGCCAAAGGCAATGGAAATGTCACACAGACAAACGTATTTACTTAGATTTGTTTTTGGATACTTGGTGCATCTAAAAAACATGATCGCCATGCTGACAAACAGGTCTAATAACCTTGACTAAAACTTGAGATTGAAAAAAGTCATTTTTGGACACTTGTCAAATTATAAAAACATGGTGACCATGCTGACAAACATGATTGTCTGACGACCTTTCCTTAAACTTGGGAAGCAAAATGAAATTTTGTAAAGATTGAAATTTTAAACTCATTCTTTGACACTTAGCATATCATAAAATCATGGCTGCCATACTAATGAATATGTCTGGTGACTTTGTCTTAAACTTGGAAGTAAAAAGAAATTTCTTAAAAGTTAAAAAAGTCATTTTTGGACACTTGGCATATCATAAAAATATGGCTGCCATGCTGACAAACATGGCCGCCATACTGACAAACATGTTTCATGTCCTTGTGTAAATGTTGGAAGTGAGAAAAAATGCCATACAAATTTGAAATTGTGAACTTGTTTTTACACATTTGGCACACCATAACAGAAAGTAAGGGATTTGTCACCTCTTGTCTCTGTCGCCCACCTAATACCATGACAGGCAATTAACCTTCACTTTGGTTCACATGGTCTCCCACTAGAGTATTATTGTTTTAATTATCTCGGAACTTATAGATTTTAACCAAATCACATAAATACATGCAAATTAGATATAGACTTATGATAACAATAATATGTAAAATACCTTTCAGGCATCCCTTTTGTAAATTAAAGGAACATATAATCAATTCTAATATTAGAATTTTACTATCAAAGGCCATAGAACACATCTGCATGTAACTAAATGAAACTAAAATCTCCACTCACAAGAAAACCCATGAATCCATTCTCCAAGCAAGAACAGGAAGAAGGGGATTAAATATGTGATAATAGGGTGAACTGGCTCTTTCACTTGTTTAAAGAAACAGCCATTCTATACTTCTCTTATCAAACTTTATACCATTAATCAAACTTAAAACAACACGAAGAAAAATATTATGATCTATTGAAATTAATGAAGATTGCTTTTGTTATTTGATCTTAAGAAATATTTTGTTATTTGATCTTAAGAAATATTATCATAAATGTCATGAAGAAAGAATGAAGTTTTAATGTTGAATACGTATGATGCTTACTCCTCTGACGGCAACCGTGAAGTGAGGGGTGTCTCACTCTCCAACACAGCACTCGTATGGCTCACTTGATTGGTCAGTTGGGGGTCAGGTGGGGCTATTTCATATCCATGTTGGGGTGTATGGGGCCCAAGTGAGGTCCGGCGGGGTAACTTTGGGAGTCAAGGGGAGGTGGGGTGCTGGGTCTATAAGGGGTGTACAGACGGAGGTGGCAGGGGCCACACTATCCAGTCTGGTTGATGTGGTGGGTGGTCGGGGTTGGTCCAAGCGGCGGCAGGGGCCACTCTGCTTGACCGTTCTCTCATGGGTCCTGACCGGTTCTGTCGATAGTTGTAGGGTGGGGGGGGGGTTGTTTTCTGTTATTGTGGGGGGGGGGCCGGATCATATAGGGAGGCCTAACAACTCTGGGGCCTGTCCTACGCGGTCCAGGTCACATCAGAGATTGTATAGGCTAGGTGTAGCCCCCTAGCTGTCCTACACGGTCCAGTCTAGGGCTAGGGTCCCCCTAAGGGCAGACCGGCCAAGGGGGGAGATGGGCGAAATTTTTGAAATTTTTGGGATTGACCAAAGCATCTGCCCCGGGTCCGTCTTACACAGTCCGGACCCTAATGTTGAGGGGCGATGTCAAGTGGCTGTCACGGTTTCGGTAAATACCTCATCAGGCCGTTTTCATGGTTGAATTTCACGGTGTCCACATAGGATCTTAGGGTATACTGAGTGTATTTGCATTGGCTAATGGCATGGTGATAAGCTGTTTGCAGTCCTAAAATCCCGGTGGTCAGTAGCTAGGCAGTGTCGCTGTATCCATCCTTTAGTGTGTGTGCTCTGGGGGGCCGGCTCAGAGAGGGGGCATGTCACGGTTTAGGTCGTGGGTGATACAAATAGGTGTCTGAGGCGTGCCCCTCGAGGTTGGGTTCTAGTAGCCCGTGTCGATGGTATTGAGGCCCATCGGTATCTGGCTACGTAGCCTGTGGATCCAATCAAACTCAGCATTAAGCTTCTGTTGGAGGGCCACCGGCTTGCCCGGTGTCGTTTTACAGAATTGTAGAATCCAGATCTCAACGTCGTCCAGGCGGCTGTGTCCTGTGGAGTTGAAGTGTCTGGAGACTTCAGTCTTCGTTGGGTCGTTCATGATATAGTGGAAGTGGGATTGGAAGCGTTTCTTAACGCTATTCTTTGTTTGACCTACATACTGTTTCCCGCATTTTTTGCAGCCAATTGCATAGACCAGATTGTTGCTATTGCAGTCAACTTGCTGGCGGGTGAAGTACTTCTTCCCTGTCACGTGTGATTTGATTTCCCCGGTTTTGTTTATTCTAGGGCAATATCTACACGTTTTGGTCACGCATGTCTTCCTGTGCTTTGACTCATCGTGGACCCGATCGTCGGGTAGGTCCTTCAGTCTGGACCGGACCAGGATGTCTTTCAGGCATTTGGGTTTCCGATGTCCTATCTTGAAGTCCCTGCTATGTAGGTGACGGGTAGAGAATGAAGTTTGAGCTGTATTGCTTTTTTTTCCTAAAGCCATCTTGTTGAGAATTTAATTAGTTGAAAAAATATCAAACTATCTAGAAACTTTTATGAATTATCGATTCTAAAATTTCCCCTAGAATTGGAAGTAACAGAATTGGTTTGTTATTACGAAAGTTTTTTCAGTTACCTATTTTTAGGATTGGTGTAATTTTGGTAGATTTCTATTCATCTAGAAATATGTTTGTTCTAAATGATAGATTAAATAGATAAGTCACTTATGAAATAAGAAAACAAAAGCATCCTTCAAAGTTTGTTAAGTAAATGTCAATAACTGATGATTTTGTTATGTCATTTTTCTTTTATATGTTCAAGGATACCAATTTCACTTATGACACTGAATTCAGAAATAATTTTTAAGCATAAGGTGACAAACCTTGGAAATGATCCTTTGCAAGTGATGCACTAATGGAGGTAAAGCCATGATTGATAAAATTTATAAGATCGCAACAGAGCATGACGTGGGGTAAATAGCCGGAGACCGGATACCAGACAGACAGGCTTGAAAATAGGCTTAAGGTGCTTTTCCATATGTGCGTTGCGGATGCGTTTTTGCCCATATAAGGTATGTGGAGGCTATGCGTTTTTCCATATATGGAATTCCGGATAGCCTCCGCATACCCTATATGGAAAAAACGCATCCGCAACGCAGCTATGGAAAAGCACCTTTAGATCATACTTCCATGGACTATTTATCACTGGAAAGCGAGAAAAGCCATAGACCTGCGACTCTACAAAACATAATGGTGGCAAAACTGGCAAACCCGGTAACCATAGGAGAAACAATGATGTCATGGAAGCGAATGCTCAGCTTATCGCCAATAAATACAATGGACACTGTTCTTTAATTGATGAACCCCTGCACAGCGGTGGATACCGGGATTTTTTTTATTTGGGATTTTTAAAAAACTTGACTAAGAGACTCAAATTAATGACATTTAATGTTGAACATTAATGATTTCTTCCGTACATCTTCTGGGAAAATCCATGTTTAGTCTGGCATTTGCTGTCACCAGAGTATTAATAGTCATAAAACTTGTACTTTTCCAGCAATGAAAATATAACATTTTGGTTATGATTACATATGCCAGATACCAGTGGCTGTGTCAGTTTTAACACTCCTGATAAGGGCCGCTGGGGTAGCACTGGCAGCTCGCCATGCTCGCATTTCATTTAGCATTAGTGACATTCCATGTGAATTCCAAGCTTATTGACATACACTTTGATAGGTCTACAGTCAATATTTACATAAAAAATGACCAAAATAGTAAAATAAGCTGAAATAAGTCTAAAAAAGACATTTTATGTAGTTTTATTTGATAGGTAACATTTTCACAAATTTTGCATATTGTTGCCATGGTTAGCGGAATGCTTAAAGAACATCAAAATATACAGAATTTGTATCTTAATGGTGCTAAGATGAAGTAATTGGTTGCCATGGAAACTAGATCATGTGACAAATTGTAAAATTAGGCAAACAGAAAAGAAGGATTTTCAAGCTACATTGTGCAAAAAAAGCTTAAAGATATCTCAATTAGAAAAAATATAGCGTTTTGTTCTAATTATGGGTCATAGTACTTGCATTTTGCTCTATATTTAACCCTTTGTATTTCACTTGGTACTCTTTGTTATTTATTTTGGATGGATTTATGGTGTCCAACCCTATAATATTCAGAAACCAATATCTCAGCTTCTACTTGGAATATTCAAAAGCTGTTTTCATTAATAGAAAGTTTGAGACTTCTTATACATTCATCATCTATGTCATTAAGCCCGAAAATCCAATGGAATGTCACATTATCTATTTATGCACGTTTCCTGTATGGCAATAAGGTATAAACATAAAGAAATACATGCGCAGAAGGTTAAATGTTTTTCGATATATTCCAGAAACAGATTGCTTATAGGTTTTGGTATTATTACCTGGTAACATTTCGGTATTTCTGTAATTTGACTGTTAAGGTGAACTTCCGTCCTGGAAACCATCCAGTCAACCATTACCAGGGTCTGGTTATGTATTTTGGGAATCACCGGCATACCGAAAAGACTAGTTTAACCATAGTCACAAAAAGGTCAATTCAGACCTACTCCAACTACAGGCCAGGTGGCAGGTATGACCCACCGGCCTATGCTAGTTACTGTAAACATATATATTTTCACGCTGCTAAATTTTAAGCACTGATACACATTTTGCGCACAATCATAAATTTGCGCATTTTGTGATTATTTCTATTTGATTCATAAGAATAATAATTTGCACTCAAGTTATATTTTCATTCATTGATGGCAATGCGGGAACTGTGCGAAAATATGTACAGCGCGAAAATAAATACATTCACAGTATAGCATTGCACCTATACACCACGCGCGGCAAGGGGTGTGGCTGCAGGGGGTGATTGACAGATCAGGGGGACCAATCAGATTACTACTTGGGTGGGTGGGTGGGGGGGGCTATCAATTTAACAATTACGTGGTTCACTGCCCTCCTACCACGGACCCCAATTCAAATACCAACCATCCATTTGTTTCGGTGGGCCTTTCATACCAACATAGCCTTCACAGATAAAACCCTACCGAAACAAAAGTAGGTCAAAAGACTGAACAGTCAAGTCACTAGATGGAATATCCATCCACGACTCTGTTCGGGGATGGACAGCACTGCATAGAAAAAAGTGGTAAAAAAACATTGAACTCTGGGAAGGTGAGGACCCTTTCTGCCATATGGACAGCCATGTTGGAATTAGCCCTAGTCTGTCCACTTCATGAGTTAAAACACTGAATTTGGAGTAAAAAGCATGCTGTTCACCACAAAAAGAGGTGTCCATGGTATGAAAAACAGTTCTTAATAAACAGGTTGGTGTTATTCATGTGTGTACATTGTATTTTTTGTGTCCCAGAACTTGAATTGGGTTTGCCCCAGTTTTGAATAGGCATTTGTGGTCGGCCGCACTAGACAGGGAGGGGGTGGGGCAAGAGTGGGGCTGACCGCGTTGGTTACCAAGTCACAAGTAAGGATAGATCCTGTGACCTCTCACAAAGCCAACACTCTAACCACTAGGCTACAGAATCTGCTGCTTTGGTTGAGGTATGGAGCCTGCCCTGATTAAGCATTAGAAGTATTAACAATAATCGTCTTCATACAAGTAAAAACATGTTTTGGTATGTCTCAACTAGGTGGTGAAGATGATAAATATGGCCGGCAACGTAGGCAACTAACCCTATAGAGCATACTTAATTTCTTGTGTTAAAACCCCGGCAACAAACGGGATAACTCTTGCGTGTCAATAATATTAGTACATGAACTTTCATGTAATGGAAACATGCATATATAAGACTTGTTACGGCGTCCGTGTTATACATATCACTCTATGCTTTGCTACTTCTGATAACAATATGCCCGTTTAATTGCAATACTTCCTGTGATTGAGTGCATACAGTTGTACACCAATCTTTTTATTTTAGAATCAAAGATATCTACGCACACTTTATAATTTGTATGTGTGTGTGTGTGTGTGGATGTATGTATGTATGTATGCATGCATGCATGCGAGTCTACTCATGCATGCATGTAAGTATGTATGTATATGGCACATGTATGTATGTATATGTATGTGTATATATGTATATATATCTACATGTATGTACAAGTATGTATGTATGTATGTATGTATGTATGTATGTATGTATGTATGTGTGTATGTGTGTATGTGTGTATGTATATGGTACATATATGTATGTATATACATGTATGTACATGTATGCATGTATGTAAGTACGCATGTGATACATGTATGTATGTATTAATGTATGTATGTATGTATGTATGTATGTATGTGTATGTGTGTGTGTGTGTATGTTTACATGTATGTATGTATGTATGTATGTATGTATGTATGTATGTATGTATGTATGTATACATGTATGTATGTATGTGTGTGTTTATGGATAATGACGCTTACTATAACAAGTTCTCTGTAACCTTCAACCATTTTCTTAACGACGACCGGAATTCGTCATTTTTCTTTTCTTTTGAGCTCCGAGAGATGTCTACGGAGGCTATAAGGGCCGTTGCCAGTGGAAGTCTTATCGGGAATTTGGCGCGATCCGTTATCGCAAATTTGACATTTTTTCCTATTTTGGCGGCAGCACTATCCTTAGGCAGTTGGGTAATGAATGTTCCCGAATTGTCGGCTTGGTGGTCAGTGTGGGCCCCAGGGTGGAGGCGCTGAGGTGCCCCCGGGGCGTCCTGGCCCGGTGCTGCCCCCCTGTGGGCGGGCAGGGACTTGGGTCGGTGCAGCCGCCGGCCCCGCTGCAGCTGGGCCACCTCCGGGCCCGTCAGCGGCAACGACGGGATCACCGCACTCTGGAAACGAGGCTGTTGGTGCTCCTTCAGGGCGTCCTCCCACACGTTGGCCTTCTTCCGGTTCTGTACCGCGAACACGTCGATGGTGGTCAGGGTGGAAGGTGCGCGCGTCTTGGTTTTGAGCGGCTTCCGGTAGCCGGGGACGCCGTCCTCCAGGTCCTGCTCGACGACCAGCTTCCGGCGGTACACTTCCGGCGACGGCGCGCGCTCGACGACGAGCAGCGGCTCGGCGACGGCGGCGCGCTCCTGGAGGAACATGTTGCGCACCTGGCGGGCGTGCAGCGCCAGCCGCCCGCGCTCCTTCTCCAGGCGCTGCAGGCGCCGGTCCAGCAGGCGCAGCTCCTTGCTGTTCTCCTCCAGCAGCGCCGTGCCGAAGCGGCTGTCCTTGCTGTTGCGGGCCAGGTGGATGGCCCAGGCCTTCTCCACGGTGACGCCCTGCTTCATGGCTCCTGGCGCCCTGCACGGCCCACACCCAACCAACTGGCACTGTCTGTCTACCCGCTTAGAGCTTATCACACGGCACAGCTATATAACCACGCCCAAGTTGCCATTTGGTATTCAGCTCTAAGAATTATGATAATCATAATTACCAACAATTTCCAACAGCAATGGTCTTATAACGGTTAACAGCATTAGATTATCTTAGGAAAATACTCAAGCGCATAGGAAACTCGGTGTTTGAAACTCGGTGTTTGAAACTAAGCATAAAAGGTAAGCCAGCCAAGGCGAGTTATATTCCGGGGCGGGAGATTTGCATGTCCTCAATTTAGAGCAGCGTCAGTCCAAGCTTTGTTGGTCATATAGACCTTATAGAAAGCCAACAAGAAATTGCCTATCGCTTGGAATCCATTCACAGGATCCACGGTCAAATTTTTAACTTTGGTACTTTGGAAGTGGCCTCAGCTCCTACTTGACGACCCCGGTATGCAGCCCGCGGCCCGAGTGCCGTCAGCTGCGCACCTACTCCTGTGTTGGTAACAACACAAATTATTATCCAGATTCAAGACATGCAGTCAGCAATAAATATTACAGGATTATGGTCCAAAGGACATAATGTTAATTGAGAATAGTCCATAGAATCTCCACAATTCCGTGCTATACCAGCTGTGGGATGTAACCTGTGTGTGTGTGTGTGTGTGAGCAGTAGTGGCACACCCGTCCTGGAGACTCCCTCCGGGGGCCCCTCCCCGAGGTGCCCCCGCCCCCTGCACGGGCCGCCAGGGGTCGCCCGTCTACAGCCGGGTCCCGCCAGCCTTGGTCCGCCATGGAGGGGGGGGGGGGTACTAGTCCTTTTTTCAAATTAACATCGGCCTTAACAAGGTCTTACCACGGTCAAATGCTGGAGAATGTTATTTTTAAAAAATCGCATTTCTACATCTTTCATTTTCACCATAAACTTCAGAATACCGTATGCATCCAATCTTGCACAGTTCTCTGTAGTGGCTTCGAATGGCTGCGACACTTCCACTGTTTATGCCACTGCGGCATTTCTGGCATGGACTAAGCAGGCAGGTTTACCCCCACCCCACCCCTGCACCTAGATTAGGTTAGAAGCACTGCACGATTTAAGAAGGCAGTAACCCCCGCCCTCACTGCCCCCCCCCCCCCCCCGCCACTGGCAGCGCTGAGGGATTAGTCAGAAGGAGGCCAACACAAGGCCCGGCAACACTTAAGTGGATCTTTCACTAATCTAGGAACAAATGCCGACGCCAAACGCTATGAGCAGTTAGTAATAACACCCAACGATATAAGTCCAATGAATAAAGTAATGAATACATGTATTTCAAAATTGATCAGATTTGCATATATTTCACTGGGAGAGCAACATGGTCAAATGGGAAAGATGTTATGTATGTCTATGGTATAACCTAGAAAAGACCTGCACAAAGTAAGGAGTATATACGGTGTGCTACAGTCAAATAAGCAGCATACATTGTATAACATGTGATCACACACTTGGCGTAATGTGTGAATGTGTAAATATACTTATACGTTTCCTCTGAGTAAGTATCTCTTTTTCAATATGCTGGAAACTAAAACCGTGGACGATTGGAATTTCATTTCGCATTTCAGTTGTCCTCTTAGCACATTTATTGCCTGCAAGTTATGTCAATCTGCTTAGAGAAGACCTATTTGTACCTATTTGTACAGGTTTTCGGTGCACATTGGAAAGAATGTAAAGCCAGTCTGATTAACAGACCGGCCAAAAATGTAGCAATGCCATAAACATTTAGCAGTTTTCTTTCTATTCAGGCTGCAACAATGAATTGATTACAAGTAAACACTCCTAGATACTAGCAATACTTTGCTCAGGAAACTACAAAAGTTTAAATGCCTTGGCATTTTCACTTCCCAATAAATGATTTTAAATTCCTCACCACCAACAGCAGGCCTCAAGTACATGTATACAATTTTTCATTTATCATTGCATTCTTAGTAGTTTGACATAATGGTTGACTAGGAATGAGTATTTTCTCAAGTTTATATCTAAACTACTTAATTTCTTTTAGGTTGGTTTGGAAATATATCGATTACAGATAGACATATCACAATTTGCTGTTTGTTTGTCTACAAAAAAGGCTAAAATGAACCTACAGATATCTAAGATACTGTAAATCAGCCATCAGCACACGAGCATATGACCCTACATCTTGGAAGCACGATTCTAAAGAATGTCAGCTAGCGCCTATAATCATTTAGGCGCGGTAGTCAATGACAGGCTAACGTTTGGAATATCTCCAAGTATACAAGTATAAGAAAGAAACCCACAGCATAAGACAAGAAACCATAAAAATGAAGTTAAGGAACGAAGTTTCAAGGTCAAACAGATTTGACCTGTAGTAACTGACCTAATGAGTGGAGAAACTTTAGGACACAAATAGGACACGTATATTTACCACTTTACCTAATGTTTAATTCGTGTAATACTTGCGTTGTGGTAATCTTGGTGTAATTTCAGTATTAAACTTTTTGTTAGTAAGTTTTACAGTGAATTTCCACAGAATAATACATCCATTTCAATTTCAAATACATAAGATATCCAAATATAAAAGTACTAATTATATAAGTGGCATGCTCATATTCATCGTGGGAAGTCTGATTTCACATTATCTTATCTGTATTTATGTTTTCAGATTTAATGTGATGTTGTAAAGCATGAATACCACACTATTTTTAACACACTATTTTTAACACATTTTTTTATGTTCCTGTTGTCAAGGACAACTTGGAGTATTGCATGGAAAAACTGTTTTCCTCTGACACCAGTTTTTGACACGTATAATTTCAGAGTAAAACATGTATTTCATATAGGTTTCTCTGTGTGTTCCTTCAGACTTCCTAGTAAAAAGGAAATTGATATCTTGTAACCAGAATTTCACAGTGTAAACTCTTCCAATATTAATATAATTTATATGCACTCTTATGAATTAGGAGTATAAGCAAAAAGTTTAATATAGATATATCTTAAAATAACATCTATCAATGGAAGATTTTAGCATGAATACCAATGTTTTATTATCATTTGAATAAAATGGAATGGTTAGGGATTCCCAGACCTTGAGTTATAGTTCTGTGGAAAAAACACTGGCATTGAATGTGAGAGGTTCCAGGGGTGGACCCAGAAATTTTAAAAAGGGGAGGCATGCTAAAGCAAAATGTTTGCCTCTGGGCCCAGGAATTTTACATAAAAAAAAATGTAATACTGCGGTCAAAATAAGCCCATCCCAGTTTATGCCAACAAAAATGTTTACAATTAAATATTATTCTAATTAGTTATTCCCTGAAGAGAATTGAACAATACAAAATTAACCAAAGCAATTTGGTTGACAGATTGCTCTTTGAGTTTCTAAAATGTGACCTTACATTTTGGACTTTTCTCCATAGGAACCAATGGTAAAGCCTGTCAGTCCAACCTATAATGTCCAACCCTGATTGGGTGGAAGACCTGCAAATCAGTCAATTTATAAAATTTAAAAAATGATGTTTTAGTCATACTTGGGGTTATAAAAACACACAATATTTGCTTATTTAAGTAATCTGAAGTCTTGGGAGATAAGGATGGCATTTATGTCTATTTTGTCCGACCCTTGACCAACCCCAGGATAAACCAATCTTGGGATTGGCTTATTGGGGGTAGGGGGGGGGGGCGTGCACATGGCAATGATATTATTCTAAACATCTGGAACATCATGCTTGTATATGTGAACTGCAGGCCCATATACAGCTTGTGCAGACAGGGTCACGTGCTCATATTTTGGTGATCACCACGTGGATGCCCCACCCAGGTGGCTATTAGATATATCCACAATAAAAAGATAGAAATATTCTTTTTATGATTGAATAAGATTTCTTTTTAATTAATAGCCAAAAATCTAAACCATAGATGATTTAAAATTGTAAATAATAGTAAATTCACATTGATCACCAATATGGCGCCCATACTAATTTGGGAAGTGTGACGCCACATGCACAACTTCTATACAGCTTCCGCTGTGTGTGTGGGGGAGGAGGGGGGGGGGGGGTTGGCAAGGTTCCCCAAGTGGGACATTTCAACAATGTCTTACAATTTGTTAGCATTTTTATAATAGAATTTGAGGAAAAGTATTTTTTTTAACAAGAAATTCCTGGTGAGGGGGGGAGGGGGGTGCACCATCCCCCCTGATAAGATAATAAATAAAACGTTAAAGCAACCCAAAACCAATGTGGTCTGATATAATGACAAAATGGTGTAAGTTCCAATTTCTGGTCAAATGCAATGTTTAAGTCTAATTGTAGCATATGATAAAATATAGGCAGTGAAACTTAAACCTTGTTTTTTGTTTTTGCTTTTGTTCTGGGTTTTTGTTTTTGTTCTTGTGTTTACCCTATATATGTGGATCCACACAACATTTTAGTTGTTTACAGCAAGATATGATGACATCACTCTCTTAGGATTTCCCCTACCAACCATATGTGCTCAATTCAGACTTTGTACATTTTCTATTTTTTTCAATGGTGAGTTTCCCTAAACATTCCAGTAAATCAATACCTTTGGGTTACTAACTTATTTATTCTCATTTCTGTACATGTTGTAGGATAAAATTTCATTTGTAATATGTAGCATAATCATGAAATGTAGCTGTAATGATCAGCAATTCAACTCGTGTGAGTCTGGCTATAGGGTCAGACCCCATCAGTGAAATGTACATGACAATATGGTCAGCCATGTACATTTCACTGGACCCAGTTATGGCTCGACACACATTGCAATAAATGATTTTCCATACCACGCCACCTAGTGTGAAACTAAGCTTCAAGGGTGCAGGCCAGATAAGCCTGGGGTTATTTTCTCTTTGAGCATGTTTAAATTGGTGACTGTTAGCCACATGCAACTTTGTAAACCTACAAGGTTAGATAATACCTTCACCATGGGTGCATAGTGCAGAACTTTCTCGTTTAACTGATATATGAATCATTACTTTGGATGTAAGCCTTGTATTTTATAAATATTTTTCAATAATAAAAGTTTTTATTTAATTGTTGGGCAATGGGAGCACACCTCACACCCTTATCAGCATTATGTAATAACCCTCCAACAATCAAGTGTCGCACTACTCCCACCACGTGGGGTGGTTTGTCCAGCCTTCACTTCTGGTTGCTGTTTTATTAAACTGCTTTTAAAAGGACCTGTAGGAACCAGCAAATTGGGTCATGACCCCATTTCTTAGTTCCAGCCTCATCCTCCATGTGGCTTCATGGTGTAGTGGTTAGGACCCTCACCTACAGACCCAAAGGTTGTGGATATGAATCCTGAAACAGTTCATAATTGCCAGCATTTTTCACCCTGGTCAAACCACTTGTTCTTCAGTAATATATCCTTAAAATGCTTAGTTCACTTAGATAGATTTGATTCTGGAATATGCTGTATTTGTGGCATGGAAAAGGTCTTTCAAACTATGGAAGTAATGTAAACCATAATTACTTACAAAATGCAACCCACTACCCACTTCTATTAAAAGGAGTATGTTCTGCAAGTACTTTTGTCAAATGACATCATCATTTCTTGAGTATAACTTGGTCACATGGGGTATTTCCCAGAAGTATTTTAGTCAATGAGCAAATCAAAACAAACCTAAAACTTTGAAGGCATTTTTATCTATCACAAAGTGTCATATGGCACTTAAATGAATATGCAGGGCACTTTAGAATCATCAAGGAGCGTGTTGGAAATGTTCAAAAATGTTGATGAATTTGTGACAATTTATGTAGATAGATATACCATAAGGAGTTTTGAGATTCATACTGAAACCAACATCTAAGACTGCCAAAGAACTAGTTTCCATAACGGTGCAGCATGCCATCAAAATGAAAATCTGTGGGGAGGGATGTAGAAAGGGACTACTACCAGGGGTGGCGACCAAAGAAATTTCATGCATCTTATGCCCACAATTCCAAAATTTGGATTCGTGAAATAACACAATTTTAGATGTGTGACACTTTTTTGGTTAAAAACACTCTAATCAAAGTGCAATTTGTTTCTTATCGATATAATGAAGTGTTTTACATAAATATTCATACTTTATACATGATTTTATATGGACATTTTCCTCCACGAATCCATCACGCATCTTTTTTGCATTTTCACGCATCATTTTTTTAGATGCGTGATCGTTTTCTGGAGCAACTTGTGGACGCATTTAGATGCATGAGATTTCTTTGGTCGGCACCCCAGGTCCCTGCATGCACTGCCATGCACCTAGTACTGAGTGAGCTATCACTCACACACCTAGACCTGCCCACCTGCAGGTGCAGGTGACACCCATGTGCTGATCATGTATGGCTGAGACATCACCTAAACAGAGCATAACTGATACAAATGAATTATGAAAAGAACGCAACTGATACAATGTAATTATGTGTGGCCATGATGAACCCTAAAAAGAATGTAGCTACGATATGCTGATAAGATTATATAGAGACACAGCTTAAAGAGATCATAACTGACACATACTGACTGAGGGGGTTCTATGGTTTCATAAATGTGTCATGTCTTCATAAATTTTACACTTATGATGTTCTTATTACACTGATGCTCCTAGGTCTGACATATAGTCTACCACTTATAAATTCCTTTTTGTAGAAAATTAAATACAAATAAGATGACAGGCTTAGTGTTGATTAAATTCAGGCCAACCTGCTCCCAACAAAACCACATTTCACCTGCTGTGTTCAATGTGTATAAAAATCAGAGAAAAACATGCTAAATGGAAAGAATCTTAACATCAAAATCCTTAGAATCCTTACTTTATTATACATATATACATTACGTATATAAAGGAATCACCATTGAAAGATGAGACCAATGTTTTTACAGACAGCTGCACATGGAAATCCTATGTGAAAAGCCCTATGATCAACCCTCAATCATGGCCATGCTAAAATGTCGCTAATATTGATTTGTTCTATGTAAATATTGATTTGTTCTTTTTTTCGTAACTTCTGAGATGAAAAATATAATGCAACATGCGATGACCATTCCACTGGTCATGTCAAGCACGACGGCCTTTACTTTCAGTATCTGATCGAGTATGCTACTAACACCCCCCACCCTTCTAAAGTCGCATTTAAGTGGGCATACTACACAACAGAAGTTGACATTGGTCACACACAAACACTAATCTATCCGTGTGTCCACCGTTTTCCAGAATTGGCAGGCATAAATAAAGGACAACAAAGCGCAGGAGTCAAGGTCTGAGTGTTTACCGTTCCTTTAGCACCTCTCGAGCTAACACTTACACCTACGAATGTTGGCATAACATGTTAACCTGCCAATAGGACGCTGTACATTGTGGAGGGGGGAGAGGTCGACAGAGAATAACTATTGGATTGGAAGAATTAGTTCTCTAAAGATTTGAATATGTGAAATATGATGCTAGAAAATTATACAAACAAAACACTTTGCAAGCTAAAGGTCGGGTCAAACTGAATATATTGAGGTTCTAAGTGGGAAGGTGGGTAAGTCAATTTTAAGAACTAGTGTTCTATAGGGAGGTCGTGAGTTGAATGCTGGTACATCTTTTCAAATCCCCCATTCTGGCCCCAGTGACCTTAAACCTCTCAACAGACAAGGACTGTGTAACCCAGGGGGATGAAAAAGGTGGCAGACGAGGGTTCCCACCTCTCTGTTTAGTAGCTAACCCATTCAACCATTTCTTACCTGATGGCTAAATCCCTATTTTGTTTGTTTGTGGGATTAGTTTAACATCAGGCCAACCCTTCAGGATTCTTTTACCAGACTGCACAAGGTAAAGCCTTTTAGCTCATTTTACGCCACAGGGGCGGTGACCGAATCTATGAAATGAGGTGCCTATTTGTGGCAGTGGGACCCAATGCCCTCTTTATAGTGCTGCCACACTGAGATATCATGTCGTAGGCCCACACAATTCCCCACCCAGTCACATTATACTGACACGAGGCTGACCAGTTATGTTTCGTGGTTCTTACTTTATACCAAGTGCCAGGCAAGCAGTGACCGCTACCATTATCAGTGTTGGAGGGGTCACAAACCTTGTATGTATATAGGATATATCAAGACTGGAAAGCTTCTCTGTGACCCTATGTGACCGTTCCCCTGGTGGTTGGTTGTATCAACTATGACCAGGGTCTGGCTATTATCAATGTAATTGTGGAATAGCCAGTGGCACCACACTGGCTATTTTTAACATGGACATAATGGTCAATCCAAATCTAGTCCAACCAAGGGCCAGGTGGCAGGCCTGTAGTGCTTAACAGGTTTACCCCTGGCTTTCCAGTCTCGATATATCCTATATATATACATACAAGGTCTCTGGAGGGGTCTAGCTTGTCCCCCGAGTGGCCTGAAGTGGGGGACAATGGCCGCCCCCATGGTGCATCTCACTACAGGCCTTATAATAATAACCCTGTTCATCGTGAAATACAAACATCGCCTTGCGGTTTAGGAGTTATGTTAGGAAATTTGGTTCCCATACAGGTCTTGTATTCATGGCCTTATATGCAGCACTAATAAAACGTTTTCTAAACATTGAACACCTGCACACTGAAGGATGTTTCATTATGGTAATTGTGTTTAGAAACTAACTGCTGATTTTTGACCTATTCAAGACAAAACTATTTCTTTACTAAATACGATTTTGCAGGACATTGATTAACATAGTCTACACATCTATCACCATACCAGTGGCGGATCCTGAGTTTGAAAAAGGGTCTGGTGCACAAATGTGACCAGCTGAGGGAAAGAGTACTTAACCTAATATTTAAGGAGATATGAGTAGAATTATGAAGGAATTCTTTTATTGGCCCTCTATAGATGGGCTGTGGAATCCCTTTGATGGTTATTTGGGTGCTGGCTGATTTATGGTCCTACCTGCCATAAACCAGCAGCTGCGAAGCATGTGGGAATTTGGGTAGGAATTCCCACCTAAAATGGTTGCTGGGTAACAGTCCTAGTTTGAGCACCTTGGACGTAACTACAGTCTACCAGTATATGTACCCCATCGGGAGGGGTGTCTCAGGGGAAATTGTTCCCCAGTAGATAGATAACCACAGATAACGGCAACTGGAAAATACCCTATTGTTGGGGTGTTTTGTGTTAAATTTATTGACCATTGGTATTAGGTATGTATAAGTCACTTTTTTTTCTTTTAGTAATGAACTGAAAAACAGAGGCAACTCTGATGTTTGTTACTGAATAAAATTCATTTAAAAAAAAGAAAAAACGCTCCTTTAATTCACGCCGATAAGAGGTGGCCATGGAGGGGACACTGCTGGTCGCCACGGTTGGCGGTGATAAATTGGCGTGATGCTCCTATGTTTACCCCTTCAATAACACATGACAATAAAGACTCATTTTGTTGGGATGAATGGTTACTTTGTTAAAAGAAAGAAACCTTTACGATTTAAAGAGGTCTGCATTTATATATTATCTAATAAGGGATTAGGAGTAAAGCCTGTATTCCACGGTGCATTCATGACCTTGCGTTCATCATTTTACTTGCGGTGCTATTTGCATTGATACTTACGTTCATGGAACGCAAGTATAAGGCTATATTCCATGATGCATTAAGTGGCACTTGCTTTGCCTCTAATTAGGAAACGCAAGTTTGCTTGTGCAAATTTACCAACATGTTGGTACATTTGCACAAGTTTGCTTTGCACATTAGGTGGCAGCACCAACCCCGTTTTCTTCAATCCTACAAAGTTTATTATCTATCTTTTCAAAAAAGGTATGTGGTAGATAAAGCATGAGTGAGACAGGTTACGTGAAATAACCTACGAGGCGGTAGCCGAGTGGGTATTTCAAGTATAACTGGTCTCACAAGTGCTTTTTCTGACATAAACCACGGGAATTCTAATGCACTTTTACTCATAACTTTTTAGATATTTGTTGTATCACACAACAGAATGCAAGTTATTGTAGCTAAGAACCTTGTGGGATTAAATCATGTGTCAAATATCTGATTCCTGGAAGTTTTCAATTTTTTATGATTTAATGAAAAATAAAAGTGAATTATTCCCATTATCTTTATGTTTCATTTAATCATAGAAAATAGAAATGTTTTTGAAATCAAATATGTGATGTGTATTTTGTTCACAAGATTACTGGCTACATGTACTCGCTTACTGTTCATAGTTTTTATGAATATTAAAAGAGTTAGAAGCAAAAGTGTAACAATAAATGGGTCTGACATTCCACTCCCAGTCCCATTACAGTGGAAGGAAGCAATCTGCAACCTTTGCACCTCCGCTCCGGGAATATAGTCCGTGAGAGTATAACTTTCGGTAAAAGCTGTCGATGCGGCAGAGTGGGAAGGAAAGTTTGCGCTGTGAGATTAAAGGTTTCCGCTCCACTGCACCCAATACGTGATATAACCACGGCCTAGTTCCTTTGTTCTCCCCGTCAACCGTGGTTTATGGCTATTTAAATCACCACGCGGATGCTATGGCAATAGTGCTGTAACTTTTACCTCTGCGCTGACATGAGAGGCCTTGCATGGGAGAACCTATCCCACAGTCTCAACCGGCATTACAGGACTCACTGCTCCTGCCACATGGTGAGCATTCTTAGCACCAATTTTTGTATTTAATGGGAAAGGCAGGGGGACATGTAGTCATATATTGGCTGTGTGGTGCCACTTATAAAACATGTACCAGTAAAATCATTGGCTGTATGCTGCCACTTAGAGGTACCCATAGGCCTTTAGACTCTATGCTGCCACTAATAGGCCTATGGCAAGCTCTATGCTGCCACTAATAGGCCTATGGCTAGTTTCTATGCATGGTGCCACTAATGGACCTATAGGTTCTATGCATGGTGCCACTAATGGACCTATAGGTTCTATGCATGGTGCCACTAATGGACCTATAGGTTCTATGCATGGTGCCACTAATGGACCTATAGGTTCTATGCATGGTGCCACTAATGGACCTATAGGTTCTATGCATGGTGCCACTAATGGACCTATAGGTTCTATGCATGGTGCCACTAATGGACCTATAGGTTCTATGCATGGTGCCACTAATGGACCTATAGGTTCTATGCATGGTGCCACTAATGGACCTATAGGTTCTATGCATGGTGCCACTAATGGACCTATAGGTTCTATGGTGCCACTAATGGACCTATAGGTTCTATGGTGCCACTAATGGACCTATAGGTTCTATGGTGCCACTAATGGACCTATAGGTTCTATGGTGCCACTAATGGACCTATAGGTTCTATGGTGCCACTAATGGACCTATAGGTTCTATGGTGCCACTAATGGACCTATAGGTTCTATGGTGCCACTAATGGACCTATAGGTTCTATGGTGCGTCTAATGGACCTATAGGTTCTATGGTGCGTCTAATGGACCTATAGGTTCTATGGTGCGTCTAATGGACCTATAGGTTCTATGGTGCGTCTAATGGACCTATAGGTTTTATGGTGCCACTAATGGACCTATAGGTTCTATGGTGCGTCTAATGGACCTATAGGTTTTATGGTGCCACTAATGGACCTATAGGTTCTATGGTGCGTCTAATGGACCTATAGGTTCTATGGTGCCACTAATGGACCTATAGGCTCTATGGTGCGGCCTTACAGGTAAACATGGGCCAAAAGGGCTATCATGCCACTGGAAGTTATACATACACTCTATGGTGCCACTTGGACTACATAGTGGCACCATAGAGCCTATAGAGGCCTAAGACTACAATAGGCCTATATATGGTGCCACTGAGAGGCATACTTAGGCCTAGGCTCTATGGTACCACTGAGGGGCATAGGTAGGTCTATAGGTGCTATGGTGCCACTGAGAGGTAATATACATAGGCACCATAGAGCCTATATATAGGCCTGTGTAGTCTTAATGGCACTATAGAGCCTATGTGTAACTCCCAGTGGCATGATAGAGATATACAAGTGGCACCATAGAGCCTATACATGGGCCTATGTTTAAACATCTTTTGAATCCTAGTGGCACCACAGAGCCTATATCCTATGCCTATCGATACCTTGATCTTATTCTTAGTGAAACCATAGAGCCTATGTGTAAGTGATGGGCCTGCATGTCCCCTCCCCTCTACATTAATGTTTGTGGGTCCCCTTACCCCTTGCATTGATGTTTGTGGACCCCACCATTCAATTCCCGGATCTGCCCAGCCTATGTATATAATTTCATAATATATATGACTGCTTACATACCCTATACACCCCTACACAAACCTGCACCCCCCCCCTCAACACCCCCTACTCAACACCCCCTCTCAACCCCCACCCCCACCCCACTCAACCCTGCCCCCACTCTCCCCTGCCTCCCCCCACCCCCTCCCAACTCTCCCCTCAACCCCCCTCCCATCACCATTATTATGGTACATTCCCCTTGCAATACCTGTGGGGTGGTGCCACTGCTGCATGGTGCCATTCCCTTAGTGTCAAATACATCCACACGGTGGCAGCAGCAGTAGTGTGCTCTCTCATGCCAGTGGAGGTAGGCTCTGTGAGGCTCAGAAGTATGCCATGTCAAATTTAAGGAATACCCCATGTCATGTCGTTTATTTTTTCTTCCTGTCACTAAGCCCCATGTCGCATGTCGAATTTAAGAAATGGCCATGTCGCCTTGTCGATTTTAAGGGTCTACACCCCCACTGACATCCGCCATCCGTGTAGTCTCAGTTAGCTATAGGTCTACAGCAAGGAGGAAGGACCGTTACCTGTCTTTGGCAGTGTTGCCACCTTTTTGAGATGTAATCCCTGTAATTCAAGTGCCGAAGGCATTTGTTTCACCACAAATGATATTTATCGTTAGACATAAGGAATTTAATGTGAATTTAAGCCCCATACCCACTAGGCGATTTTATCGTTGATGGGCAATTGGTGACTGGGAGAATTGCTGGCGAAATTGGCAGGCGACCGGATTATCACAGGCGACTCCTCTTGGGTATAGTGCGCATCCTGGGCGACTGGCATGGGATCAGCGCTAAAATTGACAGTAAAATATCAAAATTGCTTGATATTACAGTTGCCCAACGACGACGACGTTCATTCTCCCAGTCATCCGTCACCCATCGCCCATCGACGGTAAAATCACCTAGTGTGTATAGGGCATAAAGATATAAAAGAAATCTTTAAAAAATTAAAGATAGTGACTGTAATCTACATACTGAGTGTCTAGCCCGGTTCTTGTGAATATATATGGGATTCGTAGATGGTTGGTTGGTTATTGGTTGCTTTACACCCTAATTAACTGCCAGGGTCATATCAAGGGTGGTGATGGTGATCGAATCTATGAGAAGGTAGAGACCATACCCCTACACTTTTACCGAGGCAGGTGTTCTTTAATGTGCATGGTCCCATAGGCAGGGCCATACACACAACAGCCGGTGGCCCAGGGGCCTTTGATAACCCTGTTGTTGTCACAGGGAGACATGCAGAGGGGCATAGCAGCTAGTCCAGCACAGCCCAGGATCGAACCCGGGCCACCCACGCAACAGGCGGACACTCTAACCACTTCACCACCCCACACGCCTGGGATTCGTAGATTTCATATTCACTATTCAGTGCTCAGTGCAGTCTCTAATATGATCCAGTGGTTCAACATACTCGGCGCACGGCTCTCAGTACCAAATGAGTGGTGCATCTCCCCGAGGGGTGGGGGGTTCTACTCTGGATATGGGTTGGATATGGGTACAAACTGCTATGGCTCAAATAGTGGGACTGTAGAATAATCAACCCACCTTTTAGGGGAGCGGTCACTGATATGATTATTATCTTTTATACTAGATTAAGAAAATAGTGTTTGCAATTCAACACCTTCACAATGCCTCTGAAAAAACACTATTGAGTTCAGAAGTATGCCCACAAAAGTTGTTGATACATGCTTTGTTTGGAGGGGCTGTCCATAAGATTTCCTGAAACGGAGTGACGGGGGGGGGGGGGGGGGGGGAGTCGAGTATGCCTATCCCACAATAGTTTCGCAGTTGGCACCTGCATTCAAAGACTGTGTGCTTTTCTTCACCCCCCCCTCCCGGTCACCTCTAGCCATTAAAAAAAAATCTGTTACTACAATGTATAAATCATATTCGCAATAGATAAAATCTTATCCCTAGACTTGGAAAATGTAACGAAAATATACACAAAGCAATAGACATAGATTCATGCGTGTATTTATGATTTATTGATTACCAAATATATGTGCTCATGTCAAAAAAGTATGCTCCACCCTGTCCTACCCCTCCTCCTAACTTCCAATCGAATCTACATGAATTTTGACCATGTTTAATGACATGTCTCGATAACTCCCTACGGCATGATCAGTAAAATACAGTTTTCACTGATCTGCAGAGCAAAATGAGTAATGAACTAGAAGACTTATGCCACCGGTAAAATGACCAGGCCCTCCACTAGGTGGCGGTAAAGACGCTTGGGGCGGTCAGGGCCACCCGGTCAGTGGCGCCGCTGGCGGCCGGCGGGGGAACTGTAAGCAGGAGGAGGAGACGGGCTGTGAGCCCCCCATACCCGGCCCTACCCCCGAGACGGACGGCCACACCGCCCCACGCCCGCTACCAGGACAGTCTGCTGTGGACATCACGCCCAGAAGGAGCCTGTCAAGGTGCGGGAGATGGTGACAGAGGTGTGCAGACCCCGGGCTACAGGTGTGAGCACGGAGTGACGGGCCCCGCAGCCCGGCTGGTCCCGGCCCTCCAGGGCAGGACCCCCCCCCCCCCCCCCCCACCCACCCCCTACCTTCACTGCCCGGCACTGCGGTGGTCGTAGCACCGTGCAGGAGGAGGAGGAGTGTGGACAGCTGACCTCACCTTCTCTGGTCTGCTGCTGGACCCGGCAGGAGCACTGCCGCCGGGAGGTATAAGACAGATCTGTGGCGGATGTACAGTAGGGGCCAACGTGTGTCAGCTGATGTGACACCTCAGTCAATATCAATCATATTGGAAAGTATATCATATTCTGGCATCTGCTAATTACAGTGCACATGAAAGTACATGTATACATTTGTTCGCATCTAATGATGTGAAAAGCGCACGTTGTTGTTATTGCCTTACAAAGTATATATTGGTGCATTAGAATGGCCCCAAGTACATAATAAATGGATATAACAAACTACCATCTGGATGAAGAGTGAGGGAACCTCTTGGAGTGTATCTCGTGACTCTGGAGACCAGGATTATAAGGTGGTCAGGCGATGCTTGGCACCTGCTCCCGGACACAACAGCACCAAGCAAACACTGCTCAACATCAACACTTTTAAGGTGAGTTCTTTTTCTGTTGTTCAATATTTTTTGGATGTTCTGCATTCTCGTCAGATAAGGGATAATTGGGATCATTGGATGTTTGGCCTCACAAATATGTCCAATTGACAAGCCCCAGGGCGGGAGTGACCGGCTTGCCATCTGACATGTCGTAGGGGGATCACATGAGAACTTGAGGGTATCAGAAGTAACTGGAGGGGCGGGAAGGTATACGAGCTCTAGAATTTTGAATTAAAAAGGCTCATTATGGCAACAATTAGAGGGGTTGGCGCGTCAGCTTCCCCCCCCCCCTCACTAGATCCCTACCTGATTCTAGGCCTAATGCCAAACAGGGGCGGATCCAGGAGTTTTCAAAAGTGTTGGCGTGCTATAGCAAAATATTTACATCAAATTTAGCTAATTTTATGCATTAACAAATTAGAAATTTGTGCAAATTTTACGCCTGGCACGCACTCCCCCCCCCCCCTAAATCCACGCCTGCCAAGTACGAATATAAATATAATAATAAAGGAATCGGTTTGTTGTAGGCAGCTGCGGGAAAACAAAGCAAACTAGATTGTAGCATCTCCCAAGGCATGTGGGCCCACTTCACACTCGGAATCCAAACGGATCTAGCCAGGCCTGTGGTTGCCATGGCACCGGGCAGAAATCTCAGGTTGCAGATCTGTGCAGCGATAATCTTCATGCACCGGTTGTCATGGCAACAGGAAAATGACGTGACAATACTAAAAGTATCGATCAGTAAATGGCATGCCTCCAGTATGCTGCTGGTCCACAGCGAAAGGGTTGGCTGTCACCGGGTACCTGTGGTGTGCTGCAGGGTCAAGGTGGGGGAGACCTCCCCTGTCACTGCCCTGTCAAAGGGTCAAGGTGTGGGGGTACCTCACCTGTCACTGCCCTGTCAAAGGGTCAAGGTGGGGGAGACCTCACCTGTCACTGCCCTGTCAAAGGGTCAAGGTGGGGGGAGACCTCACCTGTCACTGCCCTGTCAAAGGGTCAAGGTGGGGGAGACCTCACCTTTCACTGCCCTGTCAAAGGGTCAAGGTGGGGGGAGACCTCACCTGTCACTGCCCTGTCAAAGGGTCAAGGTGGGGGGAGACCTCACCTGTCACTGCCCTGTCAAAGGGTCAAGGTGGGGGAGACCTCACCTTTCACTGCCCTGTCAAAGGGTCAAGGTGGGGGGAGACCTCACCTGTCACTGCCCTGTCAAAGGGTCAAGGTGGGGGAGACCTCACCTTTCACTGCCCTGTCAAAGGGTCAAGGTGGGGGGAGACCTCACCTGTCACTGCCCTGTCAAAGGGTCAAGGTGGGGGGAGACCTCACCTGTCACTGCCCTGTCAAAGGGTCAAGGTGGGGGAGACCTCACCTTTCACTGCCCTGTCAAAGGGTCAAGGTGGGGGGAGACCTCACCTGTCACTGCCCTGTCAAAGGGTCAAGGTGGGGGAGACCTCACCTTTCACTGCCCTGTCAAAGGGTCAAGGTGGGGGGAGACCTCACCTGTCACTGCCCTGTCAAAGGGTCAAGGTGGGGGAGACCTCACCTGTCACTGCCCTGTCAAAGGGTCAAGGTGGGGGAGACCTCCCCTGTCACTGGCCTGTCAAAGGGTCAAGGTGGGGGAGACTTCTACTGTCACTGCCCTGTCAAAGGGTCAAGGTGGGGGAGACCTCACCTGTCACTGCCCTGTCAAAGGGTCAAGGTGGGGGAGACCTCACCTGTCACTGCCCCGTCAAAGGGTCAAGGTGGGGGAGACCTCACCTGTCACTGCCCTGTCAAAGGGTCAAGGTGGGGGGAGACCGCCCCCTGTCACTGCCCTGTCAAAGGGTCAAGGTGGGGGGAGACCTCACCTGTCACTGCCCTGTCAAAGGGTCAAGGTGGGGGAGACGTCCCCTGTCACTGCCCTGTCAAAGGGTCAAGGTGGGGGGGACCTCCCCTGTCACTGCCCTGTCAAAGGGTCAAGGTGGGGGAGACCTCCCCTGTCACTGCCCTGTCAAAGGGTCAAGGTGGGGGAGACCTCACCTGTCACTGCCCTGTCAAAGGGTCAAGGTGGGGGAGACCTCACCTTTCACTGCCCTGTCAAAGGGTCAAGGTCGGGGAGACCTCACCTGTCACTGCCCTGTCAAAGGGTCAAGGTGGGGGAGACCTCACCTGTCACTGCCCCCTCAAAGGGTCAAGGTGGGGGGAGACCTCACCTGTCACTGCCCTGTCAAAGGGTCAAGGTGGGGGAGACCTCACCTGTCACTGCCCTGTCAAAGGGTCAAGGTGGGGGTAGACCTCACCTTTCACTGCCCTGTCAAAGTGTCAAGGTGGGGGGAGACCTCCCCTGTCACTGTCCTGTCAAAGGGTCAAGGTGGGGGAGACCTCACCTGTCACTGCCCTTTCAAAGGGTCAAGGTGGGGGAGACCTCACCTGTCACTGTCCTGTCAAAGGGTCAAGGTGGGGGAGACCTCACCTGTCACTGCCCTTTCAAAGGGTCAAGGTGGGGGAGACCTCACCTGTCACTGCCCTTTCAAAGGGTCAAGGTGGGGGAGACCTCACCTGTCACTGCCCTGTCAAAGGGTCAAGGTGGGGGGAGACCGCCCCTGTCACTGCCCTGTCAAAGGGTTAAGGTGGGGGGAGACCTCACCTGTCACTGCCCTGTCAAAGGGTCAAGGTGGGGGGAGACCTCACCTGTCACTGCCCTGTCAAAGGGTCAAGGTGGGGGAGACGTCTACTGTGACTGCCCTGTCAAAGGATCACAAGTGTACTATTTGAAGACATTTTACAGGCTGACCCCTCTACCCTCTACAGGCTGACCCCTCTACCCTCCACATTTCGTTGGACGATGAGGATGCAATATTTGTGATGAATTGTACTTTCATGTTAACAATTATTAATTGGCATTGTAATTGCTTCTTATTTCAGGTGAGTGTCCACCCTTGTAGACTTGAGAAGTAAGTACCAGACAGCTACATCACCCGCACGACGTATCAGGGGCAGATACAGGATATTTAAAAAAAAAGAAAAAGGGGGGGCGGGGGGGGGGTCAGCCTAAAGGCTAAGTACTAGAACCGCATGCAATCGCACGTGGTTTCCCCCCCTCTTTTTGTAGTTTAGGGTCCACCAAAAGAGGGGGGTCAGGACCCTCAGGACCCTTCCCCCTGGACCCGCTCCTTCAAATCTCAAGCCCACCTCAATCCTTTGTAGTCAGCCAGCGTGCAATAACAATCACTTCAATGACAAGAAGCACGAGCCCGGCCATCTAATAGCCTAGCTACCCAATCGGCGATCCCTGTATCTAGGGTTTGGACTCAATTTTTTATCATAATTTTAAATCGATACAAAATTTTGAAAATTTTCCTGGGCAAACAAAAAAGACAGGTGATTTATTTTTGGTAGTTCTTACTAACCTCAAGGTCTAACACTTTGCATATTTACAAGATCACAGATTAATTCTTTTGTGGACCAATTCATGTAACTTTAAAATAACTCTATTTAATTTTCCTGGGTTACCAATTAAAGTTAGGGGATTTAAAAAATTGTGATAATTTTCTGGGTGCTTGGGCTTATGAAAAAGTAGAAACAAACCAACAAATTTCACATGTCAAAACCATGCAAAGTAGTTTGATAAGTAAACTGTATTGGTTGATTTGGTTGTTTCATCTAAGTTATTTTCAGTATACATGTTTACCAAAAGACCATTCACTAGGGTCATTGTTTGTATAAGATAAACAGTGTAAGCATCAGTAAAACACCCATGCCCAGAGGGCAACATGTGCTAGATTCACTAGGGTAATTGTTTGTATAAGATAAACAGTGTAAGCATCAGTAAAACACCCATGCCCCAGGGGCAACATGTGCCAGATCAATTGCCCCCAAGGGCATAATGTGCTAGATCAATTAACACACATGCCTTCCTAATTGTTGATAAACAGTCTGGGCCTTTGATCTACTGAAACCTGGAAATGCTAACATAAAAGCAGCAAGAACATTTAAATTCACTAACAAAAAAGGCTCATTTATCATGCTTTGAGAAAATAGTTTGTTTCAGTATGCCCAAGTTCAAACGTTGAAGTGTTTTCCAATAGTGCTTTTATGTTTTCAATAAAATTGTACAGTAAACTTTACCTCCGAATTTGGTGACAAAATGACATTACAGACAGCCAATACTATAGGAAAACCACTGTCCAAAAAGGTCTTTTGTGACATCACAACTGTTGCAAGTGACTTAAGGCCCAGTAAAAGGCTCCCGGAGGATCGCCTTTTAATAAGAAACCCAAGTGCCATGATATATTCTTGAAATAATCCTTCATAGACATTGAACAATTACCTCAGTAACGGTCAACTGGCTTTTGAGATATTTTCGAGGGGATTAAATCTGTTACCATGGCTACACGCCATATGGGGCTACCATTATATAGATCAGGTTTGGTGCCGCACTAAGAAACCAAAATTAATATCATCAGAGCTTGTCTGGCATCATTGGCGGTTCTTTTGGCGAGAAATACGGACAGAATATGTAGTGTTATTGGGATTTGGCGGTAACCATGGTGATAAGAAGATCAAAGGATGGGCACCTGGGCCTAAGTAGTGCGCCGGAGATGCTATACTGTCAGTCATGCGGTCGTTTTACCGCCAGGAGGCGTTGTGCTGCCGACCTGACTAAAACATCGTCTGCGTCTTGTGAGGCGGAAACCCAGCAAGACGTTATCACACCTTGGGAAGGTATCGCAAGATAGCAACCGACCAGTTTCCACGTCCTACTTGTTTGTGAAAAGACATTAAAGGATAAGTAAATCCTTTAATGTCTTTTCACAAACAAGTTATGGGAGGCGTAATCTGATTTAAGCCCTATGTATCATTGTATGTATGTCAATGTGACAAAAACTGTCAGCATATATACACAAGACGTTCCCTAAGGGTGAAACACACAAACTAGAGAGGCCAAGTGGCAGAGCCCAGTGAATGCAGCAATCTGATTGGCTGATACTAGTCTTGATAGCTCCATAAATTGGACAAAGCCAATGCTGTATTAGGCACATGGTTGCATCGCCAGGCCCAAACACTATTTTGCCTAATAACGATCTAAATAAAGAATCATAAATCCAAAGAGAAATGGAGAGAAGCTTTGTGGTGCACTATTTATTGACACCTTAATGCGTTCTCATAGTGCATAGATAGAAGAGGAATTATGCATCAAATCCCATGCCAGCATGTGTTCACCAGAGGTGATTCAAGTCAGCTTTTGGAGATTTGCACTCGGCCCACCTTTGAGTTCCCATAGTTTTTACCATACTACTTCTAAAATGATAAGTCATACCAAGAACCAATGAAATAGGCTGCTACCAGCCTGCAAATCCCGTTGTTTTTTTTGGTAAACTGTTTATTTAAAGACCCTGTGGGAACCAGCAAATTAGGTTGTGACCCCTTTATTTATTCCCACTCTCATCCTCTAAGTGGCTTAATGATGTAGTGGTTAGGATCCCCACCTCCAAACCCAAAGGTTGCGGGTTTGAATCCTGAAAGAGCTTGTCATTGCCAGTATTTTTCAGCCTGGCGAAACCACTTGTTATATATAACGTCTGATCATGTGTAAGTGTCATGGCTACCCGGTGGGTGGGCTGTTGGACCCTACAGGAGGCCCTCATTCTTCAGGGGTCTATCGGGGTTCCATGTGCCTAAGCACTATATAATGACCAGAGCTATGGAAACTGCCCCTACGTTTTTCATCATAAACATTTTGTAACAATAGAGCTTTTGCAACACACACAGATCTTAACACCCCGATCCGTATCCCGATGAGTTAGATTGGATTGGCTAGAACAATTCGCAGCTACCTATAGTAGGTAGCACTAGTAAATGTAGTCAGTGTTTCTATTGCTATCACGTTTGCCAGTGCATCTAAAAGAACTTGCCCTCTCAGACTATGTTACATAAGCAATTCCTGGCTATTTATGGAAAAGGGAGAGGTGGATCCGTGAGGCCTCCCATAGCACATGAATGTATTTTCCCAATGAACCTTTATGATTTTTCCTCATCAATTTTCATTATGCCATCCTGAATACATCTTTATTCCTTACAGATTGATAAGAGACAATTTTTATTCTTATTTGAGACACAATCTAATAGTAAGTAATGGGCAGGAGATCCGTGTGCATGTGTGTCCCTGATCAGCAGGCCCACAGGTAGGAGCAGTAGACTGTGACGTGGGGCCAGTGAGGTCTACCTACCTACACACACACACACTGCTATTTATCAAAATATACATACACAGAATCAACTTATGACATGCCTGCTAATTTTCACATTCGTATTTAACAAATTCTTCTTCTAAACAATTATAGTCCTGATACATTTGATTGAAAAAATATTGGACTCTTTTATTGCTTGCCTCATCGCTGTAACTGTACAAGTGGACCATTCATCTAGATTCCTTTAGATCCGTATCGGGAACGGGGATTGACATCGGGGTGTGTTGCAAAAACTCTCTAATGTTACTTGTTACTCATCAGTGTTTCTACTAGATTTTACAGGCATTACAGGATATAAAGAATAAAATTAACCTAACATAATATAAAACTGAACACATTAAATTAGATGTCAAATTGTACCTTTTCCGGTCTTGAAATCAGTTTATTCCCAAAACTTATCTAAAATACTTCAGACACCAGTCAAAAATTGGCCCAGATTGAAAGAAAAATACTAAAGAATATAAAGTTGGGCCAACTGATCAGAGAGAAGTTTTTGAGTAAGCGTTCACCAGGTGACTACAGGTAAGAGCCCCATGCTGGCCCACCGTGGGCCTCTTACTGCATACAAATTCCCGCAGTAGACCAATGGCCCAATGTGAACAAGCCCAGTTCAGGTCAGCCTGTAGAGGGTAGAGGGGTCAGCCTGTAGAGGGTAGAGGGGTCAGCATGTAGAGGGTAGAGGGGTCAGCCTGTAGAGGGGTCAGCCTGTAGAGGGGTCAGCCTGTAGAGGGGTCAGCCTGTAGAGGGGGTCAGCCTGTAGAGGGGTCAGCCTGTAGAGGGTAGAGGGGTCAGCATGCAGAGGGGTCAGTGTGTACAGGGTAGAGTGGTCAACCTGTGGAGGGTAGAGGGGTCAGCCTGTAGAGGGTAGAGGGGTCAGCCTGTAGAGGGGTCAGCATGTAGACGGTAAAGGGGTCAGCATGTAGAGGGTAGAGGGGTCAGCCTGTAGACGGTAGAGGGGTCAGCCTGTAGAGGGTAGAGGGGTCAGCCTGTAGAGGGTAGAGGGGTCAGCCTGTAGAGGGTAGAGGGGTCAGCCTGTAGAGGGTAGAGGGGTCAGCCTGTAGAGGGTAGAGGGGTCAGCCTGTAGAGGGGTCAGCCTGTAGAGGGGTCAGCCTGTAGAGGGTAGAGGGGTCAGCATGCAGAGGGGTCAGTGTGTACAGGGTAGAGTGGTCAACCTGTGGAGGGTAGAGGGGTCAGCCTGTAGAGGGTAGAGGGGTCAGCCTGTAGAGGGGTCAGCATGTAGACGGTAGAGGGGTCAGCATGTAGAGGGTAGAGGGGTCAGCCTGTAGAGGGTAGAGGGGTCAGCCTGTAGAGGGTAGAGGGGTCAGCCTGTAGAGGGTAGAGGGGTCAGCCTGTAGAGGGGTCAGCCTGTAGAGGGGTCAGCCTGTAGAGGGTAGAGGGGTCAGCCTGTAGAGGGTAGAGGGGTCAGCCTGTAGAGGGTAGAGGGGTCAGCCTGTAGAGGGTAGAGGGGTCAGCCTGTAGAGGGTAGAGGGGTCAGCCTGTAGAGGGTAGAGGGGTCAGCCTGTAGAGGGTAGAGGGGTCAGCCTGTAGAGGGTAGAGGGGTCAGCCTGTAGAGGATAGAGGGGTTAGCCTGTAGTTGCTTACAGAGGGGCAGAGCGGTCGGATGATGTGTATGGCCTGTGGTAGGGCAGTGGTGTTTGGGGGATAGTCTGTCCACCTGGCTGGTTCTGGTTTGAGGCCGCCTGGAAGGCAGCCAACAGACGTGTGTTTACAGCTCAGGTGTGAAATATCACTTCTACACAGGTGTGAAATGTCAGCCTCCCGAACCTGACCTTGCCAACACAGCAGGGGTACCTCAGAAAAGGATTCACATACAGTTAGTTATATTTCTGAGAAATTATGTCTTACAAGAGAAGAGGAGCTGGGGGAGGCGTCCCCAGGTAAATAAATATATAAAAGTCTCAATATACTGGTCAAAAATATCAGATGGCTAAGTCAAGCAAAACTTATTTTCAGAGGTTGTGCAGATGGTCATAGGGTAAACCTAAAGTACACAGAATGCTCTTTCATTTTAGGTGTCTTTCAAGTATGTCCCCCAATTAAAGAGAGTTTGATTGCCCATGGTTGTGGTACCATGTGACGTGCCATATGCATTTCAATAATGGTAGTTGGCTACATTTTCTTGTATATTTGGGAATTGGGAGGTCCCGGTTTGATTGTTTTAACCATTTTACCATGGATGAGAAAATATTCCTTCTGTTGTTAGCAGTTGGTACTGGGACACAGGGGTACCCCCAGTGGTATCAGCAGACAGGACTGAGACAGAAATGCATCTCCTGCGATGTCAACAGTCAGTACTGTTTGGTACTGGGACTCACGACACTGTGTTCTCAATGGTTTGCACTGGGACATTTCTGGATTTTATTTTGTACCATAATTTTTCTCAAGTTTGTAGCTATGAGCAGAACATATTGCAATATTTAAGATATTTGTAACCAGAATCGATTTCTAGTATCAGAATGTACATAATATAACATTTTCTTCTTTTCTACTCCGGAACGTTGGTTTTAAAATTTCCAGATTTTTCATGTTTACAGAGTAGCAGTGGTTGATACAGGGACTCACAGCACTCCATTGTCAATGGTTGTACCGGGTCTCCCAACACTTTGTTGCCGTTGGTTGGTACTGGGACTCCCAGCATGCTGTTGTCAATTGTTGGTACTGGGACTCAAGACAAGATGGGACTGGATCATGTCTGTTGAAATGCGATATATATTTAACTCAGAGTTGATACCCAGGTCATACTAAGGCGAGGATATTTGTTAGGAGTTTGCTCACAAAAAAGTCAAAATACATGTATATTAGAGGATATTATACATAACTTGAATCATGTCAATGGTATATACTGTGAAAACACCATAGATACTTGTTAATAACCAGATATCCAATCGTGGTCACCCTCTGGCAACAGGTACATTTCAAAATTGATGTAAAAACCTGATGATAACTGCTACTAGGCAACAACGCTGTCCTTTAGCAATCGTTGGGTGTAATCTGGCATTTCAATGTATTAATCGTGAACCTATCGTATAGCCTCCAGGATTATATTAGCACCTAAGGTTCATCACTTGACCCCTCTCCTCCAGGTCCTCCAAACACCTCCTGGCCGCCCCCTCTTGGTTCTAGGTTTAACCATTCGCCACCAGCTCTCTGACAACTCACCACCCGGTCCTCTCAATAGCTCCTGGTGGCCACCTCTGTCTTCTAGGTGCGACCATTCACTTCCATGTATTCCCATCACCCTCTGGCCGCCCTTTTTCGACTCTCAGTACTCTAAGCCTTAACACAATATTAAAGATAAAGGCCTTGCTGACTGTTCTTTATGACGTCATGACGTCACTAATGACGTCACAGACATACGCCATTGGTGGTTGGCAAGACTTTTGTCGCTTCAATGTAGCATCCTTCGTGGGTAGGCCGGCTTTCGCCTCGTCATCTATATATGTATATTTAAATTGCCAGTCAGAAAGAATGTCTAAATCACTGTTTATTGTACATCACTCGTTTATTTTTACGTCTGCAGCAATGCCTACTGTCTCCAGGGCCTTGACCTCAGGTCAACCCTACCACGGGGACAAGCCTTAAGTGCCGTTATGTAGGAAATTCCTAAAAGTTAGCAGAAGTATTGACCCACTTCACTTTGGTCCAACTTCACCATGGGGCCGACTTCACTGTGGTCTGATGTTTCAAACTTGTAAACTATGGTGATCTGTTCACCAAACCTAACATGTACAGCCATCAAGCGGGATCCCATAGGAGGACCAACTACAGGGAATGAGATTGGCCGGCTGACCAGATGTATCAACCCTTTCCACTGACGCCAACAAACACAACTTATACAGCTTTGGTTTTTGAGTATGCTAAGGGTTAAAAAGTGTAATCTTTTGACTGAGGTTGTGACACGTTATCCAACCCCCTATGACACAAGTCACCGAAGGCTTCACACAGATGGCTGTTGAGCGGCCTGCCCTTTACATCTAAAAGTGGGATAAAAACCCAACGTGTCTCAGTCACAAGACTACACTTTTTAATCCTTGCCATACTCAAAAACCAAAGAAAAGTAGACCCATGTTTAGGCCCATTACTTACAATGAACTAAAACAACAATTTTTGTTTATGCCCAAAGACTTTACATAAATATTAGCCACTACATCCCTCTGACTTTGAACATCACTCTTCTAGACTGAAATTGGATGCAAGTGATGTCCATATAGGTGCTTACTGGAAGAGTAAGTTTCTGCTTGAAGAGTAGTGAAATATAGTTTCCCCACAGCAATGATTGGGTAAGTTGTTGGGAGAACAGATTAGGCTGCAGCTTTGTTTGGGGGTGAGTTTGCTGAATGGGAGAGCCTAAACACCTAAAGGTTGGGGCAGACTTTACCTTGGAAAAACCAACATATTCCCTGGGTCCCTACAGGGCTGAGGGCGTGGGGTCAGGGTGCACCTCAGGGGTCAAACTGTACTACACATGTACCTACAGGGCCTCAGGGTGTCGGGTCAGGGTGCACCTCAGGGGTCAAACTGTACTACACATGTACCTACAGGGCCTCAGGGTGTCACATCAAGGTGCACCTCAGGGGTCAAACTGTACTACACATGTACCTACAGGGCCTCAGGGTGTCGGGTCAGGGTGCACCTCAGGGGTCAAACTGTACTACACATGTACCTATACGGCCTCAGGGTGTCGGATCAGGGTGCACCTCAGGGGTCAAACTGTACTACACATGTACCTACAGGGCCTCAGGGTGCACCTCAGGGTCAAACTGTACTACACATGTACCTACAGGGCCTCAAGGTGCACCTCAGGGTCAAACTGTACTACACATGTACCTATACGGCCTCAGGGTGTCGGATCAGGGTGCACCTCAGGGGTCAAACTGTACTACACATGTACCTACAGGGCCTCAGGGTGTCGGGTCAGGGTGCACCTCAGGGGTCAAACTGTACTACACATGTACCCACAGGGCCTCAGGGTGTCGGGTCAGGGTGCACCTCAGGGGTCAAACTGTACTACACATGTACCCACAGGGCCTCAGGGTGTGGGGTCAGGGTGCACCTCAGGGTCAAACTGTACTACACATGTACCTACAGGGCCTCAGGGTGTCGGGTCAGGGTGCACCTCTGGGTCAAACTGTACTACACATGTACCTATAGGGCTGAGGGCGTGGGGTCAGGGTGCACCTCTGGGTCAAACTGTACTACACATGTACCTACAGGGCCTCAGGGTGTCGGGTCAGGGTGCACCTCTGGGTCAAACTGTACTACACATGTACCTACAGGGCCTCAGGGTGTCGGGTCAAGGCGCATTTCGGGGGTCAAACTTTACTACACATGAACCTAAAGGGCCTCAGGGTGTCACATCAAGGTGCACCTCAGGGTCAAACTGTACTACACATGTACCTACAGAGCCTCAGGGTATTGGGTCAGGGTGCACCTCTGGGTCAAACTTTACTACACATGTACCTACAGGGCCTCAGGGTGTGGGGTCAGGGTGCACCTCAGGGTCAAACTGTACTACACATGTACCTATAGGGCTGAGGGCGTGGGGTCAGGGTGCACCTCTGGGTCAAACTGTACTACACATGTACCCACAGAGCCTCAGGGAGTCGGGTCAAGGTGCATCTCGGGGGTCAAACTGTACTACTGACTAGACAACTGTGCAGGGACTGCCACTAACACTTAAGGGCCATACCCACTAGGCAACTTTACCAGTGACGGGCGATGGGAAGCGGGCAGAATCGGCCGACTCCCATGATCCCCAGTTAGTATAGTATATTGAAATGTGCATGTTTGACCTGGATCGCTGCTAAAATCGGCCGACTCTTAGAGTAGAGTCGGCCGACTTAAGCATCAATAATCGGCCAACTCTGGACAAAATCGCCTAGTGGGTATGGGGCTTTAAACTTGGTCCATTGGTGGTGTGATTATTACTTTTTGTTTTGCCAAAAACAACTCGGTAATTGGGAAGATACAGTCTATGAAAAAAGAAGATAAATACATGGAACAATATCATAAAAAATGTTTACATCCAGTTTTGGTGTTAATAATATAAGGTACAATTAAAATCGGATGTGCAAAGGGGAATTGGTAATGGCTTGAACCATATCGAAGCTATCTATACAGTATACCCTCCTTAGCAGACCAAACTGAGTAGATTCTATGCAATAGGTGTAATGGGAACAAGGTGGGGCTGGAATGGCTTTCATAAACATCAACTTACTAAAGTAACTCGTGAATAATGTAAAACACTTGGTGTGAGAGGACCAATATTGGAACTCAGTTTAGGGGCCAGCAGGACAAGTAGGCTGTAATTAGGCCCTGGAGTGTTTGGGGCTCTCAGCCCCTGGAGGAGATGGACAAGCTGGGACAGTTGTTCTTTTATACCTGCACATGACAATTACTTTGAGGCATGTGAACATAATATTCTTGTCGTTTCTATAGCAAACTGTACCTTTAGGTGAATTCATTTACAATAATTATGTATTTGATTAAAAGTTGGGCCGTATGCAAGCATTGTATACGGAATCATAAATTTACTAACGTTATATCCTACTATTTGTTTCTGCTTCATCAGTAGCATTTCATTACATAAAAAAAGACATGAAGCACTGTACGTCGTTTCCAGGGACGGATTCACAGGGGGGGGGGGGGGGGGCTGAGGCGTGCGCTCCCCCCCGCCTATTTTTTGCTAAATCTAGATTTTTTTAATTGTAAAATTCTAGCCCATAATATGACGTCCAAGCGACAAGTTCTGTGGGTATTGGGCACCAGCCTTTAAGCATACTTTCTGGCATATTGATAGCATAACACACACACACACACATAATATATATATATATATATAATATCTGACGAAGTCTGTAATCAAGTCAAAACATGTTGATCACGCCAAGACATTTATTGTCAACTTAAAATAATAAAACAACATGGTCATCCATCAACTTGGTCTTGGCGAGTTTGGTGTAATCCAACAACTTTATATATGATATGTGCATGTGCGCCTGTGTGATATTGTGCATCTGTGCCCTTCGTGTACAACTTTTATACGAAACATGTCGGGAATAACGTTGTTCATGTAAATAAGCTATTCATTGGAACAAGACAACCTTCTCATTCTCTGGTGCCAAGATTAGAACATCCGATGTTTATCCCTCACTATACTTGACAAAGAATCGATATCTCACGGTTTCGAGTGGATAGGGTAAACCAACGGGCACCCTGACCCGACCCCTCCCCAACTCCACCCCTCACCCGACAGCACCCCCTACCTTACATTCCCTTTCTCGGTTACCATGGCAACACCAGATCTAGGTGGAGGTGAGCAGACAGTCTCAGTGCACATGACCCCACATCCATTACGTCTGGCGGCCCTATCTTTTTTTTGAAGCTGTATTGTGTATTGAATATCATATATGTGTAGGGGGGGAGGGGAGATTTGTGAGTCTTTGTACGCCTTTGGAGATTTACTTAACTTACCCTTAGTCGAGGGTTCCTCGTTTAACTTGACGGTTACATAAATGTAGATACGATTCCCTTATATCCATGTAGGTAGGGAGTTGTCTACTTATAGGATTTTCCTGAATGGACTCTGCTTATCATTCTTTCATCAGTAAGTACATCTGAAATAGAAACCTGATTCAGACGGATACGTAGACAACATCCTTATCTGGCAGGGTTCTCTCATATAAACCTGTAGGGTGAGAGGAACCTCTTATACATGAGAACCCATAGGACACTTCTGGCCCCTACACATGAGAACCCATAGGGCCCTACTGGCCCCTACACATGAGAACCCATAGGGCCCTACTGGCCCCTACACACGAGAACCCATATGACCCTTCTGGCCCCTACACATGAGAACCCATAGGGCCCTACTGGCCCCTACACATGAGAACCCATAGGGCCCTACTGGCCCCTACACATGAGAACCCATAGGGCCCTACTGGCCCCTACACATGAAAACCCATAGGGCCCTACTGGCCCCTACACATGAGAACCCATAGGGCCCTACTGGCCCCTACACATGAGAACCCATAGGGCCCTACTAGCCCCTACACATGAGAACCCATAGGGCCCTACTGGCCCCTACACATGAGAACCCATAGGGCCCTACTGGCCCCTACACATGAGAACCCATAGGGCCCTACTGGCCCCTACACATGAGAACCCATAGGACCCTACTGGCCCCCTACACATGAGAACCCATAGGACCCTACTGGCCCCCTACACATGAGAACCCATAGGACCCTTCTGGCCCCTACACATGAGAACCCATAGGGCCCTACTGGCCCCCTAAACATGAGAACCCATGGGCCCCTACACATGAGAACCCATATAAAGGACCCTACTGTCCCCCTACACATGAGAACCCATATATTAGACCCTACTGCCCCCCTTACACATGAGAACCCATAGGGCCCTACTGGCCCCCTAAACATGAGAACCCATGGGCCCCTACACATGAGAACCCATATAAAGGACCCTACTGTCCCCCTACACATGAGAACCCATATATTAGACCCTACTGCCCCCCTTACACATGAGAACCAATAGGGCCCTACTGGCCCCTCATGCATGTATACCCATATTGTCCTACAGGCCCCCTACACATATAAACCTATAGGGGTTCCCTCAACCCTTGCGCAAGTAAATTGATAGGACTCCATTAGCCTCATATATGGATGTAAATTTTAAGGTCCCTACTGGCCTCTCATACATAAGGCAACACAGTCAGTTTCTGGTGGACCGGCCAATGTATTTTGGCCAGGTGAGAGATTTGTTTTTTCCCCATTTTTCCGACTGCCATTTTTAATACCCACCCGGTCCACCGCAAACAAGATATTTTTTTAGTGTGGCCTAATCCACAGTACCCCTTTTGGTAGTAAAACCAAAGGGCCCTACTCGCCCCATGTTAACCAATAGGACCTGTCTTGGCCCTTAAAACAGTGAAAACTGTCATTTTAGACAAATTTATGTGCATTTAATCTTGTGTTCTAATGATTTGGGGCCTCCTTATGGTACTTTCAAAAATATGTTCATGCTGTACCTATTTGAATGTATACATGTATATAATATGTATATTACGACAAACTATAAATTTACAGTACATGAATGTAAACCCATTGGCTCTACTGGAGCCTTATACATGTTAACCTCTAGGGCCCTATTGGACCTACATGAAAACCAGAAGGGCACTACTGATCCCGAGACTATGTAAACCTGTAAGGCCCTACTCGCCCCCAATACTATAAACAGGTAGAATATGTTGAGCCCACATCGTGCCCTATCGGATGATTTGGATCATGCTCAGAACCTTGCAAACATTACATGGAACACAAAGCAGAGCAAATCCTGTTATAGCTTCCGATGTCGGACCACAGTCTATCATGTAGGTAGGCAGGGGTCTAGAAACCTGCTTCACTCAGGTGTACGTTACCATGGCAACGGTCAGCCCTCACAGGTAGGTCAGCTGATAATGTCACCTGACAGGATGGTTACCTTAGAGATGGGGGGGGGGCGGGCAGAGAGGTCCTGCAGGTGGGGAGTAGACTAAGTAGGGGGTTGTTAGATGAGGGAAAGGCAAAAGCGACTGATAAAAGAGAAATAGGCAAACGGTTCCACTGGTTTTGGGGGTGGTGTGACAGTATCAGTGGCCAGTTAGCAGTTCAAGTATGGCAGTGGCTGATGAGGTTGGGGCCAGAATGTTAAGTGGTCAGTAATAATGTAGTATATACCTTGCATTTTAAGAAAGGTTCACTTTTCATCCTTTTAGAGCCATGTATTAAGTTTGCGAAAATTATATGCATATATATATAACCTCACATCCATTAAGCGAATGCCCTATAATATAGAAGACATCATAACATTTATTTTAGTGGTCATAGGACATCATTAGTGAACTTTTCATGATTTGACACTAAAACCACCTTTTGCATCATGATTTACCCCTGTTTCACGACCAGATTTTCAAAGCTATTTGTACACTTATAACTACCCAAAAAATAAGACATTTTTAACTAGTTTACTACATGTTTAATTCATGTGATATGTAATGTCATAAACTTACTGGGTTTTACTATAGGTTTTTACATAGTAATCCAGTTATGTCTATTTCAAGAATACCTCCATCCCCCGGCCTGAGCACGCACACAGAACACGATGGAACAGCTATTCTATGCAGACACTGGAACAATCTCGGCAAGCATCCACTATGTTATGTTCACTCTCTAAGATAGGCATCCCAAACCCTTCGGACCCCTCCTCTACCCCGCCGCCTCTACCGCCTGTCTCGTCGGCCAGTGAAGATGGATCCACTCCTCAAAGTGTTCCAGGCCTTCTCGTTGTTCATCTCGTCAACTGTTTCAAAAGTCGGCGCCTCTAGGGTTGGTAAAATACCCTATTTCTCCTTTCGGTACGTTTGTCTCCTTTGCCGAGTAGAATATCCTCGGAGCCGGGTGAAGTTCAAAGGGTTATGTCAGAACTCTCAGCTCATAATTGAAGTAGATACGAACGACACCCCTGGGAGAGACATGGCCGGCGACTGTCACCGGGTTTCCATGGTAACCACTCGAGCCTTATCTATCACGTGGTATCCATGGGAACATCATGTTATCAATGATTCAGAGGCCAGTGAAGGCTTAACTAACTTGGCCTGCAGCGGTAAGAAGCACGTAAAGCCAACCCCAAACAGATTTCTAAATGACGGCTACCTTTTCTCACCTAAAGTCTTCTCGTTTCGTGTTAAATAACTATCGAGTTGTGCTTGATTTAAGAGACAGTCCATTCCGTCTGTAAACGGAACTTGTGTCGTATGCTGCCACTGCAGATTTGCAGCGTTAAAGAGGCCGTTGATGGAGCTAAAGCAATGTGCCCTCTTGACAAGAGGGTTGCCATGCGAGGTAATCTCCGCGGGCCTTTGACATGTTGTGCCACATGTAGGCCGCCGTTGACGGCAGGAAGCTGCAGCCCGGGCCCGCACAACATGGCGCGCCACCAGGCGGCCACCAGGCGGCCACCGCGCGGCCTGTCTCTGAGTAAAGCCGTGCTGTCATCACCGAGGGCCTTCTCCCCGGCACATGATGTCTGTGTGCTATATTAGGGTTCGAACCCCGATACCTTCACCATTGCCCTGCCCTCTCAGAAACTGATGGCCCTGCCTTTAAACTCGACACGGCAACATAGCCATTTCTTAAAATCAACATGCTACATGGAATTAGTGACATGAAGAAAATAATAAACGACATGACAGGGACCATTTCTTGGCCATGGAGTGATGGAACTGGTCTGTGGGTGTCTGTCGGCCATGGACAGAGTGGTGGAACTGGTCTGGAGGTGGTGCAGCGGTGCTTGTTTATTGTTCTTGTTGTGTTTTTAGGGTGATTGATCAGCTAAATTAACTGTTTCTCCTGCTGCCTTCTTGGGTCGACGCCAGTCAACCAATGGACCACTTAGGGATCTCCTCCCCTGGCTGGTCCGCCCGTAACCATGGCGACCTGCCGCTAGGGTACAAGCAGCAATGATTGATTACCTAGACTAGCCCTCCCCCCACCTCCAATCTGCTCCCACCTCTGTGACTGATTTAATTACAAAATAAATGAAAAAACGACCAGACGCCTGAAATCAATTGGCCAACGCCTATGATTTTGATTCTATGCATCTTTCTCACTAAGCCTGCTGCTACCTGTGGGCAATGCAGGTGGTGGGATAGCAGGTGTTAATTGGCTAAATTGGGTAGTCAATGGGGCCCTGAAGGCATGCTCAAACTGTGTTAAGTCTAAATATTCCACTTCTTATTCAGTTTTTACACTGAAATATTTAAACATTTTGATCAAAACACATTTGTCATATGAGTATTTATGATACTACAGCATATGTGAAAAGTCCAAGCTAGCAGTATGCCCTAAAGATACTTAAAATACCCACTCCCTCTATGTTCCTAAGTAAGCTCTCCCGCCACCCATGTATGGACGCCTCTTTACAGGATGTATAGAATAATACATTTAGATGGAATGCATTGGTAATCTTCGTTTGTCTTGCATAAAGACATTAAGGGTTGACTAAATGTTCAGGCTTCGTCTCTATTTGCTGGTGGGCGGAGGATGGTACACGTATAACCTGCCTGTGCAGCTTTAGAGGGACGTTTGAAGGCATGCAACGGGCTGAGGATGCATGCTCTCGCTCCTAGACCTGGCCGATAGCTAGATGCACCCGCGGGAAGGCTTTCTTACATACACTATGGCATAGCATGTTTTTAGTTGGTTGGTTGGTTATTGGTTGCTTTACGCCCTAATCAACTGCCAGGGTCATATCAAGGGCGGTGATGGTGATCGAATCTATGAGAAGGTAGAGACCATACCCCTACACATTTACCGAAGTAGGTGTTCTTTAATGTGCCTGGTCCCATAGACAGGGCCAGACACACAACAGCCAGTGGCACAAGGCCTTTGATATCCCAGTCGTTGTCACTGGGAGAAACACAAAGGGATGTAGCAGCCCCGCCTGGCCCAGCCGAGAATTGTTTTTAGTAATCAAAAAAAATAACATTGATTAGGTTAAACCAGAAATGTGTAATGAGGATCGTAAACGATCTATTAGTGAAAAAAATCATCTACAAAAAAATTAAAACAATATTTCAAACAGACCACTGTCTGGTAGCAGACATCTCAAGCCTAAAAATGATAAAATCATACAAATGTTGACAGTGTCATACATTGTCAATATTTAGGGGCATCCCACTTAGCATGTATGCAAAATTAAAATTTTATTTTTGTTACATTACGTAAGGCATATGTGATGTTTTCAGAAAAATATACCTGGTGGTATACATAAGTGGTGTATATGATGAATAAGATTATACTAATAAATGTAGTGGCTTCCAAATGGAAATAAACTTTTCAAAAATTCGAAATTGGGTATGTCCAGTGTTCAACACATTTCTAAAATAACCTCTGCAGGTTTACCACATAACCTCCGGAGGTTTACCACATAACCTGCGGGGGTTTACTACAAAACCTGCGGAGGTTTACTACAAAACCTGCGGAGGTTAACCTAAAAACCTCCGGAGGTTAAGCAGATAAACCTCCGTATGGGTCTACTAAAATGAAATACAGTAGGTTACGCACAGGAACCTACTACAAGAACAATAGACGCATGGGCCGGAGTAGTATAAATGATATGAACCAACCTTTCAAGTTTAGCCTATGTGCCTAACTTAGTGACTACTGACACTGTACTACTGAGTACTGTAGTATGCGTAAATGCATTCCAGTATGCATAAATCCACTTCAGTATAGTTAATATGTAAATCTACTCCAGTATGCGAAATCCAATATGATTCCATCGTGTAATGAAGTGAGACTAGTCTCCTTGTGTAATATTTGTAAAATCCGTGTGTATTATCTCTGGGACATTATGCCTGGCAGCTCCTTCTTCCTCTTTGATTTCCCGCTCACTGGTCTCATGATCAAGACGGGTCACGTGAGCCCTGATCAGTGGACCAATGAGCGGCTGGGAGAGCGCAAGTGGACGCCTCTTGCCCCTCATTGTTGACTTAGTACACCTGTCAATTACGCCTATACACCTCAACCTACAGGGCCTAGCACTTGCCATGCGCCCCCCTCTAAATCCGTCCCTGGACACCGGCCTGCGCGAATTTCACACCTCCACCTAGTGTGTGTGTGGGGGGGGGGGGGTAGTCTGGTCCCTCTGACCCCGCTAGCTAGCTATGGTATTAGTGAAGGGTAACGTAGCGCACCACGCGGCGTCCAGTGTAGGGGGGGGGGGGGGGCTTAGCTAGAGCATGTACATACTGTCTCATGCATATTAATGAGTTCGCACCTCCTCTGGACGGCATACTTTCCGAGGAAGTCTAACGACGCATTATAGTGAAAAAAAATCCCTGTATAATTCTGCAAATTTACGTTAATTTACAATTAAATAGGATTTTTTCACTAAAAAAAAAAGCCTTGAGAGGCCTCACCCGAGCTCGGATATAGCCTTGCGTGCTCGGCCCTGACAGACACCGGCCAATCTGATTGGTTGATAGCATAAGAGCCTCGCAACAAACACCTGGGCAGGAGTTCCGCAGCTTTTAAAGGCATTGGCGCGGATTGGTCCATTTGATTGAGTGCGGGACTGAGATAATTAGACCGGTTAAGTTGAGAGGTGTCAAGAGGGAAGAAGATAATGTAATTATATGCCGCCCCCTGTGTATATCTGTTTGACGTGGCCTGAGAGTTGTCATTAAATTGATGATATATCATGATATATTTGTTATTGGTTGCATGCAGTATATCATACACATAACCTTTCAGACGTCTTAGTGCCATTACTGCCCACGCCCCATACTCCGCCGTCGTGTCGGATTCCACATGTATTACACGGAAATCTGAAGCGAGAAAGGAGTATGCCCACTCCCTCCCCCTGCTTACAACTGCACCGACCCTTCTCTGAAATATGCTGAGCCCTGCACTTAGCTCGTGTAGATTACTCAGCACCTGTAGACACAGAGGGGCGCACTGTGCCTGCCCGAGGCCTGGGCCCCACAACACACGCACACAGCTACCGCGGATATAATTTACAGAAATGGTAGAGTGTGATAGAATTTCTTGAAAAAAAGTCAGTATTGTTTCAGAATTTAGACACATATGATATTTCAGAAAGTCTTCAGTATCATCCCCGAAGTACAAAACATGAATACGTTATTGTCAGGTCATAACTGGTGTATGGAGACGTTGCAAGCCAGGAATATTGCCCACTGCTACAAGCCCAGGCCTCAAGCCTAGGTGCTTGGAGAACAGATTTGCATTGGGGCGGCTGTCCGATTAACCAAGGGTATCAGCATGAAGCCTCCTTAGAGGTACTTGTACCTATTCAGGAGGATTTTAAATTCTAGTGATATTTTTCATACCTCCTCAGAATTTTCTTCAATACATTAGGAGTACATAGCTAGAAGGAAATTAAGAGTTACCGTTTGATTTTTCAGTTGGAGGATTGCAAGACATTTGAGATATTCACTACAGGTTTCTATCAAAAATACCTCAGTTTTCAAATTCCAAAATTCTTAGGAAAACAATTTTGCAGTGTTTTGTGTTGAAATTCCTACAGGTGTTTTGTCTTAAACTTATCAATATCCTGAGAAAAAATCAAAGGGTTTTACCATTTTGATCATAGACCGGCTGCCATCCACTAGTCAACCTCCCATAACACAGCCGGTCGGTCAATGTGGGCTCAGGTTCCCGGCCTATTGACTTAGGCAAGGGTGATGGCAGTATAAACACTAATGCATTGACAAACCCATGTATAATAGTGCATCGTAGGATATTCCACTAGACCGTACAGGCACGGATTTGGCCTGCACAAAGTAGGGGTTGGCTAAAACTAAGGCCAAGGCCCAGCTCCACTGCCTGATTATCCCAATACAGACCATATGTGCAGATTTTACTGTGACGTCACTTCAAGTCATGTTAGAATAGTACGTATTGAATTATTTCATGGTAACATTATTTTGTATATAATAAACTTAATGATTCACGTCCGCGAAAATAGTCCCTGGAGCGCCTGTAGGGGATCTGGGAACTAAAGGTGCCTTTCCACCTTTAGAATGCCAAACATTTGGGTGACGGACAAATACATGATTCACACACACTTTAGGTGTGTCTCCAGGCCCATTTGCTGTGGCCGTCACAGTGCTTGCGATCTGTTGCTACACTTGCCGTTGCAAACCATAATAAGAACAAGTTCTGGTTTGATCGACTTTATAGATTCTCGATGTGGTTTAGTAAACCAAAATCTCCGTCTTATCCATTCTTTGGTTTATACAGGGTGCCCACGCCTTTTCAGAAATCAAAATAAGACCTTTATAATACCTTGTCAGGTATGAAAATGAGACATTTTCAAGATATTTTTAGATAGATTTTTTGAACTATTTGAATTTTTAAACATCCTACCAAAAATAAGTAAACACTGAAATGACAGGAGGAAAAACTATATCTTGTAAGAAATTGAGATTGACCAAAAATAAGACCTTTCTAAGATCTCTGGACCAAAAATAAGACCTTTCTAATAGCCTTATAAATGGCAAAACCAAAATAAGACCTTTTAAGACCTTATAATACCTGCGTGGGCACCCTGTTATAAAACGAAATGAAATGTACTTGAAGTTTTGCATTCCCCGAACCTGAACCCCTAGTGAGAGACCGAGGAACCAGCAGATTTTCAATATGGCCGCCCCCAGTGGAGGAAAGGGGTATTCCCGACCTACTTTTGTTCTATTTTTAGAATATCATTATGACATCATCTCGTCACTCTCCTGATACAGACTTATTTATGTTAATGAGTACACTCTCAAGGCATTTTCTATGGAACGACTTTCAATCTCCATACAGATGTTTCCTATAAAAAATAGCACGATGTGTCCCCCCCCCCCATTTTTTACACTGATCTCTGTGAGACTTGGGACGACCTATTACACCGATATATCGGACTATCGACGTTATCCACTCATCGAAGACGGAGAAAAGATTTTTAACACTGATTCCTATGGGACTTGGGCCGAGTTAAGACTCCGATATATTGGACTATCAACGTTATCCCCCTAGCGAGAGACCGAGGAACTAGCAGATTTTCAATATGGCCGCCCCCAGTGGAGGAAAGGGGTATTCCCGACCTACTTTCGTTCTATTTTTAGAATATCATTATGACATCATCTCGTCAATCTCCGAACACAGACTTATTTATGCTAATTAGTACACTCTCAAGGCATTTTCTATGGAACGACTTTCACTCTCCATACACAAGTTGCCTGAGAAAAATAGCACGATGTGTCCCCCCCGATTTTTAACACTGATCTCTATGAGGCTTGGGACGACCTATTACTCCGATATATCGGACTATCGACGTCATCCACTCAACGAAGACGGAGAATAACAGGGAAATGTTCCCGGAGTAGTATGGGCATAGTACAGTCGGTGGCGACCTCCTCGGTGCGTGTTTAGGGCCATGATTGTCAACATATACGAGTGCTATACCAACAACCTGCAATCCCAGGGGGGGCGATGGACCGGAATCCCCCCTAAGACCTAAACATAACCGGATTATCCTCCATCAACACGTTGACTACTGAGGTGATCCCCACAGACCTCTCTTATCATCAGTTTAGCAATAATTGACACATTGTTTTTGAGTACCATCAGTATAGCCCATAGAGGTGTCCACTGATATGCACCAGGTGGGAGTCTGGGATTGGCTACAAGTATCTTTAAATATAGCATTTCTACACTTTGTGTGATTTAGGGGGGCGGGACAATGTAGTGGTTAACCTCCTCCCTATAGTTAACCTATATGAAGTGAGGTGACCCAGTTACCAAAGGCCCCAAAAGGTAGGCAAGATGGGTGACTGCACAGGTTCGTGGGAAAGGTATATACACGTGACAACATCTAGATGCATGTTTCATTTAAAATGCATGTTTTAGATATCAAACACATAAGTCATGAGGAATTGTTCAATTTCTAAACAGCATTTTTATCGTGTATGTATATTTTCATAATTCCTCAAGGACTAGTAGTTATTTTCAACTGTGTGATGTTTTTATATAGGTGATGCTTTACACATCATTTCTTCTGGTTTAAGTACTTCTCAATTCACATCGAGATCTTCCAGTACCATGCAGTATGTGAATATTATCATAAAGTGTATTAGAGGTTACCCCTAGTATAATTGACCGAATATGAGACATGTTGCATGCATAGCTTGACTTATCTAGGCAACGAGCCTCAAATTCACATTTCTATATACTACTAACATTTTAATGAAATGTTGCGTACTCAAACAAAATTCCGTCTGTATTGTCACATGGATAGTGCAGCTTATTGATGCGACGTCGTGAGTATATAGTCTGCCCTACACGGAATGGCTACATATATTTATGTAGTGACATCGTGTATCGATAGTGTGTGTACATGACAGTGCCTTAAGAGAACTATGCACGCGACAAGAAACAAACCGTCTATATACTCCCATTTCAATATACTACTTCCATGTATACATAGTAGAACCAATCCAGGCGACGTTGTCGCGTACACAGTGGAGCCTATTGACGCGACGTCGCGCGTACAGGCAGTGCCAGCTACGCGTCTAAAAGTGTGATTATGATTATGTGTGTTTTGTCCTAGAACATTGCGGATTGCCTATATTACCGGCCGGTTCAGTCAATCCCCCTTAGTGTTTAGACCACCCTCAGTACAATGTTAGTGTTTAGACCCCCCCCCCCCCCGTGAGTGTAGCCTGGGCCGTGGACCGCCGTCCGTTCAGCCCACACCGTGACGACTGGGTCGGCCCCCCTCACCGCTAGGTGTCCTCCTTAGCAGTCACGTGATCCTCGCTGGTACCGGACAGCCGTCATTAATTTCTCGTCAACACGCCGCCGCACCCCAGCGAAGCCACATGGGTTGTTTCCGGCGGGACGACCATTTGCATATCACCTCATTATCACCCAACGTTATTTCTCACCCCCCCCCCCCCCCGAGACTGAAGAGGAGGTCTCTCGTCCTTCTCTCCCAGACAGGAGAGCTCTATTCCCGCGAGCCTCCCGGAGAAACACGGACGGATCCCCGTGCCGGGAGCATTGATTAAAGTACGTGACCCACTTTCGTGAAAGTACCACTCTTCAAGCAGATCTGTTTCTTGAGACTCTGCGTCGTAGTGACATCAATGAATTATGTTTCTGCTTGGTGAGTGGAGTAATCTGTCAATATTGCATGACTGTGGAAAATGGCCATTATTACAAGTCTGCCTTCCAATGTTCTTCTAATCTTGATCTTCCCGTCCCACACATAGAAGTCTTTAATCAAGTTGATTTTTGCTTCTCCAATATGGCTAAGTGCGGACTGCAAAGGCTGAAAAAAATCCTAGGTACTAATTACATAATCAATCACTGAGCCTTTTGCCCTGGACCAGCAGGCCTTGAGGAGATAAGTGAATCACAAATCATACCTTGAAATGGAGAGAAACTCCAATGAATAGTAATTTGTTGATTAACCCACGTGGGAGTGTTGAGAGTGGTGTAGCTGCCTGGTGGGGTGTGGGAAGTCCCAGTGTTGAGGGGTTGCGCCTTATCTCCGCTGCCAGGCCGATCTCAAGACGTGACAACTCGGCAGGGGGCACATGGACGCCATGCTGCGTCCCCTGATAGCCCGGCGGGACACCTCACCAGTTACATAGAACCTACATCAACCACGCCCAGGACCTGTAGGACGGCAACACTGTCACTGGGTAGAACTCGCCAAGGTACACCAGTCGGCATCATGCGCACACTGCCCCCCCCCCCCCCACTTCACTGCCCCTCCACTTCTACCCCTCTGACAGAGCCCCACCAACATCTGAGCCTGCCGTTACTTTCCCCCTTCACTTCCCGACCACCTTTTGTCATTCTGTGCAATTCTGTTCTCTTTCTCGTCAGTCTCCTTCTACTGCCTTCTCTAGTTGATATTGATCTCACCCACCCCTTCATCCATCAATTTTTTCAAGGGTTGCCTTCATGCACCAGCCGAGCCAGTTCGCCATCCCAGAGGCACATTTCATTGTGGCTCTTATAACCTGATTATAGACCTCTATTTTTCCAATTACGTCTATGTAATAGGGGAAAGTAAAAGAGAAGGGTGAGGTCGGTCACTTTGTAGAAGGGGATGGGTTAGGTCCCTGGTTTAAGGGGAAGTAGTACACCATTTGGCCGTCAGGTGGCAAGCTTGATGTATAGGGGACGCTGACCCCACGTGATCCATCACATGGTCAGTCACGATCCCCTGTCACGTGATCTTGGCTTCCTAGCAGGTCGCAATGAGAACTAACGGAGTGCAGGATTTGCAGCAGGGTACGAGCGAAGTGTCTTTGGACAGGCTGTGGGGAGACATATCCAACTATGAAGTCTTTCTGACAGCTGGGATCAAGGACAATCCACTAACTGTGATCGAGTACGAGATGCTCAGATTTCACCATGCCCTACTCCTGTATCATAATGAACCCTTGATTTCACCATGCCCTACTCCTGTATCATAATGAACCCTTGATTTCACCATGCCCTACTCCTGTATCATAATGAACCCTTGATTTCACCATGCCCTACTCCTGTATCATAATGAACCCTTGATTTCACCATGCCCTACTCCTGTATCATTGTTTAACCCTTGATTTCACCATGCCCTACTCCTGTATCATAATGAACCCTTGATTTCACCATGCCCTACTCCTGTATCATAATGAACCCTTGATTTCACCATGCCCTACTCCTGTATCATAATGAACCCTTGATTTCACCATGCCCTACTCCTGTATCATAGTGTAACCCTCAGGTTTGTTAGCTCTAAATCCATCCAGGGACAATTCACATTAGGTGCACCCAAGCTTTGACCAAGGTATTGTTGTTTACGGGAAACTGTTATGTTGGAGTATAAATACAGATGACGTCACATGTCCTAAAATGAGGTGGCCGCCATAATGGTGATCAATCTATGATCTTTTTATCATTAACAATAAGTCCATCCCACATTGGATATGCTAGGGTTGGACAAGGGTTGGACAAAATTACTGTATACACCATCTTTCTTTCCAAAAGTTACTGAATTAAGCAAGAATTATGTTTTTGTATAACCTCAAGGACTGCTTTAACATTATGATTTCTTAAATTTCATCAGTTGACAGATTTATAGGTTTTACAGCCAATCAAAATTTCAGGGCAAAATAGGGATGGACATTATAAGCAAGGCTGACAGGCTTTAAAAACGGTATTTTGATTTTCTATCGATTTTCTTGTGTTTTTGTCAAAAAAAATCAGTCAAAATTAACCTGCAGGTGCCTCAAATACTCTGAATCAGCTATCCGTGGTAGGGAGAATTCTGAAGTTTATGAAGTTTAACGTACTGCTAAGCATATACGTTGCGCTAAAACTTAAATGGTGAAATATCTATACATAACTTCCTGAAAGAAATAGTAGTGCATAGAGATATGTTTTTCATGACAATTATCTAGCTATTGTTTGGATTTAGAGTGTTACACTCAACTGCATCTACTTAATTAATGGGTCTCCTGTACTCCCTTAACTCAACTGTTTTGTTAACATATGCCTGTACTAGTATTGATTGAGTCCCCAATACTGTCTGAGCTCTGTTTCACAGTACATAAATATGTTTGACCTCAGTCCCCCCGCCCGCTTCTGTGGTCGTGGATGAAGCCATTACACTGGTCACCAACATTCAATCAGAACTATAGATTATGACCCTGGCCTCTCCATCTTCTGTCACGTTGTTGACCTAGTTACGTCAGTAATCACTTAGGTTGCAGCTGACGGCTGTGTTGACGTGTGACGTCACAGATTAGAGATACGCCAAGGTGGCCACACACTACTGGTCAGGGGCTTGGCCTGCAGCCTCGTGCAGCCCCGACTCCTCTCGTGTATATATGTCACGAGGGGCCGTGCACAATACAGAGTCTGCTAAGAACTGTTCTATTTGATTCCGAGAAACTTTAGAGATTGATTTGAGGTCTGTGCATACCGCTAGTTACAGTTGCACGTGTTCATTGTCGGTCGATAAGAAGGCCGATTGGTTAGGGTATAGGGTTACAGAGAGCGCATGCACGGAGTATGTTTGCCGGTCAAACACCCACAGCAGTGACAGTGTTTGGACGTTAGGGTTGAGTCAGTAAAGCCAGCATCAACCAGTTCTAATCGCCAATGCACCGGTGTTTCTATCTCCATATCAGACTAATCTTTTTTTACCAATCCGATCTCTAAAACCGCTTCAAAACGGGACCATTATAAGATTGTGGATCACAACCTTAAGTCAACTTCCTGATTCACATAACGAGATTGACCAGACATGTGACTACAAACGAGACACCTACCCAGAGCATTATAATTATATGCATATATGAATATCTCTTTCTAGGCTTTGAATATTAGCATGCAGCTTCATTTTTGGTGAGAGTATGTTGATAACTTCCTTTGTTTGATTCAAGTGACAGTATGTTTGACTACAATAGTTTAATTACATTTTCTCTATCATATTTTCGATGTTTGATGGCTCTGAACAAGGGGTGGAGGATTGAAAGACAGGATACTGATACGTTAGTTCAAACCCTGTAAGTCTGATTTATTTTACTATTGTAAATGTGGCCTTCATAGTTTATTACATAGTAAACTTGGATCTGTTATTGGGACGTACAATGTGCGCGGTCCTCCCTGTGCCGACTGCCGGCAGACAGAGGCCAGCGGGCAGGCGGCATGGAGGCCAGTGGTGCTGGATAGCACTTGTATCTGTCTACCAAGCACTACATACACACCGTGTGATATATACAATCTTAACACCAATTACTGTAACTTTAGTTACGTCCACAAGGTGCTCAAACTATTATGCAAGAGGTATCTAGGTCATGAAAGTGAACTATAGAGGTTAAATATCCTGGAAAGGTTAGGGGTGCTATTAGATGTTGTATTGTTTATGCCCATGGACATTAGCTAGCTCCATTAGCAGTCTGTTGCCAACCACATTGAGTCCAATCCATAACATAGTTCCGCTTATGAAAGACATAACACTCACATGAAAGGATGATGTTTATTAGTATCCAATGTGTATCTGCTAGTAACAAGATCTCTAATTGATAATGAACAATCCAAAGGGGTAATGTTCACTCAACCACACCCAGCCTCATATATGATTGGTTACCTCTGCCTACCTAACGTCCCCTTATACACTCTCCTCTAACATCAAATGTTACACTCTTAGCCCTGATTCTTAGTTGTACACCAGAACAGCTAAGTTAAAGTCTGGACTGACCATCCGCATCAGTACAAAAGGACTAAACACCAATAGCCCCGCCACCCCCCGCCACCCTCCCCCGTCAGTGGGCCTCCGTCACACGCACCCTTCACGGCTCTATAACTCTTCACACCCCGATGAGTGGCCACAATGCCAGTCATTAGCATAAAATGCAAATCAAAGCTCATTTGCAAACAGACTGGGGCTGTGAGGGTATCCCGGGCGGAGGGCAGTCGGGGGGGGGGGGGGGGTCTGTACTCTGGGCGGGTGGTCCTTGTTTTTTTGCTCAGTGAAAATGGACCATATTAAACTGATATTAGCTTCCCGGTATTGGTAGAGCCTTGGCAGTGTGACGGCGACTTTACCTGATGGTATCTGATCTGATAGGGCCGCTAGGTGTAATAGTGCACAGCTGAAGTCCCCTTCTCCTCGAACCTATGTTATTTACAACTACAAAGTATATCAATACTTTTTGAATACACGCTTTGTGCATTTTAGGTAGATCACAATCGTGAAAGCCAATAGTATTAGAGCGCCCTGTAGACAAACTACGTTACTGCTGCCTACGTGAGGGGCGGATCCGGAGGGGGGGGGGGGGGGGTCCAGGGTGCCCTGACCACCCCCTTTTGGTGGACCCCTAAACCACAAAAAGAAGGGAAAATGTTGCAGGTGTGCGAGCGAATGTACGCGTTTATCACTTAGCCTTTATATGCTGGTTCCCCCCTTTCGGAAATCCCGTATCCAACCCTAGACATTTTCTTTTCCAAGTAATACCAAATCCTCATCCTTAAATCATTTTAACAGAAATAAAATCCTACATATTAGGACATTTCGAAGATGAAAGTTTTGGTCGTATGACTACGTTCCCTTGGCCCTGTAGGTTCTAATGCTGTATGTATACAACGTTGCGTACATGTCATGCCACGACCAACACAGTAACAGCGCTGTGAGTAGTATATCGAAAGGGCCATATGCTGCTGGCCAGGAATATAATACTGTTTAGGATGTGGGACTAACTCTGGTAAAATCCAATTCTCCCAGAAGCAATTCTCTGGTTTGTTGTATTTTGATGTCCCTGCAGGCTAAATCAAGGTGTTTTGTGGGTAATATGTCAACAAGTCCATTTTCTCTCACAGGCCTTTAGCATATAACATTTCATTATTTATGGTTTTATCTGTTGTTGAAGGATCCGGAAAGCATCTTAATTTTTTTTCATTTTGCATCTGCATGTTCTTACTATTTCCCATGTCAGTGTTGACAATTTTTCTTTAGACGTTTTTATTTAGCAAAGAAGTATAAAGTTCCTCAATTTTTGTCAACAAAATAGCTCCAAAATTAGCCTGCAGGTGCATGAAATACAGGGAAACTGGGAACTGTGACTACCTGAATTGGTTAAACAGTCAGACAGCAGTCCTAAAAGTAGGATATAAAGCCTGAGAGTAAGTATAGGAACTTCAGATACAAATACCAGCTAGCAGTGAGTAGTGGGACCTCAGGTACCAGTAGTCAGATGAGAGGTCTCACATAAGTTGATTTCTCCAATGTAAGTACTCTTAGACTATGAAAAGGCCCTAGGTCCTATGTATGTGGTTTATATCGATGTATTTATGACACACCCAGGCTGTGCGCGGAGTGCGGCCCCTCTGGGCGCTTTGAGTCTGGCCGTGAGCGGAGCGCGGGCCACGGCCCGGCCTTAGTCTGCCCTTATCCCCGTCCTTAAGACGGGCGGGGCGAAGTAACCCTACCGTCCGGCGGGCGTCAAAAATTGCCGCCCGCCCCACGCCCCGCTCCGTGTGCAGACAGGGGACCTACCGGAAGAGGTTGTAACACACATACAATGATTCTAAACTTACCCCCCAAAACAGTTGTTAAAGAAGCTGACTAATAGAATGAACGTTACATAAATTCTAACATGATGAATGGGTATTTACACTAGAACCCAAGGGTCAAAACTGCCTTTTATTTCCTAGCTTTGTAAAAACGTCCGTAAAAGAAGATATATTATGCCCCATCGTAGTATTGATTAACTTGTACTACTTGAACAACGTATATGACACATAGCTTACCAAGCTTTAAACTAAATTAAAAAGGGGGGATACATAAAGAAATAATGTAATGATATCAGGAAAGCTGAAAGGTTTGCAAGGATTTTAGAAAGGAGAAGTGTACAGGTTTTACGAATTGCCGAACCGAGCAGTTTCCTCCCACCACCCGATCGCAGAGCGTGGCAGGAATGTTTCTAGGATATGGTCGGCCCTATTTGGGCTGTGCGAAGCGGCCTCTGCTTGCCCCCAGTGCGATGTGTAGACGAACTGAGAGTTTACCTGCATAATAAAGATGTCAAGTATACTACATGTACTGCCATCTACTAGGCCTACTTCCAACTATACCACACACCCTGCCTAGATACCCATCGTGGATTCCTCGTCCACCTTCATGGTTTCTGATAAACATCTCAATAAGGCCTTCACACTTCACATTCCAACAACTTCTCATTCTCCAATGGTCCCGAAACTGCCTCGTTTATCCAATGATCAAATTTGTTATTTGATGAATCGTTTTTTATCAATGACCTTATCAAACTTTGATTGATGTTCATGGATCTTAGTAGGCCTATAAACCAAATGCATGAATAAAACAATCTACCAGTTGTGAATTTTGAGCTGTTCATGTTATGCTAGGTAGGCCTAGACCTATATAGGGGCCTATAGTTTAACAAGGTATTTATGAAGCCCGTGATAAATTACTCAAATATTTCCCAAGCACTGCAGGTTTACCATGAGCCTTTATTACCTCATTTTAATTGTTTCATATTGTTTCAAACCTTTCAAATCCCCTGTGATTCATAAATTAACATAGTTATTTATCCTCATGCCTCGATAGTTCCATGATGTGTCACACATCCAGCCAGTCGATACTGTTTGCACAAGAAATAGCAGAATGAAAAAGGAAAAAATCTGAAGTGAAATCAAAAGAAAAGTTGGGGGCTGTTTCTGCTCGAGTGAAACATGATGAGGAAAGATGGCCCTCTTTACACAAAGGGGAAAAGTGCTTTGTCACGGTGAGCGATAATGGCGGTAATTAGAGTGACCACGAGCAAGTGACCCAATCCGAGAACCGCTTGGCGAATGACTCATGCAGATGAGGAGGAGACGGGTTGCAGCTCACTAATTAGGAAACTCATCCCCTTGGGTAGGGTGTCGAGAAATTCCAATAGAATTAGAAGTGATCCTGGGCCTGGGTAACAGAGAAGTGGCGGACGGCCGGTACTTGATCGAGGTCTTCGCACCAACTGCATGCTTCACCGCAGGGACGGCTTGGGGGGGGGGGGCATGGGGCGTTTATTACATGTCCGATTCACATTTTGAGAAAAGTATCTAATTTCTTGAAGTGGGCCTAGTCCACTATGGAACTGCTTTTGTCTTTTTGGTCATATTTGTCTTCGTAGCTCCGTTATCCTCGACTGAGCACGAGTTCCCTTCAACTGGATTTATTCCTCCAGCCCTTGATCATCCCTAGAGCACTTAAACGTTTGAACTTAGAACCAATCCAAAGAACCGGCAATTGACGATCGACGATTGACGTGCAGGTGGCTTCCTATATCTCTCCTACAACTATTTTCTATCAATACCTACCATGCTGAATCCATGCAGATTAGCTTGCTACAATCAGTCGATAGATCTATTGACAATGTGCGCATGCTCAGACGTCGCTGGAGGCAATCAGCCGAGAACGACCTTTGACCGAGTGACGTCACGGGAGGCTGCTGCCTCCGCCGCCATGGCTGGTGCCCGGGTCACGTGACCGTGGTGTCATTAAGGGTCTGACGAGGGAGGTGGGATGTGGAGGGTTAAAGCCAGGAACAATAAGCTCCGGCTAATACAAAGGGCAATCTTTAGCTTATCATAAACGTGGACATTTTCAAAGTTTGTATCATTTTTAATTTCAATCATTTGTAACCAGCTTCCAAAAATGACAAACCCTTCTTTTGTGAATATATACTAAGTATGTTCTTAAAAAATCGGCATTTTTCAACAGTTAAGTAATTCTCATGTTTCTCTTTAATGTTGAAAACCTTGAAATAGTTTTATAGTTATTCTTTGCATGATATATGTAAGGCATTTATTGTATGATCTAGTTACAACATTTATATGTTTATAGGCCTATCTAATTAAGAATTGATACGATACAGAAGAATCAATGTTGTTTTATAAATATGTACAAGACGCTCCGCGTCTCGCACTCAGTAGGAAACCAGTGAACTGATGGCAGTGATGCTCGTCTCTCTTTTGTAGATAGTACTAGTAGATTTATGCCCCATCAAACTATGTACTCGTAGCCGTAGCAAGCTTGTAGTAATGTCGTAGCGTAGTGAGTCCAAGGAAGAAAGTGAGAAATGCATAGCAAATATCTTTGGGAAGTCTACAACGTGGATTACCCTTTTGGCGCCACCCATCTGAACTCTCCAAGCAGACCAGGGTTTTCTGTGCCAAACTCTCTGCTTGGAGACTGACGATGTTCTAGTGTAACGTCACGAACATGCAACAACGGCATTCAGAGAAAACGCCCGTCTAATTTGACGATATTCGTCAAAGTGATGCTTTTCCTTGACAAATTTGCCATGTCCTTTGAACCTCTTTTTCTTTAGAGAACACGAACTGGCAAATCAGAAATAAAAAAATAAACGAATCCTGAAATTCATCTCATTTCCGTGTGAGTTCCTCCCGCTGAATTATGATTCGGCAGGTAAACCTTCCACATTGAAAGGAAAAGGTTTGGGAAGCTGAAACCAGCGAAAAAACATGGCGGCTCGTATATAATATAACAGGCATGTGAATTATATATCAATAAGATATATATAATGCGTATATTACCTGGGCACCATAAAGAAATACATCGTTAAGTACTGTATATTGTCAATAAAACTTATATAGTATTTATAACAATTTAGGCAGTAAGAGATTTTCCTAATAACCACTTCAGTTTCCATATAGGTGTTTTATGACATAATAAAGAGATACATAAGATGTTATGTATGTGACATTTCTATGGACATAATAAACTCCCTCGCCCACAGCCATAATACATGAATCTTATAACGATAAACAAATGTCGCTCTCAAGAAAAGATAACCATCTAGAAATGTCCATAAAATGTTAATCTTTCAACTGCCTGTCAAACTGGAAAATGTCCAATCAAGCATTCCCCCATTTGATAAATTCCTGACATCTTGAATGAGGGGGCAATGTGTGACGTCATCACAACTTCACAGGGGTTCACCACTGGCACGTGTCATTGTCATCTCAATGACGTCACGGCCATGTGACCAGGTCAAGGTCAACTTAGCATCGCCCGAGGTCGGGGAAGATGAAAATGAGTGAGATGGTAATTAAGAGACAGCAAAGGGCGAGTTAAAAGGGACCAGCCAGTAGTTTAAAAGACAGCAAAGGGTGAGTTAAAAGGGGCCAGCAAGTAGTCTGGGCAGTTACCCCACATGAGGAGGGCCCTAGGGGCAGTATTTTGGGCCCCGTGGTTGGATAATGAAATTGAGAAAAATTGTATCAGTTGATAGGCCCGACTAGATATTGAGCTATGTGGGCAAGTGAGTGTGGCAATTCGAATAACTCTACTTCATTCGATGAGTAGAGAATTTGAAGAAATATCCGCCTTTAAAAGAAGCTGTCATGATAGTTTTGCGTCTGAGACTGTAGTGGGTATCGTGTGTGGTTGAGTGTGTTCTGCTGCAGGGGTTGGGCAGTAGGTCGGGGCACAGTAATCAGGCGTCCACGTGTCTCTAGGACGTTTAATTCAGGCTACCTCACTTATTTATGGGTCTCGAGGACATTGTGCTGTGGATAACTACTGATTTAGGGCCCACCCCACCACGCAGCATGGGCACACAGGACCTACCCAACCACGGACCCATAGGAGCCACCCCACCACGGGGCACAGCCCAAAGGACCAACCCCACCAAGGGGCATGGCCCAAAGGACCACCCACCACGGGGCACGGGCCGATCCCACTCCGGGGCATGGGCCCACCTCACCACAGACCACAGGCCCACAGGACCCACCCCACCACGGGGCATAGGCCCGATAGGCCCTAAGGACCCACCCCACCATGGGGCACGGACCCACAGGACCCATCCCACCACGGGGCATGGGCCCACAGGACCCACCCCACCACGGGGCACGGGCCCACAGGACCCACCCCACCACGGGGCACGGACCCACAGGACCCACCCCACCATGGGGCACGGACCCACAGGACCCATCCCACCACGGGGCATAGGCCCACAGGACCCACCCCATCACGGGGCATGGGCCCACAGGACCCACCCCACCACGGGGCATGGGCCCACAGGACCCACCCCACCACAGACCACAGGCCCACAGGACCCACCCCACCACGGGGCATGGGCCCACCTCACCACAGACCACGGGCCCACAGGACCCACCCCACCACGGGGCATAGGCCCTATAGGCCCTAAGGACCCACCCCACCATGGGGCACGGACCCACAGGACTCATCCCAACACGGGGCATGGGCACACAGGACCCACCCCACCACGGGGCATGGGCCCACAGGACCCATCCCACCACGGGGCATGGGCCCACAGGACCCACCCCACCACGGGGCATGGGCCCACCTGCCACATGGCACGGGCCCACAGGGCCCACCCCACCACGGGGCAGGGGCCCACAGGACCCACCCCACCACGGGGCATAGGCCCACAGGACCCACCCCACCACGGGGCACAGGCCCACGGGACCCACCCCACCACGGGGCATGGGCCCACAGGACCCACCCGACCACAGGGCATGGGCCCACAGGACCCACCCCACCACGGGGCATGGGCCAACCTCACCACAGACCACAGGCCCACGGGACCCACCCCACCACGGGGCATGGGCCCACAGGACCCACCCGACCACAGGGCATGGGCCCACAGGACCCACCCCACCACGGGGCATGGGCCCACAGGACCCACCCCACCACAGGGCACGGGCCCACAGGACCCATCCCACCACAGGGCACGGGCCCACAGGACCTACCCACCACGGGGCACGGGCCCACAGGACCTACCCACCACGGGGCACGGGCACACAGGACCCATCCCACCACAGGGCACGGGCCCACAGGACCTACCCACCACGGGGCACGGGCACACAGGACCCACCCCACCACAGGGCACGGGCACACAGGACCCACCCCACCACGGGGCACGGGCACACAAAGGGATCATCAATAATCCCACCACCACAAAAACACCCCTGTGTCTCTCTGCCCAGCCACGCATTTCCTCTCGTCCCTATTTCCCCTTTTTTCATAACCTTTGCCAAATCATTGCCATTTTAGAAGCGTCTGGGATTTGCGCTATAAAATGTCTACTTTAGTGGAAAAAGCATCAGACTCTGTCCGAAGGACCCGGATTGGTTTTTACAAACAACTTTCCGTGTTTTGCAGCAAAAATGACGGAAATATGTTTTTGTTGAATGAGCAGACGGCATTTTTGGGCGTGCTCTGGTTTTCGGCGTGTCCCTGCGGTATGCCTGCACCTGTCGCGGCTTAGGCTTAACATGTGTGAACATGGAAATAACCGCCCCAATAACGTGCTCCTCAACACACGCGCCCAAAAAAGCACCAGGAGCTTGGGGCAGCCATGTGGTCATGCATTCTACATCACACTTGTTTGGTGGTTCTTCGTCATTTCAGTAGAACTTTTCACCCACCACTAATTTACAAATTTTTAGTACATAGGTGTAAACTATGGGAGAAGTGAAGTATTTGGTCACAATGTAGGAGGTGAGTTGGTTAACTGGGTGCCCCCGACCAACCCTACCTCACTCCACATCCCTGGCTGCGGGGAGTCTGCCTACAGTAGCCTGGCTGCCATGGGTTACCATGGCAACTGATGTGTTTTAAATCCCTTGTTGTGATGACAACGGCGGATTCGGCGTGCAGGGATCAGGCAAATCAGCGCGACTCATTATAGCTAGAACCCTCCCCCCTCCTCCCCCCATAACCTGCCACCTTCCAACTACCTCACACTGCCCCCCTTTATACCTTACATCTAGAACTCTCCCCCTCCTCCCCCCATAACCTGCCACCTTCCAACTACCTCACACTGCCCCCCTTTATACCTTACATCTAGAACTCTCCCCCTCCTCCCCCCATAACCTGCCACCTTCCCACTACCCCCTTATACCTTACATCTAGAACCCTCCCCCCTCCTCCCCCCATAACCTGCCACCTTCCCACTACCTCACACTGCCCCCCTTATACCTTACATCTAGAACCCTCCCCCCTCCTCCCCCCATAACCTGCCACCTTCCCACTACCTCACACTGCCCCCTTATACCTTACATCTAGAACTCTCCCCCTCCTCCCCCTCCTCCCCCCATAACCTGCCACCTTCCCACTACCTCACACTGCCCCCCTTTATACATTACATCTAGAACCCTCCCCCCTCCTCCCCCCATAACCTGCCACCTTCCCACTACCTCACACTGCCCCCCTTATACCTTACATCTAGAACCCTCCCCCCTCCTCCCCCCATAACCTGCCACCTTCCCACTACCTCACACTGCCCCCCTTATACATTATAACTAGAACCCTGCCCCTCCACCCCCCATAACCTGCCACCTTCCCACTACCTCACACTGCCCCCTTATACCTTACATCTAGAACCCTCCCCCTCCACCCCCCATAACCTGCCACCTTCCCACTACCACCCACCACTCACTCTCCATGCAAAATCCGATCCTATAAAGTCCATTTAATAAATATCATGAAACATTTGGTCAAATTTTCTTCTGATTAGAACATGTTAATTTTGTTGACCAAGAAATCAAAGTAAAAGTCCGTTCCTTCCCATCTTTCGCCTCTTCCACTCCTCCCAGTACATTATCGTAGTGTTCCTGTCAATCTTACCAGATGCATGTCTATGATAACCTCCAAGAACTCCCCACCACCACCACCACTCCCCCCACCCGTACACAAACATCCACTCCATCACGACCCCTTCACCTGCTCCTTTGGATGTTCTCAAGTCCCAAGCACTTTAAGTAAAATAGAGGAGAGAGAATGTCACGAACACATTTGTGTAGACGGCGGGCTGCGTAGACCTTGGCTTTGAGGCCCTTAACACAAACAATTCACATACATAAGCAATAAAATGGTTTACAATTGTCAATTTACATTATTTTTCACGTGTGTAAGAAAGAAATGTATTTTTTATATGTGCGACTCTTCTGCAACAGAGTCATACCGCGCCAATATGGCCTAGTGTAAAGCCCCCTTTTACCGCGCGTGTGGTGGAATCTGGGTCAGGGCGGGTGGGGAGGCTGTGCCGAGCATGGGGGGGGGGGGGGGGGGGGGGGGGTGCAGCCGTCTCTGGCCGCGGATCCTATTCACCTATCTTTGTTTGATGTCGCCTCCAGCTTTTCCCGGAATAAGGCATGTGGGGACAAAAGCACCTCCTGCAAAGCCTGGTTTACCTCCTTAATATGTCCTCATTTCCGTATTTCAGGTGAGGATTGTTGTAGGTCCGACCCAACCATGGCCGGTAAGCAGGATTTCACGACAATTACAAACCAAAGAAGGTAAAACTAAAATGATACAAACCAAACTTCTATTGTCAAAACTGCGTGAGTTCATTTTTGGTCGGGGGGGCGGGGGGGGGGGCGGGGGCGGCAATTGCCCCTTTTGCCCCCCCCCCCCCCCCCCCCCCGTGGATCTGCCACTGCAAACTAAACTTCAAAGCAGGTGATTTAAAGAAAGGTCTGTTTGTTTATTTCTCTTGGATTTTGAATGGACTAAAATTTTCAGGTAACTGGAACAATTCATGAATTTGAAATCCTTGTTTTTACATGCATTCCAATACTGATGCTAGTTCAGAGGTTGTTTTTCTGAGGGTGTATCATTAGAGGTTTGGATCGTTCGTGACTCAGACAGAGTGATTCATGGACCGCTAGTCATAGGAGTACTGCATGGCACCCCGGCCTAGGACAATATGGGGATACGTGCTATTCTTAGAGGGTTAAAAGCAATACAAGGCTCTACGCAGTGACACATTGCTTTATTTTCACTTATCATATTCTTATCCTGGAACTTCTTGTTGCCTAAGGTGAGGTATTTTCGCTTTGGGATTAAGGTTCTTTACTAGTCTATTCTTCACCAGTTGTTACTTGGTGTTTGATATATGCATGCGTGTTACTAGAAATATTAGAGCTACCTAAATATTTGTAACCCCGCCCATGGCCTACATGAATTTTGTAATGTCTTGTGTAGCAGCGTAAAATCGTTAGCTGGGTTTGGGCATCGAAGATCTAAGATTGCGCAGACTTAAGGATAGATAAGGGTCTCAGGGCCCTGCGCTGCATTTAGGTATTATGCACAAAGACATATCACATTAACAATAATAATATCATTCACCATCTGAAAGTTCACAGAAAAATAATGCACTACGTAGCGCTACGAGGGAAGAATGAGTTCTTTGTTTTTGCTTGGTTGACAAAATATAGAAGACCCTTAGGGGCTGTCCTCAGGTGTCAGTACGACCCTCCGACGGCCGGGACGACCTGCAGGCTTCGCCCTTGGGCCGTCTCGGCCACCGTCGGGCTGTACTTCCACCCTCGGACGGCCCCCGTGGGTCTCCTTATATTAATACACATAGCCAAAAACCAAAGACCTTCAATTCTTATTAAAATTGGCTACAATGTAGATTAGTACATAGGCAATCCATAAATGAAAAAGAAAAATGTATTTTAGTTTGACACCTACATGTGTTCGACTATGGCTAATTTCATGGACATTTCAAAACTGTTGAAAGCAACTTTGAAAACTGTACTTGAGCATAATTTTTTCAAATATGTTTATTTTAAAGGAATTATGCTGACATTGTTTTCCATGGTGACCCCATATTTATTTTACAATTTTATGATGCATATATATGTTTATCTCTTATTTCACAAAATTTCATTAAAAAAATCTTAACGTTGCGTCTATAATGGCGCCATTGTCTTTAAAGCCACAAAATTAGCATTTCTTTACGGCCGCAATATAACTATGGGTAGGGGAGGGGAGGGGACAAAATGGCAGACGCTGATTCAAGTCTTCCCAGAATGCTTGGCTTTGTTCCTGTTCGCCATGTGGGCCCTTATCAATAGATTCCCATAATGCATCGCACATGACAGAACAGCTGACGCCGCTGGGATTGGGAGGGGGCGGGGGGGAGGGGGGGGGTAGAAACAGCGAGCGCCCTCTACCTGCTACGGCGCGCACTAATCTAATCACCACCACTAACCAGCACCTCTTAATCTTCATCTTGTTTCTTCCCCTTTTTGTCTGATTTCAGGGGCTACTTTTTTTCTTATACCTCTGGAAATCTGCGGTCCTTTTGTCATCCCCTCCCCCCTTGTCCCTGCTTCTCCCTGCACCCCGATCCCTCTCCCCCACGCCCATCGCCACAACCCTCTAGCCTTGGGATCGGAAACTATTCGTTCCATCTAAGGGAACATGACACACAAATGGATTGGCTTTTTGAAGGCGGCGCCGAAATGCGGACGAGACGCGGATAAATTGTCGTCTGCGGCACGTCCATTATTGAATCACGACTCAGCTCTCCAAGCACAGGTTTCACTGCGTATTCCCCTCCTGCAGCCTCCCGGGCCTGGAGAGTGTGCCTGCTGTGCGTGCAGAGAAGGGCGGGAGGCCGAACCCCGCCTTTACCTCGGCCTGCACAGCCGTCTGCAGCCATGACATGGTTGTCATGGTGATGGGGTTATCTTCTATACCGATGTTAAGTCTTTTAGTTTTGTGGATTACTCAAAAGCTTTTGATACAATAGACCATGATATTCTTTTAAGGAAATTGGAAAAATATGGGTTCACAGAAAATTCATTAAAATGGGTAGAATCATATATAAATCGCTATCACTGTACTAAAATAGGTAAATTTATTTCTTCATCGATTAAAGTAACGCATGGAGTACCACAAGGCAGCACTCTAGGTCCACTGTTCTTTATTCTGTATGTTAACGATATTTTTCATTTGGAAAATGAAGGTGTCAAATTGAATATGTATGCCGATGATACCGCAATACTAACAAAGGGTCAAAACTCAATATCAGCAAGACAGGACTTACAAAATTGTCTGTATAACATTATACAGTGGTGTAAGGAAAATCGTTTAGTTGTAAATTATAAAAAAAACTAATTTATGGAAATTGTTCCGAAAGGGAAGCCCAAGTCCAAAGCGTTAGAATTGCATATTGCTAATACTAGTATTGAGAGAGTTGAAAACTATGTTTACCTAGGTGTGAATATAGATCATGGTATGAACTTTCGTAAACACTTAAGTATTGTAATAAGCAGGACAAACAACCGGATTTTTGAATTGGATTATATTAGACATTATTTGACTGTTCAGACAAGTTTGCTAATATATAAACAATATATCCTGCCAATTTTAGATTATGTTGGTTGTATTGCAGATAGTAGTACAAGTGATATGATTAAGAAATTACAGTCTTTGCAACATAAGGCTATAAAGGTGATCTTAAATCGTCGAGTATATATTAGTACTGATGATATGAATGAACTACATACAGAACTAAGATTGAAAACGCTGGTAAGCAGAAGGAAAATACAAATATTACAGCTTGCCTACAAGTACAGTAGAATACCCAAGTATATTGATATGAATAGAGGTCAACGTATTTTACGAACAGATGCAAAAATAAAATTGAAAAGACCATTTACTTCGAAGGAATATATTTTAAACAGTCCTTATTATAGGATGTGTGCAATCTGGGACAAATTATCCCCTGAGTTACAACATTTACAGGATGGTAACATTTTTAAACAACGATTGCAAAAACTGGACATGAACACGTACGAATGGAAAATTTAACACTAGTATTGTAATCCCTTGGAATGATCTTTCATTCCTGACGGTGTCAATATCAGTCAAAATATCAACAAAACATTTCAATTTCATCATTTTCATCGAACTGTACTAACACATAATAATTGTATCTAACAAATTTCTACTATCTGAAAAGCGTTTTGTAAAAACGAGATGGTTTTGCCAAATAAAAAAAAATATAAAAAAAAATTGAAGTCAGTTTACATATTTTGAATGCAATTCACCCTACAAGCTGATATTGTTTCAACATGATTCTTTTATGCTTTGTAATGTTTCCTTTGCAGGCATAAAGATCTAAGACTTTTAGCATATTTTTTGCAAGTCGTCATCAAATGAAAAGTGTTTTTGCAATGGGGTCCCAGAATGAAAGTTGACTGGAACAGATGGTCTTACCGTCTAGGGTGACGATATCAAATATGCTGTACAAAACCGTCGTGTGAAGTAGGCTCATTTCATACAGGATATGTAAGTAGGATATGTTAGTAGGATATGGAAATGGGAATTAGGAGAGTTTCGCGTACATAATGTTTTGTACAAGCATCGAACATCACTTACCGAACAGTTTTAATAAAAACAACGTCTGGAATGAATGATATATATCCAGTTTAAGCGATGTCATAATTATAGGGAATGCCATAAGGACAGAGACACTACATAACGCGTGATGCGTGAGTGTTTCTTAATGTGTATGCTCAACACTATTTCCTGCACAACATCGGGGAGTCACATATTACTTTAGTGGCATACACAGCCATACTTTGTTAAAATCTTCAAAAGATGATTTGTCATTTCCTTCACATCATTATGGACATTTGCACATTTTTAAGCAGGGCGGTGCTGGCCTTCAGTGTAGTGAATGTCGTAAAGACACAATGATGTTTGGCTTTTTAATTAACGCATTAGCCAATGATCCATCCAACAAATAAAATTCTAATTACATTTGGGAAAAAATTGATATTATTTGTTAATATCTCAGCACATTTGAAATTACAAAACATGAGCAGAATAGATGGCGAACATTCATTTTACTAAACACTGCGCATCAGTCATCTTTGATTTTTAGTACCTGTTACCAGTGAGTTGAAACTCATTACTATTACTGACTACCAATCTCATAGATGCAGCTCAACAAATAGGCTTCAGCATTGACTTCGAGATCCTGAACAGTGTCAAACAGAAGATTCTAAGAAGGTTATGAAAGCAAAATTCCTTGATTAGTAAAAACAAAACAAGAATACAAAGTTTCAAACTCAACCAGACGGCGGTCCCCCTGCCGGCCGCCGGCTGCGTGCCAGATCAGACGGGGAGGGGCGGCCCTGGAGGAGTCCCCCCCCCCCTCGCCACGTACACCCCCGGCCCGCCGTATATATGCCCCCCCCCCCCCCGTTCACCTCCTCGCCCAGCAGCCCGCGGCACAGGTGGCGCGGCGCGTGATCCCTGCGCGTCAACAAAGTTGGTGGAAGAGCGCACAAGCGGCGTGAAATGCCCCAATAATCTGCGGGCCTGTCGGCGCGGCTTTACGCCCTTAAATCTCAGATTACTTTGAAATGTTAATGAGCTGCGTCTGTCCGTGTATCTGGGGGCGTGTGCTGGGCTTATCGCACTCCTTAGAAGCCACTGTTAGAAGGTCAAACTTGTGTGTGAAAGGGGTGTGGGTTTTTCTGTGGATATTTCAGAGTTGAGTTTTTATGGCTGGTGGCGGTGGCTGGCGGACAATGCCTTCACAATGACAGGAGGTGGGACTGAGAGGACCGCCGTTTGACTTGGACGGTTGGCCATGGTGAGCTGGGCTTTGGTCAAACATGATATCCGGGGATGTAGCTAGTCCGTTCTCACCCACATCTACCCTTAGATAATGGGTCCGTACACTACCACTAGGTATAGTTCAAATCTTTTAAGAATATTGTTATTGGACCTCTTTAAATAGCATGGGTAACCCCTTCACGATGGATGGTTCTTGGACTGCTGTCTTGTCTATGGCCCTCCCTGCCCCAGTCCCTGATTGATGGTTCTTGGGCTGCTGTCTTGTCTATGGCCCTCCCTGCTCCGGTCCCTGATCGGTGGTTCTTGGGCTGCTGTCTTGTCTATGGCCCTCCCTGCCCCGGTCCCTGATCGATGGTTCTTGGTCTGCTGTCTTGTCTATGGCCCTCCCTGCCCCGGTCCCTGATCGATGGTTCTTGGACTGCTGTCTTGTCTATGGCCCTCCCTGCCCCAGTCCCTGATCAATGGTTCTTGGGCTGCTGTCTTGTCTATGGCCCTCCCTGCTCCGGTCCCTGATCAATGGTTCTTGGGCTGCTGTCTTGTCTATGGCCCTCCCTGCCCCGGTCCCTGATCAATGGTTCTTGGGCTGCTGTCTTGTCTATGGCCCTCCCTGCTCCGGTCCCTGATCAATGGTTCTTGGGCTGCTGTCTTGTCTATGGCCCTCCCTGCTCCGGTCCCTGATCGATGGTTCTTGGGCTGCTGTCTTGTCTATGGCCCTCCCTGCCCCGGTCCCTGATCGATGGTTCTTGGACTGCTGTCTTGTCTATGGCCCTCCCTGCCCCGGTCCCTGATCGATGGTTCTTGGACTGCTGTCTTGTCTATGGCCCTCCCTGCTCCGGTTCCTGATCGATGGTTCTTGGGCTGCTGTCTTGTCTATGGCCCTCCCTGCCCCGGTCCCTGATCGATGGTTCTTGGGCTGCTGTCTTGTCTATGGCCCTCCCTGCTCCGGTCCCTGATCGATGGTTCTTGGGCTGCTGTCTTGTCTATGGCCCTCCCTGCCCCGGTCCCTGATCGATGGTTCTTGGGCTGCTGTCTTGTCTATGGCCCTCCCTGCCCCGGTCCCTGATCGATGGTTCTTGGACTGCTGTCTTGTCTATGGCCCTCCCTGCCCCGGTCCCTGATCGATGGTTCTTGGGCTGCTGTCTTGTCTATGGCCCTCCCTGCTCCGGTCCCTGATCTATGGTTCTTGGGCTGCTGTCTTGTCTATGGCCCTCCCTGCCCCGGTCCCTGATCGATGGTTCTTGGGCTGCTGTCTTGTCTATGGCCCTCCCTGCTCCGGTCCCTGATCGATGGTTCTTGGGCTGCTGTCTTGTCTATGGCCCTCCCTGCCCCGGTCCCTGATCGATGGTTCTTGGGCTGCTGTCTTGTCTATGGCCCTCCCTGCCCCGGTCCCTGATCGATGGTTCTTGGACTGCTGTCTTGTCTATGGCCCTCCCTGCCCCGGTCCCTGATCGATGGTTCTTGGGCTGCTGTCTTGTCTATGGCCCTCCCTGCTCCGGTCCCTGATCTATGGTTCTTGGGCTGCTGTCTTGTCTATGGCCCTCCCTGCCCCGGTCCCTGATCGATGGTTCTTGGGCTGCTGTCTTGTCTATGGCCCTCCCTGCCCCGGTCCATGATCAATGGTTCTTGGACTGCTGTCTTGTCTATGGCCCTCCCTGCCCCGGTCCATGATCAATGGTTCTTGGACTGCTGTCTTGTCTATGGCCCTCCCTGCCCCGGTCCATGATCAATGGTTCTTGGACTGCTGTCTTGTCTATGGCCCTCCCTGCCCCAGTCCATGATCAATGGTTCTTGGACTGCTGTCTTGTCTATGGCCCTCCCTGCCCCGGTCCATGATCAATGGTTCTTGGACTGCTGTCTTGTCTATGGCCCTCCCTGCCTCAGTCCCTGCTGTAAACAAGCAGCTCCAAAGCATCCTGGGATATGGGGTGACGTAGCTTGCTGCTGATAGATTCGGAGCAGTGCCGGGGGTGTAGTAGTAGTAGAATTTTTATTGACAAACAGCGAGTCATTTACATTTGATATAATGTGTCAAGAAACATAGGGATATAACACATTACATAATACATAAAAATGAGATCTTAATATGATTAGTAGCACCTGAATTTTACTTCAAAAGGCTATTCAGACTAGATCCAACTCTTTACACGTGGCAAACAATGTATGATCAGATGAGATATTACATCAAAAGACAGTTCAAATGTTGATACCATCGCCTGACAGGGGAACCCTCCCCATCCTCGTAGGAGGACGCTTCTTCACGTCAGGGCCCCATCTCCCCCACACCTTAACCCTTTCACCCAACGCTGCTCCTCAGAGCCCGCCCCACTGCCCTTGGCAGTGAGGCCACAGACGACCTGTCCCCATGTCTATCACTGCCCTTGGCGGTGAGGCCACAGACGACCTGTCCCCATGCTATCGCTGCCCTGGGTGGGGAGGCCACAGACGACCTGTCCCCATGCTATCCCTGCCCTGGGTGGTGAGGCCAGAGATGACCTGTCCCCGCTTCTATCGCTGCCCTGGGTGGTGAGGCCACAGACGACCTGTCCCCTCGTCTATCGCTGCCCTGGGCGGGAGGCCACAGACGACCTGTCCCCACGTCTATCGCTGCCCTGGGCAGTGAGGCCACAGACGACCTGTCCCCCCGTCTATCGCTGCCCTGGGCAGTGAGGCCACAGACGACCTGTCCCCGCGTCTATCGCTGCCCTGGGTGGTGAGGCCACAGACGACCTGTCCCCTCGTCTATCGCTGCCCTGGGTGGGAGGCCACAGACGACCTGTCCCCACGTCTACGCCCAACACGGAAATAGAATCGTTCCCTGTGAAGTGGCTCAGACAAAACCTTCAGAGGTTGACAGGGTGCATTAACTTGTGATGTGGGAATCCTCTTTCAGTCGCTGTGGCCAAGGAAAAGTCGACTAAAATAGACGTGTGGCTCTGAATGGCATGGGATGAAAGGGATTCTCTAATGTGGGGGGAGGAGGGTGGGGGGGGGGGGGGGTAAGCCGTGTGCAGCGTCCAGGCAGCGTCAATGCACATGACTGTTAGCAAGAGCTTCACATCAATAATCGGTTCAAGAGCTGTTTGTCCTCAAATTATTTCAACAACTACAGACTATTTTGGTTATTTGGTTTTGGTACATGCCTTCGTCCCCAACCTGGGCAGCACAGCACTAAACTCTTTGAGTCACAGTTACTCACAGACAAGTAACAACTCAAACGTTTCATTATTCATTTCTTATTACTAATAACACCTCCAAAATGTCTTAACTGACTTATTCTATGTTTACATGTAGTTGACCAGATTACCCCGTCAGAAGAGACCTGACGGCAGTCGAGGTGTTGCCCTAGTCCGTAAGCATACCCACTGTTCAGGCCCAGTAGGTACATTCATGAGTGTTGAAAACATGGAAATGATTGGACAGCTGACTGCCATAGAGACCTGTTATCTCATTGGCTTAATTATATTTGGCTGGTCAGGCCACCTGGCCAAAGCAGGAACACCCCCAAAACATTTTAAACAACTTTTCTCACATAACATTACCTACAAATATATCAAATTATTAGGTAGACAACTTGGTATTACTGAGATTTGAACCTGGGATCTCTCACAGATGAAGCCTGTGCTCTACCACTGAGCTATGCAGGCTTGTGGTCAGGTGCAGCCCAGCACTGCTGCTAAACTGTATTCTAATAACAGAGGTATGGAAATAGGTATAGGTAATAGGCTATACACTATCCCACCAGCCAGGAACCAGCGGTCAGCCATTTGCCCCAGTGCATCATGGGGGAGGTGGGAATTCCCACCTCCAATGGTGGACATGATCTGACCTACTACGCACCCCCTGGTGTGTGTTGGTCGTACTCTGACTAGGTGTTGCCCGGCCTGTGGGGGCTCATTAACATAGTGCCCGCGGATGGCAGAAAGCATCACATTTTTACAGATTTTTTTCACATTTCAAACACGGTTTTTTTTCTTAATTATTATGTATTTTATATCAATATCTAGTACCCAAATAGCAAGTCTTCTTTCCATACGTAGTTCCCACATACTTGTCAGTTCTAGTGTGTGTGTGTGTGTGTGTGTGTGTGTGTGCGTGTGTGTGTGTGTGTGTGGTGTGTGTGTACTGTTCGAGTGGGGAGTTCTCACATAGTTGAATCTTTGCTATAAATGATTGTACATTGTCTGTGAAACTCAGGTATCGTCACATATTCTCTCTATCTACCATGCATACACATCACAATTCTGCAATGGAAGAGGAGGTTATTCCTGAAGTTGAAACTGTTCAATTGTTAATCTGTGAAAATATTGCTCACCAAGAAAAAACTGACTATCCTCTTTCAATCATTCAATAACAAATAAGATTTACTATTCAGAAATTCAGAATAAGATAAATGGCAACCCTGAAACGTCAAAGAACAATATCTTAATATACCCATGAATCAATCTTATAGAATGATTGTGCACTGGTACCATTACTGCTGTGCATTTAACGGAAAGCAAATTGTTCACATTGCTTCACTTCGATAATGTCCCATTGTTTCCATGACAACTCAGACCCCACTCTCTTCTCCTAGGGGAATGGCGACATTTGTAGTTGCCATAGTAACCACCCAGAGGTGCAGTGACATGCAGTCTTTGGGGTTACAGTCGAGTGAGCAGAGACAAAGGAAGGCTGTGGAGAGTTTGTTGTTGACAGAGAAATCTGTCAGTCGTATTGCGCGCACTGCCCAGCGACACATTCCCACCACACTGCAGGAACACCCGCAGTCACTAGTCTACAGAACCCACTGTAACACCCACAGTCACTAGTCTACAGAACCTGCTGTAACACCCACAGTCACTAGTCTACAGAACCCACTGTAACACCCACAGTCACTAGTCTACAGAACCTGCTGTAACACCCACAGTCACTAGTCTACAGAACCTGCTGTAACACCCACAGTCACTAGTCTACAGAACCCACTGTAACACCCACAGTCACTAGTCTACAGAACCTGCTGTAACACCCACAGTCACTAGTCTACAGAGCTTGCTGTAACACCCACAGTCACTAGTCTACAGAACCCGCTGTAACACCCACAGTCACTAGTCTACAGAACCCGCTGTAACACCCACAGTCACTAGTCTACAGAACCTGCTGTAACACCCACAGTCACTAGTCTACAGAACCCGCTGTAACACCCACAGTCACTAGTCTACAGAACCTGCTGTAACACCCACAGTCACTAGTCTACAGAACCTGCTGTAACACCCACAGTCACTAGTCTACAGAGCCTGCTGTAACACCCGCAGTCACTAGTCTACAAAACCCACCGTAACACCCACAGTCACTAGTCTACAGAACCTACTGTAACATTAATGGTCACTAGTCTATTGCTATTGATCGCTTCATTGGGTTTCATTCTTTTTCATTTGGACTTAAATTTGATGCAACAGTTATTATTCTTAATACAAACATCAGTGGTAAGAATCACTGAAATAAAACATAATATTAAATGATAGTGATCATTTCGATGGTACAGTTTTCTTATATGGCGTGGATGTCCATTTCTTAAAATAAAGTACTCACAATGGAGGACAGCAATCCACAAAATTTGTACAGAAAGTCCAATACAAATATTTTATAACAAATGTGACGCAGCATCTTCAACCTCGACTTTTATTAGTAAGTAATTTCAATGAAATATGCAGATTTGTTAATATGACAATCATTCATGCTGTAAGATGACCAGACATGGGAGTTTCCTAAAGACGTCTATATTGTGGTTTCTGGGCCAGACGGCCGTTCTACCTGACGGAAAGCAGGAATGTCCGACGACAACCTAATGCCCAGAAGTGTCTCCGTGGCAGCAGGCCCGAGGAGTCACACGTTAACCCTTTACTCGCGGGTTAAGCAGGGTTTACCGGCAGGTTTACCGGCAGGTTTACCGGGCATGTCCACCCCCTGACCCCCTTCTCGCCAGAGGGCAGTTGGCCCCTCACGCTCCAAGCAGATGTATTCACAGTGGGCCCTCAGTACCTCAGGGCAGAAAGTCGTTGACCAAAGCTCGGCCGGGCGAGTGATTGATCCCCTCTAACGAGCTGCTCAAATGAGAGGCTCATTGTAAACACAGTAACCATGGTAACCCAGGAACAGGTCACCACTCGGTCAGAACTGGGTCACGGGGTGCTGTACTCTCCCAGCACGGTCTACAGCTCCTATTATGGGTCGTTCTCTACTAATATGCACCTGATGCTTCAGCAAGCTTACAATTTATGGAGTAAAAAACATTACCTCAGATTTTAGATATGTATAAATTGTTTACAGTATGTGAAACTTAGACAGATTAACAGCAATTATTGATAGCAGTCCACAAATGGGTTCTGGCGTCTCACTTTGTACTTAACATAGTATTCACTGATCCAACTTTTTTTTTCAATTTACAGGAGAAATTTCATGAAGTGGGCATTGCCTCTTTCTTATATTTCTTCAGAAATGTCCTCATAAAATGGTAAACTATCTGAGTTGTTTTTCGGATCAAGCTTTATTGAGTCACCTCTGTTTGGAGAGTGCACAGAGTGCAAAGTGTCTAGGCATGCGCGTTGGTGACTTCCGGTTGGGCCGTGGGTGACAAAGAGTGAAAAGAGCAGGTGTTCAGTCAGGCGTGGCCGTGTGAATGGTCCTTAACACGCCGCCTCTATGATTAAGGGATGTTTACACTCTTGGTGACCCCGGCCTAGGTAATTTCAACCAGGCAGGATGGCTTCTGTCAATTTGATCGTCATTTAGCATGGAAACATGCTTATTTTTCATGTTATAGTGCTGCCTCAAAGGGGACAAAGTGCATTCCCTCAGTGTAAATTCATTAGTGTCTTTTATTGTTACTGATGATGGAGATGTTTAAGTGCACACAACCATCAAGTTAAACATAATTTAGGAGCAGCAGCTAACCCTAGATGATGTGCTAGCAAAAAGTTTGGACAGCATTTTACATCTGCAGCCGAACTTGAATAACGTGGATGTCTTTCAATATGATTATTACCCTAAACTGCTGCTGTAACTATTCTCTAATATCATGTACACGAGTTTTGACTCATCAGCGGCTGACATAACCAAGTATACCTTCCAACGACAAAAAAGAGACAACAAAGTAAGGAAGTTGTGAAGGACAAAATGTAAAAACTTGATAATGTTGGTGCGGACATCAAGATCGCCTTAGATGGACCATAATCTTGGCCAAGGTCCCCCACACCTCCCCCATCTTGGACCTGGCGTCTTGCTGTATGCTGACAAAATGCGCCTGTATGCCTAGTTTGGGCTGATATGATTAAACATGTAAGAATGCTCTTGCTGGTGGCAGACTACCACATTGCCAGTGGTCAATCAGGTTGGAGACCAGTATCCTATCGTTGGTATATTTTGTCGCTGAAAGCATCCCAACTCAATGACAAGTGGTTTATGTGATTTATCAACAATTTGTTACCCCTAACAATAAAATTATTGTTGTTCATGATATATGTCTGCGTAATATAGGCCTACATATCTCTGCTGCCGACTTCTACTCGTCGTCGGTGTTGGTTGTTGAAGTGGGACTTAGTCGTAATAGAATGGAATTTAATATTGTGTGAGATATGCACATCAATTATAAACCTTAAGGCCCTTGAAACCATCTCTCAGTACAAGTCACTTACACTGCCTCCTGTTTACCAGTGTGTGAGCGTATTCAGCGTCATAAATTAACGCCATCCCTGACAAGAGGGGGTAATCTCTATAGATCTTGTGCAGACGTGGCCACGTGATCACTATTTGGCTATAGTGATAATAATTACTGACTATTGCTCTGTGAGACCTTTTGTAATAATTTTAGCACAAGACTATTTCAAATGCTTCAGACTAAATAACAATGGCAATACATTGATCACAAATGTGGCCACCATCCCACTATGATTAGTTATGCGGTCATCTACAAAACGTCTAAATAGGCATCCTCACTTAATAAATTGTGAAGACCGGGATCCTTGGTGGGGAGAGGGGCCCTTGGGCTTGAAAAGGTATCCACTGTCAAACGGATGCGCAGAGGGGACAGTGCACATCAAAATTGAGGGGTGGTCAACCACTTTTTAGGCACACAAGGGGGCAGTGAACTACACCCAAAGAACAATATAGAGGCAATAACTTAATAATTTAGCTTTATTGCTACCTTTTCTCACACAGATTGTATCAGAAGTTTTCATTAGCAGTTTTGATGATTTCTGTATATTTACTGGTATTGATACACCCTGATTTTCGGGGGCATTGATCTATGTTCCTCAAAATAGAGGTTTGTCAACTAAAATTCAGGAGCGGTCAGTCACAAAAACCAGGGGCGTTAGTTTGGGTAGTGGTAGTCGACCTGACGTCACAGTAAATAGGCTCAGGGACAGATTGGGAAAGGTTGGGTAGAGGGAACAAAAGCCTTGCCGCGGGCGTTAAGCTGTGACAAACCTGTTTATCGGGCCGTATCAGCCCCGTGTTCTCCACCTGTGGTGTGGCCAGCCTCCACGGGGCGGCGCTGGCAGGGTGTGGTGTCCCCGTCCGATGCGGCCAGAACGGGGCGCCCCCTGTAGGGGCGGGCAGGAGTCAGATGACGAACCACATCAGACCCCACCACCCGCTCAACACCTACCCACTCACAAATAAGAGTACAATTCTCAACTGTAGTCTCAATCCACCTAACTGGCAGTCGTAAATATGACTCAGTACCGTAGGTAAACAAATTGATCAAAAATAAGTATGGTGATTAACCCATATAACCGAAGCATACACATATATAGGCCCTAAATTTAAGAAAGTTGCAAAACAATACAAAATGAATTGTAGTGTATTTGATGATATGGAATGAAGTGCTATCACGGTCTTTTATTGGATTAAGAATAAATAAGGAATGGTTAATAAGCAACATTTGTATATATAAAGGCTGTGGGTCCTGACACTGTCATGTTGGAGTCAGCCTGCCTTAAGGATAGTTGTGAGACCTGACACTGTCATGTTTGCAGTGTTTTGTACACGCCACAGACTTTTCAGTCCGAAAGGTGTTCATAAATAAGTATGGTTTGCACAGCAATGGCCCATCACAAGAAAAACAGAGGTGAAAAACCCACGCCAGCTTTTAACACTACCTGCCTTATGGTAGGTGGCTTGCTGGCTCGGCCTTGCTCCTAAATCTAGGTTTAGCAGCACGGGGAAGGAAGTCGGTACCATTTAGGTCTTGTGAGACACGCTACGGCTTCCCTGCGTTAGCCGGTAATTTACAGCATATTTCATATCTCAAAATATATCTCCGAGGCTTCTTTAGAAATGGCAGAGACAGTAGGGGCTTACTTATAGAAAGTAAAACATTCTTGTTACCGGTAACAAATGTGTATCAATCATCGTTTTGAAATAATTCTTTTAGCAATCCACTTTTTCATGTTCTATTGTTAATAGTTTGTTTTCTTATCTTTTAGGTGAGGCGGATGGCACTGCACTGGGTATTGGTGATGTTAAACACAGGTGTCTGTGTTGCAGGGTAAGAAAAGGGTTAACCCTGATTAACCCTGTAGATCCTAAACAAACTGGACTCAGACCTGGGTCGGTGTGTGTGGTAAAACCTTCTATAGATGCGCCAGTATAGGTATCGTAAAATGTGAGATTTGCTAAAAATAGCTTAATCACCTTACTTGTATTGAACCTGTAATGCTTCCCATATTTGCCCTGGCTTAAAAACAGTTTAACCCTAGGCATTATTAGTGAGCAAGAGCAAGATACCAGTTGAGATTATTGCTGGTATACATAATTATATATATATATATATATATATATATATATATATATTGTATTCATTTATTGTTAACTTCATGAAATAACATGGTCTTCCAGCTGACAGTAATAAGAAAACATACATGTAGGTATAGTATTTTTGAAAAAATCTTTTCTTTCCATATTGATGCATTGGTTAATATGCATCATTCCCTAATGGGTTTTATGAATTGATTTTTTTACATATATACATGAAGGTATAGGTCAAAAGGAGGTACACCAGCAGCCAGCCAACTGACATGACGTACCCCCCCTGATGCCCTGCCGGGTTGCTCCCCGGCAATGGAGCTAGCTTGTAAACATTTATTATCGGTGATTCTGGCTAGGAATCGGCTTTGTATAATGAGATCATCGAGAGACTCAGACCTTCTTTCTGTATATAAATGGGGTATATGTGAATCATAGGTGCGATGGTAAAACCTTCTGATGTTTGACGTGGGTGTGTAAGTCTACCTGCTGAAGTCCTGGGCCAACGGGATGTTGAAATAAACGAATGTAAAAAAAGAGAAACCGCCTGTGTCCAGCAGTGCATCAAGTTCTTCGCACTGTTTGCGGCCTACACATGCAGGGACTTAAATTAAGGCTCACACCCCCCTGTAGCCTCAATGGGGACTTCTTTTTTTTGATAATATTTTTATTGACGCCTTCAAACATTGTCTGCTCTTCCAGACGTTACAATCAATGTTGCTTTCATGGTGATATAGCTTGTAACAATATTATCCTTATAGAATAATGAGATGATATGATAATAATAATTATGATGACATGATTCAAACAGAATCTATAATACAAGTTATAGAATCTTCGGGCACATATACTCCCACATGCGGCCTGCGCGCGGCCCCTGAATAAGGTTCTGGTATGAAATGACAGTTTTGCTCATCAATGTCCCATACCACTGATTGCTATCAGTAAGCACATTGTGGCAGATGCCTGTAAAACGATTCAATATAGAACCTGAAGCAATAACTGTCCATTATTTCCAGCGGCAGATATTAGATCAGTATACCAGAGGGTCCAGCGTCAGGGCCCCTGTGTGGAGGGCTGCTCCAAGTCATGCATCCCGGGCCGCCGACTGAAGTCAAGGCTCACAGTGCAACTTGAATGTTACAGGTCAAGTATGTGTGGGCCTTAAGCCCGACTCATACATCCCTCAAGTCGCTGCACCCAGGGAAATCTCCCCGAGATATTCCTGCTTTGACGGCGGGGCAGGCAGGCCGCACACCACGCGGCGGGCCTGAGAGTGACCAAATTTGCTGGTTTCCACAGGTCCTTGACAAAGCAGTTTAACAAAACAGCAACCAAATGGACTGGCTGGTAACAGCCTATTTCCTGGTTCTTGGTAAGACCTGAACTGAAGGACAAAGTTTTAGAAGTAGTATGTGAATATCATAATAATTATACCAATGCCAAATATGTTATGAATACTAACTGGACGCTGCCATTCAGTATTTTTGGTATATTGGCACAGTGGCCAACTGGCTTCACTGCATACAATGTTTTTCTCCTTATTTTGTGAATTCTGAATGGATTTGCATGATCATTTTTTTCAAATTCAGGTAAGTTAAGACAATTTTATTACAAGAGATATTGATAGATTATATTTGAGAAAAAAATCAAGAATTTTAGAGTAATTTGTTTGAGACCAGTCAAAGTGTGTACATTGGCAAGACACTGTGATACTGCCAACCTTGCCCCACTGGTAATTTCCTTTCTATTTTCCATATAACTTACAAAATATGGCATATAATGTAAGGAAAACTACCTTCGGTTGACAGTACAACACTAAATACTCGGTGGGACATCAACAAAATTCCAGCCCTCAGCCTCACGGCCTTGGCCTCAGGTTAGTACTGTCAACCTCTGTATGTTTTCCAATAGTACTTGGGCACTTGAAAAATATGATATACACTTCGTACATGCAAGAATATAGTACTTGGTATTTCCCTGAAGTTTGGTCTATTTGTTTGCTCTGAAAAATTGCATTTCTCAAACTGTGTTCTTTGTTGTAAATGAAATACTGAGGAATAAAAGGTATGTGCTCATTTCACTGTGTAGACATGCCTACTACCCAAATATATCGTATGAACCACCTGTCCCATCACAGCGTAGACTTAAACATCATACGGAAGATGGCTGTCCGTCTGAGATATAAAACACAAAAACAGCACATTTCTATTTAGTAGTGTAGACATAAGTATGTCTCCTTGCTAAATATATAATATCATATGCCCCCTATCCCACCACAATGTGGACCTATCTGACAATTGGGATACTAAAGTCTGTCCGACATCCAAACCACAATATTTGTCATTTTTACCAAAGTTGCCCTGGGTGCTGGAAAATAAACCTCTAAGTCATAGGTCAATGCAAAAGCAATATAAGCTGAAAATGGACATCAAATAGGAAACAGTACTGTAATAACCTGGAATTTTCCTGGAATCAAATACAGGCAACAAACAGACATCATATGATAATGGTCTTGGTTCTAGGTGTCTAATGTCACAGTAATTGTTCACTTACCCATACTAGAAGAGGGCACATGTCGACTGGTTGGCGTCACTAACTCCGGGCACTAACTGGACTGTCTCTCACTGCCTAGTGATTGGAGGTATGTTCTTGTGTTTATGATGTATAGTGAATGTTTGGTGATAACCCCTATGCCACTGGTGGGTTTGGGGGTTCTTTGGGGGGGTCAACATGAGTCCAAGTGAACCTCCCCATCCTCATCTCCATATATAGACGCATCCTACGTATCCCTTGTACCTGGTGACGAGGAAGGAGCCGGCAGGAAGAGGCCCAGGGCGGTCGGTGCAGGGTTGGTCTGGTCGACGGTCGGTGGTCGTTGCAGGTCTGGTCAGTCAGGGTCTTCCCCAGCTGGAGCGGGAACTGGCCGACGTGGCATGTCACAGTGCGGATGGAAGGTCCCCTCAGACCAGCACCACTAGTACTGGGCGAAGAAGATTCCCTGGTGTACAAAGTGGTAAAAAATAATACTAAACCATTAGACAATTATCCTAATACCAAATTAATTACAAAGCACAACAGTAAATCACAGTGTCCAACGCCCAAAAATTAAGCACTGAAAAATAAACAGACGCCAAGCACTGCTTCCTAAAGCATGGTTCGGTTTAATCAAAAGCAATTAAAAAGAAACTAAAGCTAAACTACAACTACCAAAAAAAAACAATAAACAAGCAGTTTCTGAAGTATCCATAAACAGCTAGGGTATTAAAAATGCAAACCTAAATTTGAATGTGACAACATGGGAAACTAAAGCATATTTGAAACAATGTTAAAGGCATTAAAAATAAAAATCGTAAGCAGGAATATGAATATATAAATTGCAAGAGTTCCATGCAAATTCATCTACTTAAACCACTAATAGAGTAGAGAAAGCAAACTTTGACGCAGGCTCTGGTTGTCCTCCTCCCTCATCAGAATAGGGGTGTTCATTGGCCGGCATCCCGCGGGGAAGGGGCAGGTCGGGGTCCTCCAGGGGCAGGCCCGGGTCCTCCAGGAGCATGCCGGGGTCCTCCAGGGGCATGCCGGGGTCCTCCAGGGGCATGCCGGGGTCCTCCAGGGGCATGCCGGGGTCCTCCAGGGGCATGCCGGGGTCCTCCAGGGGCATGCCGGGGTCCTCCAGGGGCATGCCGGGGTCCTCCAGGGGCATGCCGGGGTCCTCCAGGGGCATGCCGGGGTCCTCCAGGGGCATGCCGGGGTCCTCCAGGGGCATGCCGGGGTCCTCCAGGGGCATGCCGGGGTCCTCCAGGGGCATGCCGGGGTCCTCCAGGAGCATGCCGGGGTCCTCCAGGGGCAGGTCGAGGTCCTCCAGGGTCCTTGGCCGGTTCACCAGGCCGCCCAGGACGGAGTTGTCGTTATGGGGGCGGGGGCCACTGGAGCAGGCACAGGTCGGGCAGTTGCAGCACGTCCCCGGGCCCGGCAGCACACTGAAATCCCAAAAGTAGAATAAGTAAATTCAGACATTCCAAAATGAATATAACTGGAATGTAATTGACTGACCTGGCTGCCCGCTTGCTGCAGTCCCCGAACCCTCCCTTTCTCTAGGTGAATGTCCGGGTCGGTAGTCAGCTGGCGCTCAAGGTACGTTTTGAGAAGACGGTGTCGCGGGAAATCTGTAAAAAGTAATAAATTGTATTTAATGAATTAAGAAATTACCTAATATAATGCTTCAAATATACTGGGCTATAGCTCTATATTACCTGAAGTGCATATATCTCAATATATATTATGTACATTTAAACAATCATAAGGAAAGTAAGCAGTACAATTGACAAAGAAACAAAAAAACGGTTTTAACAACAGGTCTCACTATAGCATTAATGAAGGTGACAGGGTGGGCAAAGAGCAGGGGATCAAAACCTGGAAATTATTTTTGCTGTCCATCATCCCTTAGTGAACCAAGCACCAACCAGGAATTGAACCCAAAGAACCACTTGGTCATTGCTGGGTCCCCCCTATCATCGCCTTATAAGATCAGCAGGGGCTACTGGGACCTATATTCTATCCCACGGGGACCGGAAAAATGATGGGTTATGATGTTTAAGGCTATATTCCACTATGTGGTAGGTAGCATTTGTGGGATTTGCAGTCCCTTTTTGTAACCGTTGCAAGGAATTTGCATTTCAGGTACCAACATGTTGGTATCTGGTACCGCAAGCAAAACATAGAAAACCAAAATAAAATGGCAAGTACCACAGGCAAGTGCCACAAGTACCTCTAGTCCACATTGAGGCGCCTTACTGCAAGCAAGTTTGCAGCAGTTTGCTTGCATCTTTTCATGGTGCCGCAAGCTAATACCATAGTGGAATATGGCCTATAGTGTTTCAAAGCTCACAGCATCGTGATGAATGGATCCAGCCAGAATTGATATTGATATTTGTATCTTTACAATTAATGCTGGCATATATGCAATAATGATATCAACTGTCAAATATTATTATGATTATGAAAATTAATAATAGACTGAAATAAAAAAGAAACAGGCTAAATCATTCATTTCTACCACATACTTTTGTACCTTAAACCTTCTTTAGTAGAGTCGAAATTTTGGCATAGCATTTGTTAGGAAACCGTTTTGCTCAATATCTATGCTTTAATAATGATACATTTTTGTTTTCTTCTTCAACCTTGCAAATCTTGCAAATCCCAATCTGACGTTAAAACCTTGATTTTTTTTTTTACATTGGAGGGGTTGTGTGATTAACACAAAGTGCCAAAGAACGATCTAATTGCCCCCATAAACACCTGACACCTGTTTATATGGCAGTTTATATGCGATATGTAAACAAATCAAATTCTAGCTTCAAATAGTTAAAAACAAGAGTTACTATTCACAATTGAACATTTGAAAAAGACATTTTTGCACTTTTCAAAGTTTTTTCTTCATTCGTAAATATTAATTGCTGGTAGGGAAAAGTATAGCGCCTTAAATCCGTTTCAAAGAGATCTATCCATTGATATAACTTTGAAAACTATCAAAGCATTTCTGTGGGTTCTATGACTAGAACATACAATTTGTACCCACTGGTGCCCAATTCGTGGGCCTGGCCCAATTATATATATATATATATATAAAGTGAGTGATAGCAGGACCTCAGAGAGAGTTGCTGCTTACATCCTCTGATATTTTATAAAATCTCTCTATGGACTTCCCTGCCATTAAAACAGTGAATTCACATGTTTAATTGACTAATCTGTTTTAGCCCCTACGTATATAGAAGTGCCTTTCTCCTTATCATGTTTCATGTGAGTGGTTCACCACTTATCTTAAAATAGAAAAGGTGGATCCTTTAGGTGTCAGTCTCTTAATATATATGACCAATGAGAACAAAGATGTCAGTCACGTGGCCGATACAGTCAATAGGTGAGTTTGTTTGACCTGCGCCGGCGTGCGCCGCCATCCCATAATAATTACCTTATGTACTAAATGCAACGCATTGTGGGATAGCGGCGTGCGCCGGACGTGCGCTGGCGCACCCAATCGAACTGTCTCAATTGGATTGGCTTAAGTAAAAGTCTTGAGTCACTTGGTCAGGTGACAACCTAAGTAAACACATTGGACATGGCGTCTCTGTGAAAAAAGAGGGAATATACAGTCGGCCCGACTCGTCTTTTTGAAGACGTTTGTTTGTCCTCTGAAGCCCGAGCTATCCATCTTGTTGAAACAGACGCTATCCTGTTGTCATGACGACTGCAAGACGACCCTGCAGCCACCTGTGTTTGCTCCGAGGCCGATAAAGGGACATGTTATGTATAATTTGGCGGGAACTTGACGTTTTCGTCTGCTAGATGAGGGCAACACCCTAATGTTTGTTTATGCGGAACATTCACTTCCAAACACTAACTGCACGGCACCGAAGTCTGGGATATAGGAGTGTGGTGCTCAACATAAAGGGAATGGGTTCGGCACATTAATATATCATGCATGAGATAACCACATTGTAGCTGGTTTTATTTATATTCCGCACCTTCAAATTACACATCTATATCTTGCATACTAACTAAAAGAGAATTAGAAAATAAGATTTTTTTATGTGCCTACAAGTATTCATAATCATATGCTCATGCAGGGTGACCTTTTATCAGTGACAAGGATAAGCGGTCCATTATATTCGGAATTGCCCTAGCTTTCCAGCGGAGTTATTGACTATTGTCGCCACTTTCCTCCAAGCAAACGAGTATTTGCTGTCCCAGAAAAAAACGACTGAGGGTTTCCCTAGACCAGATTACCTCCTTAGTCGCACGTTGACTGGCTAGAGGGAGTCTTTTCTTCGGTATTTAATCGCTTATAGTTATACTGAATCAAATCATACGTACGTGTAATGTAATAATTATATTCTTAATTTCTGTTACCTTAAATTGAATACAAAACTATTTTCCTTCTAAATTGTTGGCACTTTCTACAACTTTTTGTCAAAGCAAAAATTACGGAAATCCGTATTTAGACGGACAACTTGCATCTCTGAACCAACGCAGTCGGCCCCATTCACTACCGGGGCAAACTGAACTGAACTTCTGGGACAAAAAATACAATGTGCACACATAAATTACACCCACCTGTATATTGAAAACTGTTTTTCATACCATGCACACCTGTTTTTGTGGTAGATCCAGCTACATCCGTCCATTCTACCTCCAATTGCACCAGTATATCCTCACTCCTATGTGGAGACGTGCTACTCAAAATTCCCACTCTTTTGGAGTGGTCAACCCCTACCTATGGTAGGTATTCTTGATTCCCATTGGTCAGTTTTGTTTACTGAGCCTACTCCTGTTATGTCATGAAATCCCATTGGTTGAGGAGTCGGCCCGCTCCGGAATTTAAGAGGTAATAGCTGTGGTGCCACTAGGCGAGTTCGTTTACTCGCCTGGTCGACCGAAATCGGGCTTCCGGCGGAAACGGAAACCAATGTTAAAAGATACGCGCGCAATGCATCGCCGGAACCCGATTTTATGACCCGGGCGGTATCTCGAACTCGCCTAAGCGCTCCACTAGCCCCCTCCCCCCCCCCTCCCCCCTCCCTCCCCCCTCCCCTCCCCACCTGCCGCTGCCATGATCCTTCCGGTCCGGTCCAGTACCGCTAATCATCCGTGACGCACCCACCGACCACGAACAGCCGGGCGAAGCTGAACCTCGGCCCGTGCCGTGCCCTCCAAAGCTACCGTCTTTATACACGAGGTGAAATCGACCTCGTTCAAATCTGACATACCACTTTAACCAGGTTGGGGCTACGACGGGAAAAACGGGACGTCCCGTTTTTTCAGGACACAACCCTGTAAATCATTTCAAAACATTCCATTTTTATTTTTTCAAATTCAAAATATGACCCTACATGACAGACAATTATTTGGTCAAATTAGAACTGAATCCCATCATTACAATAACTGTTTTAATGGTTTTTAAAAGTCTGTCTGAAAAAACGGGACGTCCTGTAATAACGGATCACAAAACCGTCCTGTTATTTCAGGACGGACCGTTTTCTTGGTATGATTTTTGTAACTTTTAAAAAATAAAAATCAATATAAAAAAAATGCAACGATAGAATATGAAAATGCAACGATCATTTTGATGGAAAAGATGTGTACTTTCATTATATATAATTCTTGAATTTAGCAAACTCCTCATTTTCTGAGCATTTTTATGTATGTAAAAATATTAATTATGAAATTATTATTTATGTATTTGTCAAAATGGAAAGTGTTATTAAATTCATGTTAAATGCAGAATTTCATATTTTTTGCAGTTTGCATATGTAGAAGTATTATTTCATGTCTGTCTCGTGTATTATTCATGTATCATTTCATCTAGGATAATTAGATATTACACTTTTTCATAATTGCCTGTTATTTCAGGACGTCCCGTTTTTTCAGGACGTCCCGTTTTTCAGTAGTATCCCCAACCTGTTAACACGAGGTTGATTTCTATCCTCGTGTATACTTGTTTCCAGATGCCGACCTCGTGTATCAAGGGCTAGAGTTATAAACAGATTTATACACACGAGGTCAGGGGCGGATACAGAGATTCTCAAAAGGGGGGGCGCCCTATTGTAAGATTTTCCTCTGGACCCTCTAGGTCTCGGAGTTTTACATTAAAAAAATCAATATTTTGCCAAAAATAGAGGGGGGGGGGCGCCCCTGGCGCACCCCCCTAAATCCGTCGCTGGAGGTCGTCATTTTGGGCACCTTAACGCATGAGATAAGAGATTGAGAGGAGAAACAGGGCTGCCACATACCCCTGCCCCCTGCTGCTTCCCTCTTCCCCCTGCCGCTTCCCCCTGCCCCCTGCTTCTTCCCCCCTGGCCCCCTGCCGCTTCCCCCTGCCTCCCTACCCCTGACCCCTGACCCCTGACCCCTGCCGCTTCCCCCTGCCCACTGCTGCTGCCCCCTGCCACTTTCCTTTGCCCCCTGCCCCCTCACCTGTCCCCTGCTGCCTCTCCCTGCCCCCTGCCATTTCCTCCTGTCCCTTGTCCGCTTCCTCCTGTCCCCTGACGCTTCCCCCTGTCCCCTGACGCTTCCCCCTGTCCCCTGCCCACCGCTGCTACCCCCTGCCCCCCTGCCGCTTCCCCCTTCCACTTAAAATCGACCTGCAACACGAACCTCAGTGACATGAAGACAAAAAAAAGCGACAAAACATAGGCTTTTATTAGATTCGACACGGGACATGGACAACTATTAAAATCGACATGAACATTCAATATATCACAACAGGGGATATTGCAATTTCTTAAATTTGACATGCTACATCGGCACCCCCCAGCAACACCCCTTACCACGTGACCCAGTACTTCCGGTGACCTCTCATCCTCCGTCAACGGCATCCTTTCCTACCAAGGTCAATGGTCGGCCTCAAGGTCAGTCTCTGTGGAGGTCATGATGTCCGGGTCAGGGTGCGCATGTCCGTACGAGCCGCAGGTGACATGTTCTTACACCATAATACGCCCATGTTTGTTTACTGAGGGGGAGCTCTTCACCTCCTTTTCTTCTATCCACCCCTTGGCTTTGTTCTATTAAGTTCCCCACAGGGTCTCAGTGTCTAAACATGAGGTCTGTTTACTCCGCGAAGTCAGACCGTGTTGCAAGATAATCCCACACCAACTTCCTTTGGGGTCGTGCCTCTCAGTCGTCATGATAGCTTTCATCAACTATTCATGATCTAGGCATTGGTTCGTATTTCATGTTAATTATTGTCTGAGTTGTTTTGGTCTGTACCATGACCACAGAGTTATCAATTTACATATTTTTTTCCAACCAGCCATCTATATTCAGGATTTTCGCTATTCCAGACCCACCTCACAGGCCTCTCACCTGTCTGGGCCCCCTATGTAAGGTGACCAGTGGCCTCTCACCTGTCTGGGCCCCCTAGGTAAGGTGACCAGAGGCCTCTCACCTGTCTGGGTCCCCTAGGTAAGGTGACCAGGGGCCTCCCACCTGTCTAGGCCCCCTAGGTAAGGTGACCAGTGGCCTTTCACCTGTCTTGGTTCCCTAAATAAGGTGACTAGTGGCCTCTCACCTGTCTGGGCCCCCTAGGTAAGGTGACCAGGGGCCTCTCACCTGTCTGGGCCCCCTAGGTAAGGTGACCAGTGGCCTTTCACCTGTCTTGGTCCCCTAAATAAGGTGACTAGTGGCCTCTCACCTGTCTGGGCCCCCTAGGTAAGGTGACCAGGGGCCTCTCACCTGTCTAGGCCCCCTAGGTAAGGTGACCAGAGGCCTCTCACCTGTCTTGGTCTCCTAAATAAGGTGACTAGTGGCCTCTCACCTGTCTGGGCCCCCTATGTAAGGTAACCAGGGGCCTCTCACCTGTCTGGGCCCCCTAGGTAAGGTGACCAGAGGCCTCTCACCTGTCTGGGCCCCCTAGGTAAGGTGACCAGTGGCCTCTAACCTGTCTGGGCCCCCTAGGTAAGGTGACCAGAGGCCTCTCACCCGTCTGGGCCCCCTAGATAAGGTGACTAGTGGCCTCTCACCTGTCTGGGCCCCCTAGCTAAGGTGACCAGAGGCCTCTCACCTGTCTGGGCCCCCTAGGTAAGGTGACCAGGGGCCTCTCACCTGTCTTGGTCCCCTAAATAAGGTGACTAGTGGCCTCTCACCTGTCTGGGCCCCCTAGGTAAGGTGACCAGGGGCCTCTCACCTGTCTGGGTCCCCTAGGTAAGGTGATCAGGAGCCTCTCACCTGTCTGGGCCCCCTAGGTAAGGTGACCAGGGGCCTCTCACCTGTCTGGGTCCCCTAGGTAAGGTGACCAGTGGGGAGGCCTCTCACCTGTCTGGGCCCCCTATGTAAGGTGACCAGAGGCCTCTCACCTGGCGGGTCCTCTAGGTAAGGTGACCAGAGGCCTCTTACCTGTCTGGGCCCCCTATGTAAGGTGACCAGAGGACTCTCACCTAGCGGGCCCTCTAGGTAAGGTGACCAGAGGCCTCTCACCTGTCTTGACCATCTATGTAAGGTGACCAGGGGCCTCTCACCTGTCTAGGCCCCCTAGGTAAGGTGACCAGTGGCCTCTCACCTGTCTGGGCCCCCTAGGTAAGGTGACCAGGGGCCTCTCACCTGTCTGGGCCCCAAGGTAAGGTGACCAGGGGCCTCTCACCTGTCTGGGCCCCCTAGGTAAGGTGACCAGTGGCCTCTCACCCGTCTGGGCCCCCTAGGTAAGGTGACCAGGGGCCTCTCACCTGTCTTGGCCCCCTAGGTAAGGTGACCAGGGACCTCTCACCTGTCTTGGTCCCCTAAATAAGGTGACTAGTGGCCTCTCACCTGTCTGGGCCCCCTAGGTAAGGTGACCAGGGGCCTCTCACCTGTCTGGGTCCCCTAGGTAAGGTGACCAGTGGCCTCTCACCTGTCTTGGTCCCCTAGATAAGGTGACCAGGGGCCTCTCACCTGTCTGGGCCCCCTAGGTAAGGTGACCAGTGGCCTCTCACCTGTCTGGGCCCCCTAGGTAAGGTGACCAGGGGCCTCTCACCTGTCTGGGCCCCCTATGTAAGGTGACCAGAGGCCTCTCACCTGGCGGGTCCTCTAGGTAAGGTGACTAGAGGCCTCTCACCTGTCTGGGCCACCTATGTAAGGTGACCAGGGGCCTCTCACCTGTCTGGGCCCCCTAGGTAAGGTGACCAGGGGCCTCTCACCTGTCTGGGCCCCCTAGGTAAGGTGACCAGAGGCCTCTCACCTGGCGGGCCCTCTAGGTAAGGTGACCAGTGGCCGGTTACCTGTCTGGGCCCCCTATGTAAGGTGACCAGAGGCCTCTCACCTGGCGGGCCCTCTAGGTAAGGTGACCAGAGGCCTCTCACCTGTCTTGGCCATCTATGTAAGGTGACCAGGGGCCTCTCACCTGTCTAGGCCCCCTAGGTAAGGTGAGCAGTGGCCTCTCACCTGTCTGGGCCCCCTAGGTAAGGTGACCAGTGGCCTCTCACCTGTCTAGGCCCCCTAGGTAAGGTGACTAGTGGCCTCTCACCTGTCTGGGCCCCCTAGATAAGGTGACTAGTGGCCTCTCACCTGTCTGGGCCCCCTAGGTAAGGTGACCAGAGGCCTCTCACCTGTCTGGGCTCCCTAGGTAAGGTGACCAGAGGCCTCTCACCTGTCTGGGCCCCCTAGATAAGGTGACCAGGGGCATCTCACCTGTCTGGGTCCCCTAGGTAAGGTGATCAGTGGCCTCTCACCTGATTGGGCCCCCTAGGTAAGGTGACCAGTGGCCTCTCACCTGTCTTGGTCCCCCTAGATAAGGTGACTAGTGGCCTCTCACCTGTCTGGGTCCCCTAGGTAAGGTGACCAGGGGCCTCTCACCTGTCTGGGCCCCCTAGGTAAGGTGACCAGGGGCCTCTCACCTGTCTGGGCCCCCTATGTAAGGGGACCAGAGGCCTCTCACCTGTCTGGGCCCCCTACGTAAGGTGATCAGTGGCCTCTCACCTGTCTGGGCCCCCTATGTAAGGTGACCAGGGGCGTCTCACCTGTCTGGGCCCCCTAGGTAAGGTGACCAGAGGCCTCGCACCTGTCTGGGCCCCCTAGGTAAGGTGACCAGGGGCCTCTCACCTGTCTGGGCCCCCTAGGTAAGGTGACCAGGGGCCTCTTACCTGTCTGGGCCCCCTAGGCAAGGTGACCAGTCTTGAGGCTTCTTGCAAACCAACCTGTTGAAATTCTTTTGTTTGATCACTGAATTGTCATCCATTCACAGACCCTTGTGTTTAGCTTTGTCCCGTATATTCCATTGGCTAAGTAGTGGTATAAAGTATTGTTTTACATCCTCAATTCTCCCAATGACAGATAACCAGTTTCTTGAGTTTTACCTGCACACTAGCCTAAAACATGATGTATGCTGGATAATATGTCGGCAAAACCCAATGCTTTAGTATAGACATTTTCATGAATTATATTATCATTTACAGATTAACATTTTGAAAAATTAGCCCTCATTATTTTTCAAGTTAGTATTCATGTTTTCCTAGGGACTTTGTCGTCAGAATCAGTATTAATTAGCTTGCAGGTGCTTAAAATACTTTAAGTCAGCCATCCATGGTAGGGAGAATTAACCAATTAATAAGTCTGTCTTCTGCTAGATTACATAAAATGTTACCAATAGTGCTTGCCTTCCCTCCAGTCTAGGCCTTTTTCTAGTCTTACTCTGTTCTATAGCTATTCATTAATCTGACATTCATTGATTGGCCCACACTCAGTGACTGTACTCCGAGACTACGTCAATTGTCTACCAGTGGTCACTGTTTCCCTACTCATATCCTAATGTCCATAAGTAGACTAGTCTCGGTCCCTTCCCTGTTTTGGCACAGCCCCTCAATAACACTATAACCAGTCCCAGCTGTATTGTGTCTCCATGATTACCTCCCTTATAACAAGGCCAAATGTTGCAATCAATCATAATTCAGTGACATTTGCAAGTCTACCCATCCGCTATATCACGTCCACTGCAGTTGGTGATTGATCCATGTGAAGGACGTTGGCCGTTTAATTCTTTGGTCATTTATTTTTTTGCAAATGTTTCAATATGTTAGGAAATTAAGTGCAAATACACATTAACTGAATGTACTTTTGGCATTTTACTTAAAAGTGTTTTGCAGTACTGAGATATATAATGGAAAACATGTAAATGTGTATTGGACTAGAAAATGATTTGGAAAAGGAATACCAAATTGGAGCAGGTTGCCAGGAAGTGTATCTGTTGGCGGCTGTTGCCAAGCAGCGTACATTCCACCACTCTGCCCCATGCATTATTCAACGATCACCATCATGGCGACTGTTTGTCACCACCGGAAGTCTGCACCAAGGGGATCATGGGAAGGCCTGCCACTGCGTCGGCGTGAGGGAGGAAATTTGCATATTGAGACCTTGCCAGGGTCTGGTCGCGTTGACACTGCATTAAAATATGGGTTGATATTAGTATAGGACGCGGTTCTATTCACAGGCACTGATCATACTGTAGCAAGTGGCTTCTATTCAAGGTATTGAGACTTGTGGCAAGTGGCTTCTATTCAAGGTATTGAGTCTGTTGTGGCAAGTGGCTTCTATTCACAGGTACTGAGACTGTTGTGGCAAGTGGCTTCTATTCAAGGTATTGAGACTTGTGGCAAGTGGCTTCTATTCAAGGTATTGAGTCTTGTGGCAAGTGGCTTCTATTCAAGGTATTGAGACTTGTGGCAAGTGGCTTCTATTCAAGGTAATGAGACTGTTGTGGCAAGTGGCTTCTATTCACAGGTACTGAGACTGTTGTGGCAAGTGGTGTCCATTCTCTTTTTATAACCTCTTTTTACAACTAACTCATGCACCCACTGGAGGGCAGTGCTACCTACCTGCCCCCCACCCTCCCCCCGGAAGGTGGCCGGAGACTGGAAGACGCCGAGTGGTCTGTTTCCGGCTAGCCTCTCGCCTGTCGCCGGGCGGAGTAGACGGCACTTCCGGCCCAACAGGGAGGGGCGGCTTACTTCGTCCGGGTAGGCACGGAAAGTAACATTACAAAGTGATTGTGGTCGTCTAAAATATGGGAAACTTAAGTGATACTGTACGCAACCAATGATTTATTCTAATTGACGCTATAAAAGAACCAAATATTACATTGTAGGAAAGTGTAAGAAAAAAAGAGATACAATGGATTGTATTGAGCTATCAACCAAATCCTCCTAATAACCCACGTATATGTCGGAAGTGGACCCCCCATTGTTCATACGTTGCATTGTCAGCCCTGCACCCAATGGTGTGTTACCCCCAACTGTACTATTGCCTCAGCTGTGGGCCAGTTACCTATACTTCACCCACACCTGACGTTCCTACTACAGGTTGCCCAGGTACCTTTACACTACACCCACACCTGAAGCTCCTACTACAGGTGGGCCAGGTACCTATATACTTCACCCACACCTGAAGCTCCTACTACAGGTCGTCCAGGTACCTTTATACTTCACCCACACCTGAAGCTCCTACTACAGGTGGGCCAGGTACCTATATACTTTACCCACACCTGAAGCTCCTACTACAGGTGGGCCAGGTACCTTGTGTTTTTAATATGTATGCATACCTTTATTGTGTATGGACTACCTGCCGATATCCCTTGTCACGTCATCCTGTTTTTGTCTTGTAAATCAACTCCCAGTTTGTCTGTCAGACATGCCCCCTCCCCCTCTATGTGAGAGGTCCTCAATAAGCCCCGCTCCAGGGGCTGCCTGGGGAGCTCCAGGTGAGGAGGTGGGGACAAGGTCAGGCCCGAGGTGAAAGGTCAGGGGTCAGTGTTTGTCTGACGGCACGTGACAACCAGGCCGTGACGGCCGGCCGCCATCTTGGACGATTTATTCCCCATTTGAACTATTAAGATAGACATTCCATCTATTTCACTTTGAGTCGCCTGAATTGCGAGTGAAGGCGGGGGGCTGGTTTCATGGGTGGTCCCCACTCAGGGTGTAAAATGTTATGTCACGGTCAATAAAGTATGTCGTACCCACTGTTGTAAGGGGAGACTGACTGACAGACTGAATACTGAATTTGGTGATCTTGGCAAATTGAATTCATTTTCAGAGGGGTAAGAAACCTCAATGAGACATAACCCTCCTGTTCTTTCATCAAAGTTCCCCCTTACGAAGATGCCCTCTCTGAACCAATCAAATAATTAAAGAAATGCCACGTGACCCATTGGTGGCCAATGGGAACTTTGCTAACAAGAAGGGAGCGGCTATTGATGCACCCTCTAAGTGGCGAACTGTCAATCTGTCTAACTGCTGGCCTAGCAGGGGAAGAAAAGCAACACTCGAGATTGAAAGTGCCCCTTGTAGTGCATTGTGGGTAAGTGTTTGAGTCTGGGAGCCAGAACGTGTCGGGCTGCCACCAGGGGGCTCTATTGACAAAGGTTTAGTATGCTGGTCCCGGGCAGGCTGGCACCTCCTTAATGTTGTGTGCAGAGGGCCGTACAAACAGGCCGAGACCCAGTGAGAGGCCAGAATACCATAAAGTTAATAGTGAAAGGTCATGACCCTGCCGGGAAACCCTGGAACATGGGCCCCGCTGTAGTCAGTCACAACAGTGCTTTGGGGAACAACATGAAGACAACCTTTCTTTTTATTAACGACAGTATACTTCATTGACAGGGGGTCTATCTTTATGTACAATATAAAAATTAAGGTAGTAAAAGAAATGATATTGGTGATATTAAATTATTATTGTAATGTATTTACCAAAAGAAAGCTCTATGTCAACTCACCAGATAAGACCTGTACATTTGCTGTCATTGGTGATGTGGACACCCTTTGTAGGGGTTGACAGTGGCGAGGGCCGGCACCCTGTGTGTGAGTGAGAAGCACTGTCAAACTGTCACAGCCTGTAAAGGTGGGGAGATGCCCGTCCCCGTGACAGCTACAACATCGACCTGAACACACAGACAGCACTCACAAGGGTCCTTGTCACGGATCACAGTCTCAAGGGGTTTTCTTACATCACGACTCTCTTGTGGAGAACTTGTTGAATCTTGGATTATGGAAGGATCAAATAATCTACAAAGAGCCCGCATTCTGGTGAAATAAAAAGCTTGCGTAATATTGGGCTGATTGCAGTTATTTTGCTATCCTGTCAGGAGACTGGCTTCATTATTTTGGACAGAGAAGGATTTGTCAGCTAGAAATAACGTAATGGTTGTACAAATTTGTAAAGATTTAGTAGCAAGACCTGCATACGAACCACAGGTTGTTATGGCCCTCAGACCGTACAACCCCCTTGGGTCGTGCGGTTCTCTCACTGTTTTCACCCAAACAATCTTGAAAAGCATTTGAAAATACAGGAAACAAGAAGCAGTACATGAAGCCTTTCAGTACATCCTTTCCATCTTGCCAGTGTTTTCCAAAAGTGAGTTATTTGATTACACATGGGATTTATCGGTATTAGGTGAACCTGTTGGCCAGCAGAGCTATTTGATGCGGCCTTAGAGGTCCATATTTGAACAGGTCCTTTTACAGTCAGACAGACAGGCCAAGTAGCAAACAAACAAAACCCACCAACAAGGCAAACAGCCTGCAGGTACCACCAGACAACCCCACACCCCTGTACAGGTGCAGGCACACAGCCTGCAGGTACCACCAGACACCCCCCACACCCCTGTACAGGTCCAGGCACACAGCCTGCAGGTACCACCAGACACCCCCCACACCCCTGCACAGGTCCAGGCACACAGCCTGCAAGTACCACCAGACACCCCCCACACCCCTGCACAGGTCCAGGCACACAGCCTGCAGGTACCACCAGACACCCCCCACACCCCTGTACAGGTCCAGGCACACAGCCTGCAGGTACCACCAGACACCCCCCACACCCCTGTACAGGTCCAGGCACACAGCCTGCAGGTACCACCAGACACCCCCCACACCCCTGTACAGGTCCAGGCACACAGCCTGCAGGTACCACCAGACACCCCCCACACCCCTGCACAGGTCCAGGCACACAGCCTGCAAGTACCACCAGACACCCCCCACACCCCTGCACAGGTCCAGGCACACAGCCTGCAGGTACCACCAGACACCCCCCACACCCCTGTACAGGTCCAGGCACACAGCCTGCAGGTACCACCAGACACCCCCAACACCCCTGTACAGGTGCAGGCACACAGCCTGCAGGTACCACCAGACACCCCCCACACCCCTGTACATGTCCAGGTACACAGCCTGCAGGTACCACCAGACAACCCCCACACCCCTGTACAGGTCCAGGCACACAGCCTGCAGGTACCACCAGACACCCCCCACACCCCTGCACAGGTCCAGGCACACAGCCTGCAGGTACCACCAGACACCCCCCACACCCCTGTACAGGTCCAGGCACACAGCCTGCAGGTACCACCAGACACCCCCACACCCCTGTACAGGTCCAGGCACACAGCCTGCAGGTACCACCAGACAACCCCACACCCCTGTACAGGTCCAGGCACACAGCCTGCAGGTACCACCAGACAACCCCACACCCCTGTACATGTCCAGGCACACAGCCTGCAGGTACCACCAGACAACCCCACACCCCTGTACATGTCCAGGCACACAGCCTGCAGGTACCACCAGACACCCCCCACACCCCTGTACAGGTCCAGGCACACAGCCTGCAGGAACCATCAAACAACCACACCCCTGTACAGGTCCAGGTACACAGCCTGCAGGTACCACCAGACACCCCCACACCCTTGTACAGGTCCAGGCACCCAGCCTGCAGGTACCACCAGACAACCCCACACCCCTGTACATGTCCAGGCACACAGCCTGCAGGTACCACCAGACACCCCCCACACCCCTGTACAGGTCCAGGCACACAGCCTGCAGGTACCACCAGACACCCCCCACACCCCTGTACAGGTCCAGGCACACAGCCTGCAGGTACCATCAGACAACCACACCCCTGTACAGGTCCAGGCACACAGCCGGCAGGTACCACCAGACACCCACACCCATGTACAGGTCCAGGCACACAGCCTGCAGGTACCACCAGACACCCCCACACCCCTGTACAGGTCCAGGCACCCAGCCTGCAGGTACCACCAGACACCCCCCACACCCCTGTACAGGTCCAGGCAGACAGCCTGCAGGTACCACCAGACACCCACACCCCTGTACAGGTCCAGGCACACAGCCTGCAGGTACCACCAGACACCCCCCACACCCCTGTACGGGTCCAGGTACACAGCCTGCAGGTACCACCAGACACCCCCCACACCCCTGTACGGGTCCAGGCACACAGCCTGCAGGTACCACCAGACACCCCCCACACCCCTGTACGGATCCAGGTACACAGCCTGCAGGTACCACCAGGCACCCCCCACACCCCTGTACAGGTCCAGGCACACAGCCTGCAGGTACCACCAGACACCCCCCACACCCCTGTACAGGTCCAGGCACACAGCCTGCAGGTACCACCAGACACCCCCCACACCCCTGTACAGGTCCAGGCACACAGCCTGCAGGTACCACCAGACACCCCCCACACCCCTGCACAGGTCCAGGCACACAGCCTGCAGGTACCACCAGGCACCCCCCACACCCCTGCACAGGTCCAGGCACACAGCCTGCAGGTACCACCAGACACCCCCCCCCCACACCCCTGTACAGGCCTAGGCACACAGCATGCAGGTACCACCAGACACCCCCCACACCCCTGTACGGGTCCAGGTACACAGCCTGCAGGTACCACCAGGCACCCCCCACACCCCTGCACAGGTCCAGGCACCCAGCCTGCAGGTACCACCAGACACCCCCCACACCCCTGTACAGGTCCAGGCACACAGCCTGCAGGTACCACCAGACACCCCCAACACCCCTGTACAGGTCCAGGCACACAGCCTGCAGGTACCACCAGACAACCCCACACCCCTGTACAGGTCCAGGTACACAGCCTGCAGGTACCACCAGACACCCCCCACACCCCTGTACAGGTCCAGGCAGACAGCCTGCAGGTACCACCAGACACCCACACCCCTGTACAGGTCCAGGCACACAGCCTGCAGGTACCACCAGACACCCCCCACACCCCTGTACGGGTCCAGGTACACAGCCTGCAGGTACCACCAGACACCCCCCACACCCCTGTACGGGTCCAGGCACACAGCCTGCAGGTACCACCAGACACCCCCCACACCCCTGTACGGATCCAGGTACACAGCCTGCAGGTACCACCAGACACCCCCCACACCCCTGTACAGGTCCAGGCACACAGCCTGCAGGTACCACCAGACACCCCCCACACCCCTGTACAGGTCCAGGCACACAGCCTGCAGGTACCACCAGACACCCCCCACACCCCTGTACAGGTCCAGGCACACAGCCTGCAGGTACCACCAGACACCCCCCACACCCCTGCACAGGTCCAGGCACACAGCCTGCAGGTACCACCAGGCACCCCCCACACCCCTGCACAGGTCCAGGCACACAGCCTGCAGGTACCACCAGACACCCCCCCCCCACACCCCTGTACAGGCCTAGGCACACAGCATGCAGGTACCACCAGACACCCCCCACACCCCTGTACGGGTCCAGGTACACAGCCTGCAGGTACCACCAGGCACCCCCCACACCCCTGCACAGGTCCAGGCACCCAGCCTGCAGGTACCACCAGACACCCCCCACACCCCTGTACAGGTCCAGGCACACAGCCTGCAGGTACCACCAGACACCCCCAACACCCCTGTACAGGTCCAGGCACACAGCCTGCAGGTACCACCAGACAACCCCACACCCCTGTACAGGTCCAGGTACACAGCCTGCAGGTACCACCAGACACCCCCCACACCCCTGTACAGGTCCAGGCACACAGCCTGCAGGTACCACCAGACACCCCCAACACCCCTGTACAGGCCTAGGCACACAGCCTGCAGGTACCACCAGACAACCCCACACCCCTGTACAGGCCTAGGCACACAGCCTGCAGGTACCACCAGACACCCCCCACACCCCTGTACAGGTCCAGGCACCCAGCCTGCAAGTACCACCAGAGACCCACACCCCTGTACAGGTCCAGGCACACAGCCTGCAGGTACCACCAGACACCCCCCACACCCCTGTACAGGTCCAGGCACCCAGCCTGCAGGTACCACCAGAGACCCACACCCCTGTACAGGTCCAGGTACACAGCCTGCAGGTACCACCAGACACCCACACCCCTGCACAGGTCCAGGTACACAGCCTGCAGGTACCACCAGACACCCCCAACACCCCTGTACAGGTGCAGGCACACAGCCTGCAGGTACCACCAGACACCCCCAACACCCCTGTACAGGTGCAGGCACACAGCCTGCAGGTACCACCAGACACCCCCCACACCCCTGTACAGGTCCAGGCACACAGCCTGCAGTGCAGGTACCACCAGACACCCACACCCCTGCACAGGTCCAGGTACACAGCCTGCAGGTACCACCAGACACCCACACCCCTGTACAGGTCCAGGCACACAGCCTGCAGGTACCACCAGACACCCCCCACACCCCTGTACAGGTCCAGGCACACAGCCTGCAGGTACCACCAGACACCCACACCCCTGCACAGGTCCAGGTACCCAGCCTGCAGGTACCACCAGACACCCCCCACACCCCTGTACAGGTCCAGGCACACAGCCTGCAGGAACCATCAAACAACCACACCCCTGTACAGGTCCAGGCACACAGCCGGCAGGTACCACCAGACACCCCCACACCCTTGTACAGGTCCAGGCACACAGCCTGCAGGTACCACCAGACACCCCCCACACCCCTGTACAGGTCCAGGCACACAGCCTGCAGGTACCACCAGACACCCCCCACACCCCTGTACAGGTCCAGGCACACAGCCTGCAGGTACCACCAGACACCCCCCACACCCCTGTACAGGTCCAGGCACACAGCCTGCAGGTACCACCAGACACCCACACCCCTGCACAGGTCCAGGTACACAGCCTGCAGGTACCACCAGACACCCCCCACACCCCTGTACAGGTCCAGGCACACAGCCTGCAGGTACCACCAGACACCCCCCACACCCCTGTACAGGTCCAGGCACACAGCCTGCAGGTACCACCAGACACCCCCCACACCCCTGCACAGGTCCAGGCACACAGCCTGCAGGTACCACCAGGCACCCCCCACACCCCTGCACAGGTCCAGGTACACAGCCTGCAGGTACCACCAGACACCCCCCACACCCCTGCACAGGTCCAGGTACACAGCCTGCAGGTACCACCAGACACCCCCCACACCCCTGCACAGGTCCAGGTACACAGCCTGCAGGTACCACCAGACACCCACACCCCTGCACAGGTCCAGGTACACAGCCTGCAGGTACCACCAGACACCCCCCACACCCCTGTACAGGTCCAGGCACACAGCCTGCAAGTACCACCAGACACCCCCCACACCCCTGTACAGGTCCAGGCACACAGCCTGCAGGTACCACCAGACACCCCCACACCCTTGTACAGGTCCAGGCACCCAGCCTGCAGGTACCACCAGACAACCCCCACACCCCTGTACAGGTCCAGGCACACAGCCTGCAGGTACCACCAGACACCCCCCACACCCCTGTACAGGTCCAGGCACACAGCCTGCAAGTACCACCAGACACCCCCCACACCCCTGTACATGTCCAGGCACACAGCCTGCAGGTACCACCAGACAACCCCACACCCCTGTACATGTCCAGGCACACAGCCTGCAGGTACCACCAGACACCCCCCACACCCCTGTACAGGTCCAGGTACACAGCCTGCAGGTACCACCAGACACCCCCCACACCCTTGTACAGGTCCAGGCACACAGCCTGCAGGTACCACCAGAAGACCTAGACATGACGATATACTTTTGCACCCTATTTCCCATAAGGGTAATATCTTCATGAAGATTTCATACACCTTATTCAGGAACTAATTGTCTAACTATATATCTGCCTGAGTCCTGTTCGCCTGCATAAATGCTTCAATGTCCAGTACTATGTCGGACCTGGTTTGGCCAGCATCCCTCTGCTGTCCCTCACACTAGGGTGACCGGGGTCGCCCCCTCTGCAGCCTTCCCCAGCTATCACACCCCTGGCAGTTCCCCTCCACTACCCCTAGAATAAACACTCTGCATGTCACCAGCGCGGGGCTAAGCCATTACTTATATTTCCGCCGGGACCCAGTCTTGAATACCAATATGGGTCGCATGGGACCCATATTTACGCCATGGTGTCCCAGAGTCCAGGTTTTATTTCTGGTGAGTTTTAGGCTTTATTGTTGTAGTTGTTGGCCACTAGGGCTAAAAAATTTAATAAAAGGTCAGTTTGCTGAACAAAAATATGTTATTGACAAAAGCGAAGGACAATAATCCAAAGGACAGTGATGATATTATAATAGAAATTAGTAGTTTCAATCTGTAAACAAAACTGAATTATGGAATCATTTATGTCTTATCAGATTCCAATAGATACCGCACAATAAAAAAATCATTTTCCCATCACTTCTTTAATCGACATAGGATGGTAACTATTTACAAGTCAATGTTTTCAGAGCATATCTAATATTATACGGCATGTAATATTGGTAGCGTGTCGTATTCAATCTAGCTCATCATTAAAAGATCTACGATAAGCTGCAACCCGTGGGCTGCTGGTGTGAGCAGGGAGGAAGCAGGGTAGTAGGCAGAAGGACCAGTGCTTTAGATGTTGACTCTGTGAAGTTTATTGGCCAAATGACAACGAGTGGCTGCAATGCAGCTCCTTTCATAGTGCACCGTGATCACGGTATGCATGGTGTGCATGGTGTACACACAGCGACACAAATCTAAAAAGGCACAACAGAAGGGCAGTTCTGTTACAGTATTTACAAGGTAGTATCATTCGTAGTGGCCAGACCCCCAACCTTAATATTCAAATAAAACCAGAGTTCAGTGAAACATAAAATTCAACAATAGTATCCCGACTCTGTCTATATCAATGGGCAACAGGGCAAAGGCATCTTGTGACGCCGTATCATGGCTATTGGGAAGGGGTGTAAGACAGATATGACACTTAACTGACCCATATATCGGTGTTGTGCAGATATCGATGACGTCACATCCCCAAAAATGCCTTATCTGCCATCTTGGTGATTAGATTATTTTCATCATTATTCATAATTCTATAAAAAAATTAGAACACATATTTATGCCTCTTTGAATCCTAGGAATCACAAGCTATAATTTTCATCACATGGAATTATGAATTCTACATTCATTTCATATCCATGTGTTCATGATCACCAAAACAGAATCATGTGACCACGTCTGCACAAGGTCTATAGGTGGTCTGCACCAACTGAAGTTATTCATTCTTTGAAAAGAGTTCCCTTGTAGCACTCTACAATTACATTGACTTTCCAGTATAAAATATCATCATTTCTTTGCATCTTTAAGTGCCTCAAAAGCAACCTTTTCTCAAAAGATATAACATATCAAATAATGCATGTATTATTTTAAGAATTGATACATAAAAATCTACAAAATTAAGGAATTTGACCATTGAATCAAACCGTTTCAATGGCAACAGGTAATTCTTGATAATTGTATATACCTCTTTACATTCTAGTTTTTATAGGTCTTTCAATAATTCTTAGTTATAAGAAAGCTGATCGAGGGTTCGACAATTTTAATTGGTTTTGCGATTTTTGGCCAATTCAGTGCAATTTGACTACTTCTTTGAAAATGTGTTGCTACATAAAGTGTTTCTATGGTCACAGTACAACTGGGATATTGTTGAACAAATCCAACATGAGAACCGTGAAGGGGATGATCTTTGCATTGATAACTTACAAAACTATTTTTCATAATATGTCAATATGCAAAATTATCATGAAATGGGTCTGACTTTTACTGAAATACCTCAAAAAAGCAGCCTACACCTGAGTTGATTCGGGAGCAACAGTTAAGTGGTTAATGTTTTGGGGTGGAACTTTTCATTTAAGCTAAAGGGAGGTAGGAAAACTTGATCTTGATGGCTTTTATTTATGGCTTAAACAGTGAAAGTTAACCCCAAAAAGAACTTAATTTGTGATTGTGATACCTGATACCAGTGAATACACCGAAGGAGTTACGACTCGATCCTCTTTTTAAAATTGGGCGTTAACAGCAATGGGAACTTGAACAAAGAGTCCATAGCTGTACCAGTTCCTCTCTATCTATAACAGCTGTATTGAAATGTATTTAAAGTGTTAATATAGAGTGATATGTAGTTTACCATATATTAAAAAACATTTAGGCTTAAACTGCAATTATTCATGCAATAATACCGATGGGTCCAAAAAATCTTTCGTAGAACCTGACAATAAAATGAAAATGAGAAAAGGGTGACAGTCACCGTGTTATCAATAGATTATTTGAAACTTCAAAATCATTTATCCCTTTGTGCAGTTGACCGGAAACACGTTTGTAAAAAGCATTATAAACATGATAGGACGCTAATCCTTTCGTAATGACAGTTTAACGTATAAGATTTCAGGAGCTCCCAGACAAGGTTAATGAAATGATTCCCCACAGTGATACAGCGACATTTGATACCTTCGACTTAGAATGGCTGTCAATAGAAACGTCAGCCCTAAATCATAGTCTTATCTCACCTCTGCCAAACGTGACACTGGGGTCTACAATGGGGACACTCATCCCCCGTGGGGCACTTGAGAGTGAAACATTACGTGACAAACTGGTCCCCTGCCCATGAAAATTTAGTTTAGTATAAATACTGGAGAAGACGAAACCTATACTTTAGATTCGCTAACCATATTTACAAAGCAATAAAAAGAACTGTGATGCACATTTATATTAGTGTGATAATGTGGAACATTTCTATACTTTATTTCATAAGATTCCAATCATTTCTAAATGTTCTATATTCTGAATGTCCTAGCCCGTGGACGTTTGGCTATGAGTGATGCTCGCACAGGGAAATCTGTCGTTTTAGGGGTGAGGCATACCCGTGTCAACGGGACACCGTGTGATGAGCACGGATGACGCTAGGTGGCGCCTGATCTTATCGGCCTGACAAGGTGACGTCACAAGTGAACACCCAGCCCTGAGCAGTAGGCGTGACGTCATGTCATGAGGGCGGGACTGATTGATGATGCCATGTTGAATGGGCAGCGATAAGGCTGACATCTGTAGTGGGGGACAAAAACAACAAACAATGAATATCAATGTCATAAGCATATCCTACTTCCTGTAAGTATCGGATCTATTCAATGTTCACCGTCTCTAGATCACCACTTCATGTTTCCACTGTCATGTGGTGGGAGAGGGGTGTACGAGGTCTGGGTGACTGGTGGTGGGAGAGGGGTGTACGAGGTCTGGGTGACTGGTGGTGGGAGAGGGGCTCAGTGTACAAGGTCTGGGTGACTGGTGGTGGGAGAGGGGCTCAGTGTACGAGGTCTGGGTGACTGGTAGTGGGAGAGGGGCTCAGTGTATGAGGTCTGGGTGACTGGTGGTGGGAGAGGGGCTCAGTGTATGAGGTCTGGGTGACTGGTGGTGGGAGAAGGGTGTACGAGGTCTGGGTGACTGGTGGTGGGAGAAGGGTGTACGAGGTCTGGGTGACTGGTGGTGGGAGAGGGGTGTACGAGGTCTGGGTGACTGGTGGTGGAAGAGGGGTGTACGAGGTCTGGGTGACTGGTGGTGGGAGAGGGGTGTACGAGGTCTGGGTGACTGGTGGTGGGAGAAGGGTGTACGAGGTCTGGGTGACTGGTGGTGGGAGAGGGGTGTACGAGGTCTGGGTGACTGGTGGTGGGAGAGGGGTGTACGAGGTCTGGGTGACTGGTGGTGGGAGAGGGGTGTACGAGGTCTGGGTGACTGGTGGTGGGAGAGGGGTGTACGAGGTCTGGGTGACTGGTGGTGGGAGAGGGGCGTATGAGGTCTGGGTGACTGGTGGTGGGAGAGGATTGTACGAGGTCTGGGTGACTGGTGGTGGGAGAGGGGTGTACGAGGTCTGGGTGACTGGTGGTGGGAGAGGGGTGTACGAGGTCTGGGTGACTGGTGGTGGGAGAGGGGTGTACGAGGTCTGGGTGACTGGTGGTGGGAGAGGGGTGTACGAGGTCTGGGTGACTGGTGGTGGGAGAGGGGCGTACGAGGTCTGGGTGACTGGTGGTGGGAGAGGGGCTCAGTGTATGAGGTCTGGGTGACTGGTGGTGGGAGAGGGGTGTACGAGGTCTGGGTGACTGGTGGTGGGAGAGGGGCTCAGTGTATGAGGTCTGGGTGACTGGTGGTGGGAGAAGGGTGTACGAGGTCTGGGTGACTGGTGGTGGGAGAGGGGTGTACGAGGTCTGGGTGACTGGTGGTGGGAGAGGGGTGTACGAGGTCTGGGTGACTGGTGGTGGGAGAGGATTGTACGAGGTCTGGGTGACTGGTGGTGGGAGAGGGGCTCAGTGTACGAGGTCTGGGTGACTGGTGGTGGGAGAGGGGTGTACGAGGTCTGGGTGACTGGTGGTGGAAGAGGGGTGTACGAGGTCTGGGTGACTGGTGGTGGGAGAGGGGTGTACGAGGTCTGGGTGACTGGTGGTGGGAGAGGGGCTCAGTGTACGAGGTCTGGGTGACTGGTAGTGGGAGAGGGGCTCAGTGTATGAGGTCTGGGTGACTGGTGGTGGGAGAGGGGCTCAGTGTATGAGGTCTGGGTGACTGGTGGTGGGAGAAGGGTGTACGAGGTCTGGGTGACTGGTGGTGGGAGAAGGGTGTACGAGGTCTGGGTGACTGGTGGTGGGAGAGGGGTGTACGAGGTCTGGGTGACTGGTGGTGGGAGAGGGGTGTACGAGGTCTGGGTGACTGGTGGTGGGAGAGGGGTGTACGAGGTCTGGGTGACTGGTGGTGGGAGAGGGGCGTACGAGGTCTGGGTGACTGGTGGTGGGAGAGGATTGTACGAGGTCTGGGTGACTGGTGGTGGGAGAGGGGTGTACGAGGTCTGGGTGACTGGTGGTGGGAGAGGGGTGTACGAGGTCTGGGTGACTGGTGGTGGGAGAGGGGTGTACGAGGTCTGGGTGACTGGTGGTGGGAGAGGGGTGTACGAGGTCTGGGTGACTGGTGGTGGGAGAGGGGCGTACGAGGTCTGGGTGACTGGTGGTGGGAGAGGGGCTCAGTGTATGAGGTCTGGGTGACTGGTGGTGGGAGAGGGGCTCAGTGTATGAGGTCTGGGTGACTGGTGGTGGGAGAAGGGTGTACGAGGTCTGGGTGACTGGTGGTGGGAGAAGGGTGTACGAGGTCTGGGTGACTGGTGGTGGGAGAGGGGTGTACGAGGTCTGGGTGACTGGTGGTGGGAGAGGGGTGTACGAGGTCTGGGTGACTGGTGGTGGGAGAGGGGTGTACGAGGTCTGGGTGACTGGTGGTGGGAGAGGGGCGTACGAGGTCTGGGTGACTGGTGGTGGGAGAGGATTGTACGAGGTCTGGGTGACTGGTGGTGGGAGAGGGGTGTACGAGGTCTGGGTGACTGGTGGTGGGAGAGGGGTGTACGAGGTCTGGGTGACTGGTGGTGGGAGAGGGGTGTACGAGGTCTGGGTGACTGGTGGTGGGAGAGGGGTGTACGAGGTCTGGGTGACTGGTGGTGGGAGAGGGGCGTACGAGGTCTGGGTGACTGGTGGTGGGAGAGGGGCTCAGTGTACGAGGTCTGGGTGACTGGTGGTGGGAGAGGGGTGTACGAGGTCTGGGTGACTGGTGGTGGAAGAGGGGTGTACGAGGTCTGGGTGACTGGTGGTGGGAGAGGGGTGTACGATGTCTGGGTGACTGGTGGTGGGAGAGGGGTGTACGAGGTCTGGGTGACTGGTGGTGGAAGAGGGGTGTACGAGGTCTGGGTGACTGGTGGTGGGAGAGGGGTGTACGAGGTCTGGGTGACTGGTGGTGGGAGAAGGGTGTACGAGGTCTGGGTGACTGGTGGTGGGAGAGGGGTGTACGATGTCTGGGTGACTGGTGGTGGGAGAGGGGTGTACGAGGTCTGGGTGACTGGTGGTGGGAGAGGGGCTCAGTGTACGAGGTCTGGGTGACTGGTGGTGGGAGAGGATTGTACGAGGTCTGGGTGACTGGTGGTGGGAGAGGGGCTCAGTGTACGAGGTCTGGGTGACTGGTGGTGGGAGAGGGGTGTACGAGGTCTGGGTGACTGGTGGTGGAAGAGGGGTGTACGAGGTCTGGGTGACTGGTGGTGGGAGAGGGGTGTACGATGTCTGGGTGACTGGTGGTGGGAGAGGGGTGTACGAGGTCTGGGTGACTGGTGGTGGAAGAGGGGTGTACGAGGTCTGGGTGACTGGTGGTGGGAGAGGGGTGTACGAGGTCTGGGTGACTGGTGGTGGGAGAAGGGTGTACGAGGTCTGGGTGACTGGTGGTGGGAGAGGGGTGTACGAGGTCTGGGTGACTGGTGGTGGGAGAGGGGTGTACGAGGTCTGGGTGACTGGTGGTGGGAGAAGGGTGTACGAGGTCTGGGTGACTGGTGGTGGGAGAAGGGTGTACGAGGTCTGGGTGACTGATGGTGGGAGAGGGGTGTACGAGGTCTGGGTGACTGGTGGTGGGAGAGGGGCTCAGTGTATGAGGTCTGGGTGACTGGTGGTGGGAGAGGGGCTCAGTGTATGAGGTCTAGGTGACTGGTGGTGGGAGAGGGGCTCAGTGTATGAGGTCTGGGTGACTGGTGGTGGGAGAAGGGTGTACGAGGTCTGGGTGACTGGTGGTGGGAGAGGGGTGTACGAGGTCTGGGTGACTGGTGGTGGGAGAGGGGTGTACGAGGTCTGGGTGACTGGTGGTGGGAGAGGATTGTACGAGGTCTGGGTGACTGGGGGTGGGAGAGGGGCTCAGTGTACGAGGTCTGGGTGACTGGTGGTGGGAGAGGGGCTCAGTGTACGAGGTCTGGGTGACTGGTGGTGGGAGAGGGGTGTACGAGGTCTGGGTGACTGGTGGTGGAAGAGGGGTGTACGAGGTCTGGGTGACTGGTGGTGGGAGAGGGGTGTACGAGGTCTGGGTGACTGGTGGTGGGAGAGGGGTGTACGAGGTCTGGGTGACTGGTGGTGGAAGAGGGGTGTACGAGGTCTGGGTGACTGGTGGTGGGAGAGGGGTGTACGAGGTCTGGGTGACTGGTGGTGGGAGAGGGGCTCAGTGTACGAGGTCTGGGTGACTGATGGTGGGAGAGGGGTGTACGAGGTCTGGGTGACTGGTGGTGGGAGAGGGGTGTACGAGGTCTGGGTGACTGGTGGTGGGAGAGGGGTGTATGAGGTCTGGGTGACTGATGGTGGGAGAGGGGTGTATGAGGTCTGAGGAGGAGAGAGACGGCAGCTGGAAACTCTCCATCAGCCCCAGCCGAAAGCTGTTTATAGTGTGTTTACAAGTTTAGGATTTCTAGTTGTGCGAAGTGAGCACGTCTGTCACTAAAGGTGGCTAGGGACTGTGAGGTTGCTCAGGCAGATACCAAGTGCTGTTTATGGGGGGGGGGGGGGGGGCATTCAATTGTAGGGCCTCCGCATATCTACAACTGTAAATACCCAGAGACCACAGGAGTCTGGCTTGAATCAGCTGCCTAGTATGACTCCTCCCCTAAAGGAAACGCCAGTAGTTATCAGTAGTATCATCGGAAGTCAGCATTCATAACATTCAATTCTACCGCATTCGAAATAATAAGCAGCACCAAAATACATCAGTGTAGTTCTTCTCATCAAAAGAGCAACCTCAAGGTTCCTCTGTTAAAGGGCAATATTCGACCCAGAAGTATGAACCGGTTTACTAAAACAGAAACCTGAGAATGCTGTGACTGTTCAAGACACGACAAAGGGAACGTCATATACCGCTGGTCAACCAGACTCTGAAGTTTAAACATACACCATCCTCAGCTGCCACCCCCTAAATCCTCGACCAACAGTGCATCCCCTACACAGAGTGTGATTTAGGCGCCATGTGCCCGCCGACTGTCCCGCGCCGGTCTGCTCCCCCCCCCCCCCCCCCCAGCTGAGGTGACCAAATAAAGGCCCCTCAGCCCCAGGTCCTGGGGAGGGCGGAGGTGACCAAGTAAAGCCCCCCCCCCCCCCAGCCCCAGTTCCCGGAAGGCCAGCTGACTAACTCGGTGCTGTTTTTGTGGCGGTGGCCCCCGACAAGTTAGCTTTGTCCCCGCGCACACCACCGACCAAAGGATGCGTTCAGCTTTAGTAGCTCTACATTCTCATTGGTCTGCACCGCGCTCTGAAAACCAGGGTTAGAGAAGAGAGAGTAAAATTAAAACTTAACTTTAACCTAGTCTCCATGGTTAGAGTAAAGCGGTCAGTACCACGTATATCCGGCTGGGGGCTGACTCAGTGAGGCACTGACTGGGGCGTGAACCCCCTTCATCAGTTACTTTGTCCTTCCATGATCAAGAAGTATGTGTCAGCTTTCCCTCACTCGTGATCTCTCTTTCCTTCAGAATATACAGGGCTATGGTATTTACATAACTAATGTTACTGTTTTTATTGTTTCAGGTGAGATTACTGGCTATTACGAAGTAGGCGGAGACGGACTCGTCGAGGTAAACGACAACTCCCCTTAGCGAGAAAAGACCGCGCAGACATAACTGCGGGACCCCTTTGATAGCGCAATGATAACCCTTAAAGTAATATAGGTGGATGAGGCGCTGCCCCTATCCCCTTAGTCCGTAAGCGTCCCCACTGTTCAAGCCCAGTAGGGGAAGTAGGTAGGTTCATGAGCATTGAAAACATGGCCCTGAATGGTCTGCCAACCCCTGAACAGAACAGTTATCCCATTGGCCTTCTATTTTTGGTATGGTCTTTTGACCAGGGCATGCAAGAACATCCCTTAGACATTTGCAAAACGTTTTCGACACCTTTTTTGTAGGAGTTAACGGTAGACACCTTTTTGATACACATGCTTTGTTAGCTACACCCTCATTTAGGTTTTAAATGACCAAATAGTCAGATGCAATGCGTAAACAATGATCCATGCATGAATTATTGTCCAAAGATATGTTTTCAGTATTATAGTCTAGAGTGAGTTGTTTCACAATGTTTATCTTGTCCGTACACAACATCCCCTACAAATACATCAAATAAATAGGTACATTTCTTGAATTACAGCATTAATTCCACTTTTTTATATTCGTGAAAAGAAATTGTTGCTCAGTGTGTACTATCACTATTAGATTCTATGGAGTAGTTGTTGTTTTATAAGTTGGTGCTGCTGAGCCTTAAACCTGGGACCTCTCACATGTGAAGCCTGTGCTCTACCACTTAGCTATGGAGGACTGGGGTCAGACAGAGCCAAGCAGCGTTACTGAACTGAAATAATAGGGGTATGGGAATAGGTAATAGATTAATCATTGTCCCACCAGCCAGGAACCAGTGGTCAGCCTGCCATTTGCCCCAGTGCCTCATGGTAATTCCCACCTCCAATGGGAGACATGATCTGACCTACTACTCAGCCCCTGGTGGTGAGTGTTGGCAGTTCTCAAACTACTATCCCCTACCTGCTGCCCTCTTACCTCCTACCCCCTACCCCCTATCCCGTACCCCATGCCACCTACCCCATATCCCATATCCCATATCCCCAACATCCAGCTCCCAACTCCCTGCTCCTACCCCTAAACCCTTACACCCTGCCTCCCGCTTCCTAGACCCTTCCCCCTACCCTTATCCCCTACCCCATACCACTAACTCAACATATCCCCTACCCCCTACCCTAGGCCCCTGGCACTGTAGAGGCTGGCCAACTGGGGACATATGCCCAGTGGCCAGGCCTACGGCTGGGTGAACCTGCCCCCTGTGACCCTCGGCCAACTATGGGGAGTGGGGATATAATGACTGCTCCCTCACCGGCACCACCTCCGGGGAGTGGGGATACAATGACTGCTCCCTCACCGGCACCACATCCGGGGAGTGGGGATACAATGACTGCTCCCTAACCGGCACAACCTCCGGGGAGTGGGGGTACAATGACTGCTCCCTGACTGGCACCACCTCCGGGGAGTGGGGGTACAATGACTGCTCCCTGACCGGCACCACCTCCGGGGAGTGGGGATACAATGACTGCTCCCTGACCGGCACCACCTCCGGGGAGTGGGGGTACAATGACTGCTCCCTGACCGGCACCACCTCCGGGGAGTGGGGGTACAATGACTGCTCCCTGACCGGCACCACCTCCGGGGAGTGGGGATACAATGACTGCTCCCTGACCGGCACCACCTCCGGGGAGTGGGGGTACAATGACTGCTCCCTGACCGGCACCACCTCCGGGGAGTGGGGGTACAATGACTGCTCCCTGACCGGCACCACCTCCGGGGAGTGGGGATACAATGACTGCTCCCTGACCGGCACCACCTCCGGGGAGTGGGGGTACAATGACTGCTCCCTGACCGGCACCACCTCCGGGGAGTGGGGGTACAATGACTGCTCCCTGACCGGCACCACCTCCGGGGAGTGGGGGTACAATGACTGCTCCCTGACCGGCACCACCTCCGGGGAGTGGGGATACAATGACTGCTCCCTCACCGGCACCACATCCGGGGAGTGGGGATACAATGACTGCTCCCTAACCGGCACAACCTCCGGGGAGTGGGGGTACAATGACTGCTCCCTGACTGGCACCACCTCCGGGGAGTGGGGGTACAATGACTGCTCCCTGACCGGCACCACCTCCGGGGAGTGGGGATACAATGACTGCTCCCTGACCGGCACCACATCCGGGGAGTGGGGGTACAATGACTGCTCCCTGACTGGCACCACCTCCGGGGAGTGGGGATACAATGACTGCTCCCTGACCGGCACCACCTCCGGGGACTGGGGGTACAATGACTGCTCCCTGACCGGCACCACCTCCGGGGAGTGGGGATACAATGACTGCTCCCTAACCGGCACGACCTCCGGGGAGTGGGGATACAATGACTGCTCCCTAACCGGCACCACCTCCGGGGAGTGGGGGTACAATGACTGCTCCCTGACCGGCACCACGTGGGTCCACGTGCTCCATGTCATAAGGAGGGCGACAAGCTGGGCACATACAGACAGGGGGTATTCAGGTTCAGGGGAGTTTATCCTGGCAGGAGGGAGCAGGCTGGCAGCCGTGACCTCTTACCTGTGCCTCACTTGGTCTTTCATGAAATGCCCTGGACCCATGACAACTTTGAGGCATCCTTAGAATGAAACATGAGGGAAGGGTTCTATAAGATCAAACATGTTGTTCTGATACCTGAATAAGCTTGTAAACTTTTCAAAATAACATTCAATGAAAGAGAAAATGATATAGTAAATAAGCTATATTGATTTTCATATTACAATATGAATAGAAACAACAACAAACAGTGTAAAACTCACACAAATACATGTAAATACACACACTCATGCACATACACACATATTCACACACTCTCACACATACACACATACACACATACTCACATACTCACACATCCACACACACTCACACACTTACACAGGCCTCCAGCAGTGCCCGGACCATTAATAGACTACCATTAATCACAGCTCCCCTTAGACCCGAACCCCTCTGGGCTTTGACTCGTGGTTTTTCACGTTTTCTTATGACAACCTCCACGGTGCAACATTCCCACGAGTGTCGTATTGTTTTTTTTATAGGTTTATGAAGATTTATTAGTCCACGCATTTACCAGTTAAAATTGTACAAAGAAAGTCTTTATGAATTAACCTTGTGAGTGAGAGGTCGTGGCAAAAAAACTAAAAAATATTACGCGGCAATAAGATGGAATATGATATGGGAGAGTTCAGCACTTATATCTCTCAAGCAGTTTGGCTTTGTGAGTGAAGTTTCGGCGATCAACCACGTCACCAGTCCGCCCTATGCCGGCAGGACCACGTTGGGGGGCCGGGGGGGGGGGGGGGGGGGGGGGGGCTCCTCCAACTGTCCCGCCCCGCCCCGCCCCCACCCAAGTCACTACCCTCATCACTGTAATCTTCTCGTCCTAATTAACAGTCAATCTCGTTCAATTTACTATTTTTTGCACCTTTCCATCGTTCAGTGGGGCCGATAGGAATCACGTGACCCGTTTATTGACCGACCAATCAGAATCCGGGTCACATTAGGTGGCGCCCCCGGCGAAGGCGGCTGAAACAACAATTAATTTCCTTCGAAAATAAACAGGACAAATAAAGCTGACCACGTGCGGACGGGGGGAGGGGGGCTCCACCCCAACCCGGGTCTCACTGGACACACTCAAGTACTGCAACCTCACAAACTGAGGAGGATTATAACATTAGGTCCCGGGCATCATACCTTCCTATTTGGTTATATAAGGTTTATCTCCAGGCGCTTTTTTTTTCAAATTCTTGGTAACAAGGACAAGGGCCAGAGCTCAATTATGAGGCATTTTGAAATTTTGAGATAATGCTTTCTACTTTCAGTAGCTCCGGGTATAATAGCTATCAAACTTTTGTCATGTAACTTTGAAATACATTTAGAAAAACACCATTTTGTCAAAATAAAGAAAGAACAAATGATTTGAATAGTTTCCTTCATATACATGTATACACGTCGGATACACATAGTGGGTATGACAACCCTGCCGGATCTGCAGGTCACCTGACGTGAGCGTGGACGGTGTCTGGTATCAGAGATGTTCGTCATACCCCGCTCCCCTGAGAGGCCTGCAGTGACCGCGGCTTACAGTCGTCGGCCTAACGCGTACCACGTGTTGGGGCGGCAACGGGCGCTCAACCACGGGATGACTGACAAATGGTATTTACAGCGAGCCGGGACAAGGGCAAATTGAGTGACGGTATAGCACCTATTCTACCCCTGTATTCTACCCCCACCGCCCTCCTGCCGATCAGCACCTCCCTGAACCAGGCCGCGGCTACAGGTCTGACGGCAAACACATGGCAAAAGGCAAGGAAAACACTCTCCTAACAGTTGTTCCGAATGAAACTGGAACTGGGTCCACTGCTAAATACATGTTTAGCCAAAATCGATGATCTAGAGTTCTAAGACATATTCTAATGCCCTTACCTGAGTAGACTACCGCAGCATCATATTGATGGCATCTAATAGCTAGTGCCCCGACCTATGAGTTTTCATGTATGACAGTGACACCACCGTGACATATGTCATACTGGTATTGTCATGATTGCTGTTTGTAAAAGTATATGGATTTTGCTGGCCCACATTTGATAAATTGACGAGAAACATTTTGTTTTCAACCAGAAAGCCACCAGAGATGAGTCTGGGGAGCCCCGGCGGACCGCGGGGGATGCTGGGAAGGCTGGTTGGGGCCGTGGCCGCCAGGTGGCTCTGGTTAGGTGGTGACGTGGTGACGTCACGTGTGACGTAGTGATGAGTGGTACCGGGGTGGCCCCCAGACAGCCGGCCTGCTGGAGACGGGGGGAGAGTGTAAGACGAGCCACCAGCCGGCGCCGGTGGGGGGGAGATCGTACATCATCCGGGACATGAGATACCCGTCAGAAATATGGAAACAATAAGCGGCCCCCAGAGCGGGGTGCGGGCGGGGCGTTACGGCACCGCGCGGGAGAGGGGGGGGGGGATTACCCTCCTGTACATGGGTCTTGGGAAGTGACCTGAAACCTCTTTGGCGACGACGGATCTCTACTTTTCTAACGCTATGCTATTGTGCTGCAGATGATGTCACACACCCCAAAATAGACAATTAAATAGATTGAACAATTTCATAAACCGTCATAATTAATGATTTTTTTTTATCCCCAAGCTGTATCACGTAAACATGCCGACACAAGGTCTAGTTTGTACAGGCAACGTCACCCTGATTACTGGCCATTACTGTCTATAGATCTGGGACACAAGAAACAACCCAAATACCTGAACATTTTCTGTCATCTCCTGTTAGTTTGTCTTTTCCTATGTTGTCATAAATTCACCAAAATGCAACTCTAATGGCACATTCAAAGTGTAATGACAGTATCTGTCCTGTTAATGTATAACACTTCATATAAGAGAACTCTATACTAAACTACCGCTATGTCATAATAAAAGGAACACAAAATGAACTGTTTCTTGCTGATCAGATCTATAGTAGGCCTTTGCAGGACCCTTATCACCGTAAAGATTGTGTCATTTGTAATGACGTGCATATAATCATAAGGCACAAAAAACTTAATTGATTCAGGCCAAGCTGCTCGATGCTAATCCAGCCTTGTGCTATCCTCAAGCCAAGGCCCCTGACCTCAAGCCAAGGCCCCTGACCTCAAGCCAAGGCCCCTGACCAAGACCCTGCTCTGACCCAAGCTGCACCAAGCCCCTGACCAAGACCCTGCTCTATCCCAAGCTGCACCGGGCCTCTGACCAAGTCCCTGCTCTGACCCAAGCTGCCCCAGGCCCCTGACCAAGACCCTGCTCTGACCCAAGCTGCACCAGGCCTCTGACCAAGTCCCTGCTCTATCCCAAGCTGCACCAGGCCCCTGACCAAGACCCTGCTCTATACAAGCTGACCCAGGCCTCTGACCAAGTCCCTGCTCTATACAAGCTGCCCCAGGCCTCTGACCAAGTCCCTGCTCTATCCCAAGCTGCCCCAGGCCCCTGACCAAGACCCTGCTCTATACAAGCTGCACCAGGCCCCTGACCAAGTCCCTGCTCTAACCCAAGCTGCCCCAGGCCCCTGACCAAGACCCTGCTCTATCCCAAGCTGCCCCAGGCCTCTGACCAAGTCCCTGCTCTATACAAGCTGCCCCAGGCCTCTGACCAAGTCCCTGCTCTACACAAGCTGCCCCAGGCCCCTGACCAAGACCCTGCTCTATACCAAGCTTCCCTAGGCTCATGCTCCTGACCCACTCTAGCCCAATCTCTGGGGGGCTTAGACTCGGACAGTAGGAAATACTCACCATCCGCCCCCGCCCCCCAACTAAGTCCCTTATTGATACACATAAGATGTAAACCCTGAGAAAGGTTTAAGCAAGTTACCTGAGCCCCCCATCCTCCACGCCTGTGCCCCTGGCCTCCGGGCTGTGATCACCTCTCGGGATCACTTCAAGGTCAAAGTGACTCGGGAAATGTTCCAATATCATAAAACCAATCACCAAGCTCCCAGTGTAAAGCTCCATAAACAGGTGGAACGCGGGATCTGTCACCCCAAGCCCAACCAGAACCTGATCTATTGGTAGGCCAAATGGTCACCAGGTGGCCTTCACGAGGAAACGGTCTATTGGTGGAGGCGACTACTGCTGTTTTGACTCAGAGCACTATTTATTTTGTTTCTGATTTCACGGCGAATGGGAATAATGAAGACAGGTTGTTGGAGCAGGAGATTCTCCAAACAGGCGCTATAAAAAGGGTCGTGTTTCTGAAGGGGCACAACATGAATATACAATGTACTTACAAAATGTTCTTTTGTCAATAGTTACGAAGTATGTGGATGGGATATGAACGAGTATATGAATTAGAGTTGGAAAGGTTCAGACACCTTTTTTTTTTTTAATATAAATTCATGTTATTGTCTGGTTGATTGTTTTTTAGTATTGTTTGCGCATGCCTGACGTTGTAAAACGTCCCATCTCCTTGACCTCGTCCGTTTTTCTTTTGAAGGATGGAGGGTGGGTTATCTGCCCCCAAAACATGTCATAAAAGATAGGAACAGATATAAAAAGAGACAACTGCGCTGTCACAGCTAAGGACTTTGTAATGTCTGCTTGGGCTGCTGGCCTGAGACAGCCAAGGAGGGTTGGACATCCTGAGACGGCCGTGCCCTCTAGATCCAGGTATGGAGACGGTAAAACGTGTTCCAATGTAAGGCGAGGTGGGACGGAGAGGCTAGGTGCAGACCTGTGCTGGCGGGTGCCGGTCGGTCGTGGCACGGGGTGGGGCAGCTGCACATCAAAGACTAGTCGACGCCCGGGCCGGCAGGGTTAAGGCGCATACCGCCCCCTAACGAGCCCCACTTGTACTACGCCGGTGGTCGCCTCGATCCGCTCCCACGTGCTCCTCTCCCAGCACAGGCGGCGCCCTCTCACTCACACCTCTCATCTCCAAGCAGAGGCGTACAGGTGCCTTCTGACATGCTATTTTCCACCCCTCCCCCTCATCTTAAGCGGCTTCCGATTAACAGAACACCTACCAAGGAAGAATAAGGATGGGATATGAAGTGAATAGCATTTGCTATTTATACTCAAAATGTTCCCATATAACAGACTGCCTTGCTGTAGCGCCATATAAAAATGTTCTGAACTGTGATGTCCGCGGTGACAGCTGCTGGTACTCAGAGGACGACCGCCAGCTCTGCTGTCTAATATCGCCTCCCCCGGGAACCAGCAGCGCCGGCAGGTTGTCGTCTGCTCGTTCCCGAGACGCTGCAGCTCTCCCAGCACATAGCGACGAGTGAGAAGTGCCAATGTGTTTGAAGAGTGATGACACCCGGGGAAAGTGGTCAGTGATGCGGAGAGACTGTCTATATAACAAGACAGAAAAAATGACAGAGTTAAAAGTGAAGTCCGTGAAAAGAGCAGTCGCTGGCTACTCTCCAAGTCTTCTCAGAACCCTGCGGCCCTCAGACAGCCACTTTAGAGGCACTGGTCATTAAACAATTAATTTCCTGGGTGGCCGCCATGCAGTGCTCTTTTGTGTTTTTCCTTAACAGCGATGTTTTGTGAAGTGTTTGGCAAGCAGTTTCGGAGCTCACTGCTTAGATGCGGCGTACAGTTTGTTGATGTACATTATCTAGGCCAACTGCTGACGTCTCTGCCACAGAATGTGTACGATTATTCACCAGTCACGGCCCTGCATATAATCTATTGAGTAAGAATAGATATAATTTGTATTGGTTACTAACCTGATATGTAGGCCTAATGTATGTAAAATTAATATATTAAAAGGTTTTCTTTGCCATCATGGTAGTGAAAGCAACGCAGTTAGTTTGGGTAGCATGAAATCAAATGTACCAACACGAACGGATGACAATATGTAGTGTAACAAAGGTTTAATAAGCCATCCCATATTGGATATATCCCAGGGTTGGACAAAATTAGCATAAAAAGCATCCTCGCTCTTAGACTTGGGGTTACTGAAATAAGCAATAATCATATTTACCTATATCCCCAAGTTATTTCAGAACAAAATATATCAAGCTGCATTTTACAAATTTGAGGGGCAATGTGTAAACCAAAATAATATAATTACTTTGGTTAATTTTGTATTATGCAATTGTCTTCATGGAAAAAGCAAGGATGCAGTTTTGGAAATATTTCATGGTAAACCTTAATGTTGGTGTAAACTGGGATGGGCTTATTTTCATTTTATTCTTCTTGGGTTCCAAAGTGTTTGTGCGTTGCATACAGAAATTCATGTACGTTTCACCTTATGTTTGTGGTATTTTCTGCCAACGCAAAGTGGAACACGGTCTATACGCCCATATAACTGCAGTGGACCTACACAAAGATTACACCGGATATTGATATGTCAAATCGACGTCCCTCCCTTCCAAAACGAGGCCTTGTAATCAGGTCAGGCCAACTGCGCATGTCTGTGAGTTCCCAGAATGCCGTCTGATATTCACGCTGGAGGTTTACTTTCGTTGTTTTTTCTTGCTCTGTTTCCTTCATTCAAGCCTCGATCTAGCTTCCAGAGATTGACACAGCGGGGTGCCGATATCTATAGACCTAATTCACACTGGTCGCCATGGTAATAAGGCCTCCCAGGGCCAGAGCCCGATAAGACCATGCGGGCTAGCCCCCCTGATAAGGCCTAATTTGGTGTCTGCCATCTAGATGTGCCATACTGTCTGCAGGGAGGTGTCCGACTTTGTGTGGTGTCCACAGTGTCCATAGACAAGTCCCAGTCACAATGGCTGTATCTATAACGACCTGGGGCCCTGTCTATAGCCCTGGGTGGGACATGGCCCCACGGCGGGCTGTCCTAATGTGAAAACCTCACTCTCCAAGCCGAGGTGGAGTCGCCTCTTTCCCTGTAGACAGTGACGAGCCTGGCACTGTGGCAGCAGATCTGGACCCGGAGAGTCGGAATGGCTCTCGGGATATCCTTTATTATCGCCCAGTACCCGAGGGCATTCGGAAAGCACCTCCACACTCAAGGGGCTAATGAATAGGTCGCAGTACGATGGTAGTTAGAGGGAGAAGGTAGCCCGACTGGGAGACTAAAGCCCCATACCCACTAAGCGATCTACCCGGCGACCGGCGACCGGCGACGAGGGGTAATTACATAATCGGTGGTGGCCAGTCGGCCAGCGGGCACAGTCGCCGGGCGACTCACTGTGGGTATGGGGTGTTTCCTCGGCGACTGGCGACCGGGGACGGGATCGCCGGCAAAATCGCCGGCAAAATCGCCGGCAAATTATCAAACTTGCTTGATATTGCCGTCGCCCGGCGACGGCGACGGCGATTCACCCCGTCGCCCGTCGCCGATCAACAGTGAGATCGCCTAGTGGGTATGGGGCTTTAGGATAGCAGTGGCGGAACAAACGATTTTGAAAAGCCGGGGGTGGGGGGGGGGGGGTGGTGGAAGGGGAGACCGCGTTATTGGGATATTTTTTTAATTACTTTATGGCCGAATTTTATATTAAATAATCAAAATTTGGCCAAAAAGAAAAAAAAAAGCGGGGGGGGGGGAGGACACTCGCACCCCTTCTAAATCCGCCACTGGATAGGGCATCCACCTTCCTTGGGATGCCGTGTTTTAACATGGTAGTTATCCATCTGCCTGGAAGGGAGGTTGATATCCTTAGTGAAAATGATAATTCTTCACTCAGCAATAAGTGGCTCCTTGTATTTTAACCCGAAGATGCCCGACAATTTAGGCTGCCATTCATTGTAGGTGGCCCTGCTGCTCATCACTTCCATGCACACGATTTATAAGCTATAATGTATTTAACTCCAGAATTGTAGTACATGTACCAGAAAGGCTGACATCAAATGCACTGAGAATTCACAGCCTTGGGCTCGTGCTGCTCGTTTGTGCTAATGGGAATTTATAGCCACTGCCCTTAGAGCGCTCGGCGAACAGACGGGATTCACGGGAAACTTTGTGGCCAGCATATTCTGCAGTAAATCTATACTGTACACTGTTATTGCGCTTAGTCCAAACACGATAAGGCCTTTTTGGTTGATTTCCATTAACTTATATCCCTATATATAATGTATATGTATGTGTATGTATATGTATATGTATTATATTATATATAATATATATATGTGTGTGTGTGTGTGTGTGTGTGTGTGTGTGTGTGTGTGTGTGTGTGTGTGTGTATGTATGTATGTATGTATGTATGTATGTATGTATGCGTATACATGTATGAAATACACTCATTTTTGACACGAAAAAACACTTCTAGTGAGTTGTATTAGAGAAGACATCCGGTAAAAACAAAAGAGACGAAAGAGAGGGCCGGGCCCGAACCATATGCATTCCGTCCTCGTCACCCCACCCACCAGTCCCACCAGTATGACCCACCATAACCTGCCGGGCCCACGACTTGGAGGTGTTTGGTTAGGGGAGAGGTGCACGCTGAACCAGGCACAGGGTTTAGGGGCTTGTATTACAAAACATTTTGAGACTTTGAAATTTCACAGCCTTATAGTTATTCAACCACGGGCAGCCATGCGCATTCCCATGGGGAAATCTCGTCGACCACGTGATGTGAACGAGAGTTCCGGTCCTACCACCTGTTGGAGATCAGTCACTCACTCTCCAAGCTCATGTTTGGCCACATGCCTCTTCTAGCACTGACTGACAGACTGGGCACAGGCCGCCTGTGAGGGGAGAGCGGCCGTCACTGGGCCGTCTAGCGGGGAAGGTTCAGACGCCTGGCTTCACTTCAAAGCGGGCCTCCTTTCGTCGCGGGTGCGAAGGGTGCCCGCCGTCAGGGTTGTCGGCGGTTATTGGTCAGCTTTTAAATGTTTGTGGGCAGCATGACCAGGCCAGGAAAACCGCCCCTTTCTCCGCTGATTAATCGTCTTGGCATGTTAAGAGTCTATCCCTGTTTCTGTGTATCATCTTGACAGTCCGTCTTTGTTATGAAAGATAGCAGAAGTCGAGTGTATCTGACATTTCAAAAACTGTTCAAAGACAACTTGACCTTCATGTAGTTAGTCACGCATTTTGTCCCTGGAATACAACTTGAAGCGGAGCTTCCGAAGAGCAATGCCGATTCTCTTTCCCGGCAAAGATTTTTTTTATAGTGTAAAGCTGGCTTGAATTATCCAGTATTTGATGAATAGATCATAATGATATGCACCCCTGTCAACGCCAACGCCCGTTTGAAATCCAGGAGCTGCGCCACTGTAATGGTTGTGCGGCCCGCCTATGACTAGGCCACCCACTGGGAGCATGTAGGGACCAGGCACGTGGGGGAGGGGAGGTTTCCTGACCCCCAAAATTGTTCTTTACTTTTCTTTTAGGGGAACCTAAATTACAGATTACGGGGAAAGTGCCAGGCACGTGGTGGCGAACGTGCGAAGTTTGTACACTGATTATATCAAAATGGAATCGCTTCCATTCTAATCCTTCACCAGAGATCCACCTGTTTAGTTCTTCCAGTAAGCTAGGGCCAGTATGCTATGTGGAGATAACTGCTGATATATCAAACCGTACAGGGCAGTGAAATGATGAAGGGGAAGCACTGAGAAGTTGAAAACCCTGTCCCAGAAGATACTGTGTAGACATATCAGCGCTGTGGTCACGATGAAGCCGTGTCTGCTCAGCCACCAGAATTAGTTCATAACAATGTGCACATGAATGCACATATCATAGAATTTGGGTATTATTCAGTAATATTCTACTACATTTTGACTTGGGCCTGAAAAGGTACCCACTGCCAAACGGACTGGTGCAGCGGGGGCAGTGAATGTCAAAATTGAGGGGCGGTCAATCACTTTTAAGGCAAAAAAAGGGGGGCCGTCAACTTCTTTAACAGAACAATGTAGGGGCAATAGTTTAAAACTTAGTCCTTTTGCTACTTTATTTCACCCCCAAAAAAACTAATGAAATGTTTTCAGAGGTTTTCCTAAGTAGTTTTGCTGATTCTGTATATTTTCTGGTATTGACCTTCCCTGATTTTTGGGGCAGTGATCAACATCACCCAAAACTAGGGGGCGGTCAACTAAATTTCAAGCGTGGTCAGTCACGAAAAGCAGGGGTGGTAGTTTGGCAGTGGGTAGTGACCTTCAAAGAGTCAGTGCCCCCCCCCCCCCTGGTCTCTGAGGCAGGCGGAGACTCATGGTGAGGGGTCGAAGAGGCACATCATGTGGGGGCCCGTGGTCGCATAAGAGGGGTGGCCTCCGGGGGTGGCCGCTAGGTGGGATGGCCATCTCTCAGGGGAACCACTGTAGATTCACTTGCTTTTTTTAAACGTTGTCTTCTTCCCCAGGTAACTTATCCCACAATAAGCCCATCCAGTTTACCATGAAATATTTTCAAAATTGTCTCCGTGCTTTTTCCATGAAGACAGTTGCATAATACAACATTTTTTTCCTAGAATTGTAAATTACACCTTTAAATATTAGCTTTTTTCCCATAGGAACTAATGTTAAAGCCTGTCAGCCCAACCTACAATGTCCGACCCTATTTTGCCCTGAAATACAGCAGATTGATTGGCTGGCAAACCTGCAAATCTATCAATTGGTAACATTATAGAAATTATAACATTTTATCAATACATAGGGATATAGGAAAACATAATTCTTGCTTATTTCAGTAACCTTAACTCTAGGAGACAAAGATGTTTTATACGTGAATTTTGTTCGACCCTTGTCCAACCCTGGAAATCCCGGGGTGTCCTCGCCTGGACGTTCTTTAATCCCCTCATGTTTACTTTAGGCCGGTCGACCAGCAGCTCTCCCCTGGGAGGGGGCCCTTGAGGGTGAGATCCACATGCAGGGGGGGGGGGGGGGTATACATGCGCACGTAGAATACCATAGAATACCAACGAGAAATCAATTGAATGATAACTAGGCTTTTGAAAATTTATGTGCAAGGAACCCTTTAAGAACATATATATATAATATGATATAATAGTGGAAACTAGTGACTAGGAATAGGGATGAGTTAGCCTTTTAGGTACATAAATCCCAAAGAACTATCAGAAGAGAGGGATATATATATATTTAGTTTACTCCCCATTATTAAAAACTGTGGAAAATAGTGACTAAGAATAGGATATATATTTAGTTTACTCCCAATTATTAAAACTGAAAGTGGGGCCCGGCGGGATGAGCTTATTAGTCCAGCGCAGTTATTGTCAACTGCCATCCCCCATTTGGAATGCCCTCAAAGTGTGCATTATGTTTAATTATCTCATTCCATCGGAATGAAACTCATCTAGACCAAAATCCCAAGATAAAGTAGTCGCAGCTAAGACACTGAGAGGTGCGTATATATCTTTCCCGACGAGTTTTAGGCTAAACCGCCTGGGCAATGATGTGGTAGGGGGAGCGGGCTTGGGGACAGGTAGGGGTAGGATTTCAGCCCCCTGTGGACAGGTCTTAAGTGGGGTAAAATACGATTAGACCTCGGGGAGATGTGTGTCAGCATATAAGAAAGGGTAAGGGGGCTTTTTAAAGGGGGTGGGCTGAGGTATCCGCCGCTCCTCCTCAGGACATTCACATGTGGGTGTTCTGAACCTTCCGAGTACTAACACCTCCATCTGCAGCACGTGCACTGACAGTAGTGACTATTCACAGACAAGTCAGGGTCATAGAGAGCCGTCTATAGAGGTTAAGCAGCTGAGCGCTAAGATTCAATTGACTTCCGAGTCATTTGTTTGTCTATTTATTACTCAAACCTCTACCACTACTTCTCTGCCCAATTTATGTTATATATTACCCACCTCAATGAATGAGCCCCTCGATTCTCTGCCTGGCCCCACACCTGGCCCCTGCCCCACTCCCCTCAGCCTGCCTCAAGTCCCCACACCTGGCCCCTGCCCCACTCCCCTCAGCCTGCCTCATGTCCCCACACCTGGCGCCTGCCCCACTCCCCTCAGCCTGCCTCACGTCCCCACACCTGGCCCCTGCCCCACTCCCCTCAGCCTGCCTCCGTCCCCACACCTGGCCCCTGCCCCACTCCCCTCAGCCTGCCTCCGTCCCCACACCTGGCCCCTGCCCCACTCCCCTCAGCCTGCCTCCGTCCCCACACCTGGCCCCTGCCCCACTCCCCTCAGCCTGCCTCACGCCCCCACACCTGGCCCCTGCCCCACTCCCCTCAGCCTGCCTCACGTCCCGACACCTGGCCCCTTCCCCACTCCCCTCAGGCTGCCTCACGTCCCCACACCTGGCCCCTGCCCCAGTTCCCTCAGCCTGGCTCACGTCCCCACACCTGGCCCCTGCCCCAGTTCCCTCAGCCTGCCTCACGTCCCAACACCTGGCCCCTGCCCCACTCCACTCGGGCTGCCTCAAGTCCCCACACCTGGCCCCTGCCCCAGTTCCCTCAGCCTGCCTCACGCCCCCACACCTGGCCCCTGCCCCACTCCCCTCAGCCTGCCTCACATCCCCACACCTGGCCCCTGCCCCACTCCCCTCAGCCTGCCTCACGTCCCCACACCTGGCCCCTGCCCCACTCCCCTCAGCCTGCCTCACGTCCCTACACCTGGCCCCTGCCCCACTCCCCTCAGCCTGCCTCACGTCCCCACACCTGGCCCCTGGCCCACTCCCCTTAGCCTGCCTCACGTCCCTACACCTGGCCCCTGCCCCACTCCCCTCAGCCTGCCTCACGCCCCCACACCTGGCCCCTGCCCCAGTCCCCTCAGCCTGCCTCACGTCCCCACACCTGGCCCCTGCCCCACTCCCCTCAGCCTGCCTCACGTCCCCACACCTGGCCCCGGCCCCACTCCCCTCAGCCTGCCTCACGTCCCCACACCTGGCCCCGGCCCCACTCCCCTCAGCCTGCCTCACGTCCCCACACCTGGCCCCTGCCCCACTCCCCTCAGCCTGCCTCACGTCCCCACACCTGGCCCCTGCCCCACTCCCCTCAGCCTCCACACCATGTTGCTATGTTGAATTTAAGAATATGTCCTAGCTGTTGCATGTCATTAAGCCAATAAATGGCCATGTTGCGTTGAGGGGTGCAGAGGCACAGGCCCTCTTTTCTAACCAATGCTTACATTAAATTATCCATATCTAAGTAAAATTATAATTTTAGTATGCCCTTTGACCTGCACTGCCACCGGCCCCTAATCCCTCGGTGTTGTGGTTGGTTGACCAGTGAATGGCAGCCCTCAGTTGTGTTCTGTTGAGGGTGTGTCACATCTTTTCCTAATTAATATGTCAATATGATGTGAGGATCATTGACGGTTTTAATATCAGTGTCAGATTAAGTGGGGTGCAGGGGGATCGTGCCCCTCCACCCTATTTTTTTGCCGAATATTGGTTATTTAAATGTCATTTTCTCGACTCAGAAGGTCAAGAAGAAAATGTTATGATAGGGCACCCCCCCCCCCCTTTGAAAATCTCTGAATCTGCCCCTGAATGTGATGTGATAATGTTTATTGTGTAATCACTATCATCAAACAATCAAGTGCTTTTTAAAAAGATTTATGAACCGAAGGCTTAACTATATTCATGTTCAAGTATGTTCCCAATAAGTTTTGCAGATGAATTTACCTTTTGACCCTTCTTTTTTTTATGCCATTTCCCTGACTTACTGTTCTCGCACTAAAAGGGTGTCTGGTATTCTGAACGGACCACAGAGACACAATTATAAGTGAAGGGGCCATAGCATAATGATGATATAAGGCCTCACAAAACCGTTTCCATTGGTTGAAATTAAATAACAACTTTTGATAATGCAAACCAAATATAAATTAAAATACATGTATATAGTCATGGTCTATATAATTATATATGATAAAAGAAAAGATCATATTCTGCACTATAGAACCACTGTTAGAGCATTGTTTAATTTTGTGTAGATAAAATGTTACAGACGGTGAGATATGGCCAATTTACATGGGCTCAAAGATAAAATAACCCAAGGCTTGTCCAATTTATAATTCTTAGACTGAGTTCCACGCAAGGTGGCCGCGCTCGTTTCATAGTTATACAAAGGGGGGGGGGGGGGGTCGTTTAGTGTCTGCTCGCTCTTTTGTTTGTTTTTAGTCATTTCATCATTAACCTAAACTGACTAGCTTATTAACTACACTAGTATCCTCCGACTCTTACACCAACCAAAACAGGACCACATTCAGACTGAAAGTTAGTCTGAACGGTTAAAAAAAACATTTCTGAAGATTGTATAACTGTAGTCGTAATTGATTGACAATTATTGTTTTAAAGTTTTTGCCAACTAACATAACGATGTCGGCACACTTGGAAGACCAGGACATGTCCTGAAAGTCTGCTAGGAATAAACAATTCAAAAATCAAGAATCATCGACCTCGTGAGGCATCGAGTCCTTTTTATCTCCATAAAATTAGACTCACCCTCGAAAATAAATAAACGGGAAAACCGTTTAGTCGGCATTTTCCGCTCGGCTGCCTCCCTGCCCGTTCCCCCTCTCAAGTATCAGTCTTAAGTCGTTTTCCGACCGCCCGAGGGCCAGGAAGCGCTGAATTATGGGATGTGAGTCGCCCCCTCCCCCCTGACCCCGCCTGACCCCTGACCCCTCGTGCCGCCATCTGGTGAGCACCGATTTCGCGCGAGATCTCAGCTGATCGGCGAGAAATGGAGATAAACGACACTTGTCGTCTGCGGAACGGTTACCTTGGAGACGGGCGGGAAAGGGGTCCCAGACTGACGTCAGTGAGGGCGCCGTGACGTGGTGGTGACGTCACGAGCTGGAAGTCACACTGTGTGTCCTGGGAAAAGGAAATAGAAGTAGAATGCAAGGACAATCGATTTCTGGGTAGACACGGTGCAGTTCTATTTTCCTCAGTCCTGACAACATAATAGGCGCGATGCAATTTCCACCCGAGGACTATTATAGGAATGTTCTCGCCCAATTTGGACCATTAGTCCATCAGCCCTCACGCAGAGCGGTGGGGTTCCCTTCAGGGGTGGGCTCCCAGCCCTCACTGCGGATCACAACTCCCTGCCCCACAAGTCTCATAGAATCAGCTAGCGCTCTACTTTTCATCACTACTCTGTTTTGGGTAACATTGTCTTTCCCTCTTCCTGGGCCACATTTCTAACTACCAGATTTACCACAGGTCAGGTCAACCAATATGTACTTTACAAAGGGGCTTTTGGAAATTTAGGAAGTTCCTTCTATATGGCTAAAGAAAAATTGGGACGTTTAAAACACATTTGCAATACCCTAGATACTTTTTTGAGATAATAGCTGTAAGGTAGCTCGGGACATACCTTGAACTTTAAGTCATGGTCAACTCAGCCCTGACTCCCTCCCCTAGCTGAGCATGGCCAGCCCCAACTCCCACCCCTAGCTGGGCATGGCCAGCCCCAGCTCCCGCCCCTAGCCGGGCATGGCCAGCCCCAGCTCCCCCCCCTAGCTGGCCAGCCCCAACTCCCGCCACAAGCTAGGCATGGCCAGCCCCAACTCCCGCCCCTAGCTAGGCATGGCCAGCCCCAACTCCCACCACTAGCTGGGCATGGCCAGCCCTGACTCCCACCCATCGATAGGCCAGCCCTTACTCTCGCCCCTAGCTGGCCAGCCCCGACTCCCACCACTAGCTGGGCATGGCCAGCCCCGACTCCCGCCCCTAGCTAGGCATGGCCAGCCCCAACTCCCACCACTAGCTGGGCATGGCCAGCCCTGACTCCCGCCCCTAGCTAGGCATGGCCAGCCCCAACTCCCACCACTAGCTGGGCATGGCTAGCCCCGACTCCAACCACTAGCTGGGCATGGCCAGCCCCAACTCCCGCCCATAGCTAGGCATGGCCAGCCCCAACTCCCGCCCATAGCTAGGCATGGCCAGCCCCAACTCCCGCCCATAGCTAGGCATGGCTAGCCCCGACTCCCACCCCTAGCTAGGCATGGCTAGCCCCGACTCCCACCCCTAGCTGGGCATGGCCAGCCCAACTCCCGCCCATAGCTAGGCATGGCCAGCCCCAACTCCCGCCCATAGCTAGGCATGGCTAGCCCCAACTCCCGCCCATAGCTGGGCATGGCCAGCCCCAACTCCCACCCCTAGCTGGGCATGGCCAGCCCAACTCCCACCCCTAGCCAGGCACATCTCCCCATAAGCAGACAACCTTTGTCCGGTCGGCCAGCCCCGACTCCTGCCCCCAGCTGGGTACGTCTTCTATGCCCAACCTCTTAACCTAATTCTTTTCAAAATTCACACTGTCACTCTTCAAGCCTAACCTATTTAAATTCCCATTTAATCCTGTGGATGTCTATGGATATAATGCACTCAGGATTGATTCTTGACCTCTGTACCACCCATCTACCGACAAAGAACCAATTGTACCAGTCCGACTTTGGCAAGCTATGCTGGTGTTGAGGTGCGGATCAGAATTCCGAAAAGGGGCTAGCATATGAATAATAGAATAAGTACTGAAATTGCAGGAATGTGCAGGGGGTCCTGACCCCCCCCCCCCTCCTCCCGATTTGCTTCTGATCGACGTCTATAAAGAGTATATATAAATATATATATATATATTTATATATACAACTTCAGCATCAGCATCAGAGTATATATACTTATATATATATAATATATATATAATATATAATATATATATATATATTCGTCGTTGTTCTGATGTAGCGCTTCAACGAGAGTCCCTCCTACTTCTGTTGCCAGTGTACAGTGTACATCCGCTTCAGGTACACATCACTTTTCTGTTATTCACCAACACGTTTGTACGCATGTACACCAATTGTTTCTAAATCCAATTTGGGAAAGTATGTAACATATCCCCAGGGGTTTATGGATGATTTGACACAGGATCAAGAGTCTAATCGAACAACCGACACAGCATTTTGCAACATCATCATCATTATATATCGATGCACCTCATCACAAATTACTTGATATGGTTATTGTATAACACGCAATACGATTTAATGTTTGAGATAGCTTCATACAAAGACTGGCGTCTGTCATGCCTTGTCAGTCGGTTCGTGTGGCCCTTTTTAAAGCCCTTTTTAAGGCCCTTTTTAAGGTGCCCATTATCCACTGGTATTTGCCCACTTCCCTGACGGAGCCTCGACCTGTTTACTTTGAGTTATCATAATAATTAGACAACTGGCCCCACAAACCGACTTAACTCTCTCCCCCCTCCCCCTTCTACAAATAAACAAACTATACTTTTCGGAGATGAATTTTCCTTAGGTAAAACTAAACAGAAACCCGTCATATTCCCAACATGATATCACTGTCTTTTTGTCATTCCTCGCAGTTCGCCCTCAACAATGTGTGTGCAAAATATCATTTTTCCCTACTGGGGTTTGAGGTGAAGAGATAATTTCTAACAAATTGGGGTCACTCAGCCCATCATGCTCAGCCCAGGGGCGAGGATGGCTGGAGGACTGGACCGTCTCGTCCCTTCGCCCGCCGCTGGGAGGGGGCGGGGCGGGGAGCGGCCGTTTTCTGCAGCTGTCTTGTAGGGAGAAGTCATTACTCGGTACAGCCGGGGGGCAGGGGGCCGGCCAGTCACCGATCAGCCGCCCCCACTCACCCACCGCCAGTCCGTCTCTGTCAGTCTTTTTACCCGGTAAACTCTCTATGGTCCCTCTGAGTCACTCTATATTAGAGCAATTGATTCCCTTTGTTTAAGGCCAGTCCACTTGAAATCGATTAATGTTCTGAATGTTTTGCAAAAGACAAATAGCTGTTAAAAACCCCTTGAGAGGGATCAGTGCTCTATCACGATAAACAGGGCATAATCAGCGTCAGATATGGAACACTGTGTTAATATGCGGGAGCTAATACGCACCCTGTTCATGTAAAATAAAATTACTGTGTGAAATAGAATAGGAAGCAAAAACCTGTGCGTTTTATGGGTGAGAGAATTCTCAAAGACATTGATAAACGTACATGTATGTTTTTACAGCAGAATCCTTGAGGGAGGGGGGGGGGGGTTGTATCAAGCAAATGATCCATGATGCGACAAAAATACAGGCGATTCTGTTCTCACTGGATTTTCTGTCATTCAGACATGTTTCTTAGGGGTATAAACTCCCTATTTAGATAGCAATCATTCTTATGTATCTCGTAAATATTGTTATTTGTATGAAGAATAATTTTGTAGTCAACAGATTTCTGAAATCAGTTGAGAATTGGGTCATGATTGTACCGTGGACCACTTCCTCTGCTATCCATTACTGGGGCCCCAGGGCAGGGCTATGGCGGCTGTTCTATTATTTAAAGAACCTCTTCGAATAAGGTCAGGGTGACAGACCTGTGTCCTGAAATGTAGTGGACATTTGGTGAATAGGGCTTAAGGATAGACGACGTACGATGGACATAATGGGTATTGGTGATTTAGGAACCGAAATATACAAAACCTGTTGGAGCAACCAGAATGAAGAGAGTGAAGCCTAAGTTTCACTTTCACGTGTCCTGGTTCTACGTAAAAGATTTCTACGAACTGCTATGGTTACTTAAGACCAATTGGGCATATGAAAGGCATGCCTGATATGTAATAGCTGTTATTGAAAATTGAGAGTGATTAAGTTATAATAATGCAGGGTCTTGCAGAGTTTGTTGAGTGGTCTATTTGATAGGGCCCCAGTCCTCAGTGGGTGGTTCATACAACCTGTAACAGTTTCATGGGGCTCCCTGGTGTGGGTACGTCTTTTAAATGTCCTATTCTGTAAACAAAATGTCCTCTCAAAATTAAGGTTTCTTTTTGGAACTTTGGTTGTCAAAGAAACACCATAATTTGTATATTCTCCTCGCAGCAGGGCTATGGCGGCTGTTCTATTATTTAAAGAACCTCTTCGAATAAGGTCAGGGTGACAGACCTGTGTCCTGAAATGTAGTGGACATTTGGTGAATAGGGCTTAAGGATAGACGACGTACGATGGACATAATGGGTATTGGTGATTTAGGAACCGAAATATACAAAACCTGTTGGAGCAACCAGAATGAAGAGAGTGAAGCCTAAGTTTCACTTTCACGTGTCCTGGTTCTACGTAAAAGATTTCTACGAACTGCTATGGTTACTTAAGACCAATTGGGCATATGAAAGGCATGCCTGATATGTAATAGCTGTTATTGAAAATTGAGAGTGATTAAGTTATAATAATGCAGGGTCTTGCAGAGTTTGTTGAGTGGTCTATTTGATAGGGCCCCAGTCCTCAGTGGGTGGTTCATACAACCTGTAACAGTTTCATGGGGCTCCCTGGTGTGGGTACGTCTTTTAAATGTCCTATTCTGTAAACAAAATGTCCTCTCAAAATTAAGGTTTCTTTTTGGAACTTTGGTTGTCAAAGAAACACCATAATTTGTATATTCTCCTCGCAGCAGGGCTATGGCGGCTGTTCTATTATTTAAAGAACCTCTTCGAATAAGGTCAGGGTGACAGACCTGTGTCCTGAAATGTAGTGGACATTTGGTGAATAGGGCTTAAGGATAGACGACGTACGATGGACATAATGGGTATTGGTGATTTAGGAACCGAAATATACAAAACCTGTTGGAGCAACCAGAATGAAGAGAGTGAAGCCTAAGTTTCACTTTCACGTGTCCTGGTTCTACGTAAAAGATTTCTACGAACTGCTATGGTTACTTAAGACCAATTGGGCATATGAAAGGCATGCCTGATATGTAATAGCTGTTATTGAAAATTGAGAGTGATTAAGTTATAATAATGCAGGGTCTTGCAGAGTTTGTTGAGTGGTCTATTTGATAGGGCCCCAGTCCTCAGTGGGTGGTTCATACAACCTGTAACAGTTTCATGGGGCTCCCTGGTGTGGGTACGTCTTTTAAATGTCCTATTCTGTAAACAAAATGTCCTCTCAAAATTAAGGTTTCTTTTTGGAACTTTGGTTGTCAAAGAAACACCATAATTTGTATATTCTCCTCGCAGTAAAAGTATTTGAAAAGTAACAATTTATTTCATCTTACATTCAAATAGTGTAGAAAGGTTGAAGAAAATAAATATTAACAGAAGTTGTACATAGCACATTCTTTTCTGTCTTTATATAGCTAATTTGTTCTACTATTCTTTACATCATTTTAATATCGTATAGTCTTCATTTTTTTAGCGCCACATATTTACTTCAGGGCTGTCAGGCAAGTTCCAGTATGGTAAGCTACCAGTGAGGCACTGGTAGCGATGTGTCCAGACTTTGGTGAAGTCTTGTGGGTCTCAATCTGCCTCAGACACATCATATACACACTGAGGTATGAACAGGTATATCGGGGAACTGCAGGACATGTGTCTATTATCCCATAATCGAATACATTATTCCTCATGGTAGAATAAAGCTATTGAGGTTGGGAATGTACTTTTCCTTTATTTTTTCAAGGAATATGCTCAGCTGAAAATGACATGGACAGTTTCATTGGGGTATAGGGCAATTTTAGACGGCTTAAAGTTGATCGGGTTTGCATATTATCTTAAGCAAATGATCCATGATGCAACAAATCAACATCCGATTCGGTTTTCACGGGATTTTCTTTCATTTAAACAAGTTGCTTTTGGAATAAATCCCCTTGTTTAGATAGCAAATTGTTCTAATGTATCTGGTAAGTAGTGTTATTTGTATGAAGAATAATTTTGTACTCAACTGATTTCTGAAATCGGTTAAGAATTGTGCCATCATCGCACCGTGGACCACTACCTCAACAACTGGGGCCTCACGGCTATGGTGAACTACTTTTTTCTAAGTAAAAATGTCTTTTATTCCACACTTGAATCGCAGTTTACCACCATAAGTGGTAGAATAATGCTAGTACTAATGCTATTGAGGTTGAGAACTTTTTTCCGTATTTTTTCAAAAAATATGCTCATCTGAAAATGATATGCAGAATTTTATACAGCATGAAGTTGATCGTGTTTGCATTATACCGCGTTAGGGAGAGGCCCCAGTGGGCGCCGCCATATTGAACAATTGAGAGTCCTGGTTGGCTGAAAGTTGCGCTTGTCCACCCATAGGAAACTGGGTCAAAGGTGTGCGCATGCGCTGATCAGGACTCCCGAATGGGGTATATCTCTTATCTCTCAGAGTGCATTTTCAGACTTGGTATAACACAAGCCGTCTTAGCTCAGGCAGACAGGAGTAAAACCTGAAGTCAGAAACATGGAATTAAGTCCTGTATGCGACTTAGCCTTAACGTGAATGGGAAACAAATCTGTCTTTTCCATCAGAGTTAAGGAAGTACTCAATCCTCAATCGTGATTTGAACCTGCTACTTTCCAAGTGTGAGGTGAGAATGCAAAGCAGTACACTCAGGGGTTTATACATATCAACTGGCTCAATATATCAAATGTATTTATCAAAAGACATTGAATAAATCATAGGCTTTCTAAAGTAACAGGTGATATACAATCGTTTTTATATCATCTCTTCTTGCTCATAGAATAAGTCAATCACTGTATATATCAGTGTATGTACAATTACCGTGTAGCACTGCTTTGTTTTCTTTTCTTTTTTTTCTTTTACAATTTCTTTATACAATGTAATGGAGAGACATCATAAACAATAATATGGTGTAGAAACATTTCAACACAGAGAAAAATCATGTTTATTGATATTGAATGTATCATTAATCTGTGATATGTCTCCCATATCGCTCTTGCCTGAGGTAGATCTACATGCAGCAGGAAGGACGCTGGCGGGGGGAGTGGGGCTGTATACCTGTGTACAATCTGGGTGGTTTGGTGTCACGTGGCAAACTACAGGTCAAGTTGGTACTACCGCCCACAAGGTCTCTCAGCACAGCTTTACCACAGCACGGGGAGTGTGAAATATGGATCAATGACATCAAAGATCTGCTTGGAGAGTAGGGGAGGGCTTGTAACTTCCTTGGCCCGTCGCCAGGAGCGGTGCAAGCTGCCAAGTGTCGCCGGGAGATGGCGCCCCTAAGGTGACCCACAGACGTGGCGAGAGGTCACGAGACTTTAATATGCCAAGTGATCCTCCAAGATGGCGGGCCCCTGCCGGGCATTCTGGGTAGCTTCTGCTCATCAGGTATGCAGGTATGCTGAGTGTATTGTTTAAGGGCCATCGTTGGTTTTTTTTCTCTGGTTCTTTCTAATATTGAGACAGAAATGAAAACATGTCCTGGGTTTACTGACTATGGCATACAAGTGGAGTAAAGATGGATATATGGTCCTACAGGGGAGGTACTGCGAGAATAGGCCTATATTTTGTCAAGTGCCAACCGATTATGCTCTCAACCAATCCCTGCGTTAAAATTGGGAGACGTTCTCGCTATAATAATATGATGAACGAGATTAAAAGCACTGTGCATAACTTGTGAGGTCTTATACTCACTCATCCTTGGTGAATGAATAGAAAAATAGCCAACCCTGTATGGTTCCCCTATATACATGTACATGCCAACTTATCGAAATGTACGTTCACAAAAACGCATAGAAATATTCTTGGAATGAAGACCGCAGCAGACGACAATTTCCACCTCTGACAGCTTTGGCGCCATTCTGAGGAATCGCGCACGAGCGCCGCCATGACACACGTCAGCGGAATGTTGCCATGGAGAGCGGCAGGGGTCACGACCCCATGTTAATAACCTGGATGGACAGGACACGGACAGGACATGGGAAGAGCCAGTTCACGTTACAGCCGTGATGTTATATGCCAGAACGGCCCTGGGGGATTTATATGTAGTGGTTTTTTCTGTGGCGGCCCGTCCCACTCGGCCCGTGCCGTATGTCAATATTGTCCTTGTCACAAACTGACTGTAGACATACACAAAAACAAGATGGCGTTGGCAAAAGGTGCTTCCTCAATTGTACAAATCACACAGACGTTGGCTTCTTTTCACCTATAGGTGCAAAAACACGTTTCGTTGCGTGTCTCTGTAAGCTATAGGCTAGAGCTACTGAAGTGAATTACATGGCGCCTCCAACAAGACACGGTGATAAATGTTTGTGTGTAATCGTCATTAAAGGCAATCTAAGAACAAACCAAATATTCAAATATATTAGAAACTTAAGAAGTGACAGTAAACCACAGTTCATAATTGATAAGTGGTGTTCATTATATATATATATATATATATATATATATATATACATATATATACATATACATATATATACATATATATATATATACATATACATATATATATATGTGTGTGTGTGTGTGTGTAATTTGTATATACAAAATTACATATACAACACCTCTGACTAAATCTGAACTGCTCACATAAATCCCCGAGTCTATACCCTGATGTCTCTCAACACTGGCCGAGTATGTAACCCCGGCCGCCGACTGACTCAGAGTTCACGCGGAGCTGCTCTAACAGAATGCCGCCTACCTCCAAAGTCATAAATACCCCCCCACGTCCCTCCTGCACGGTCCATTACGTGCGGGGGACATACATTAGCGACCTGTCTGAAGACATGAGGGTCGCCTTACTGGGCCTGCAGTGAATGGTCCCTCCCCGGCCCTACCTGTCCCCTCGTACCTGTCTGAAGACATGAGGGTCGCCTTACTGGGCCTGCAGTGAATGGCCCCTCCCCGGCCCTACCTGTCCCCTCGTACCTGAAGACATGAGGGTCGCCTTACTGGGCCTGCAGTGAATGGCCCCTCCCGGCCCTACCTGTCCCCTCGTACCTGTCTGAAGACATGAGGGTCTCCTTACTGGGCCTGCAGTGAACGGACCCTCCCCGGCCCTACCTGTCCCCTTGTACCTGTCTGAAGACATGAGGGTCTCCTTACTGGGCCTGCAGTGAACGGACCCTCCCCGGCCCTACCTGTCCCCTCGTACCTGAAGACATGAGGGTCGCCTTACTGGGCCCTTAGTGAATGGCCCCTCCCCGGCCCTACCTGTCCCCTCGTACCTGTCTGAATGCAGAAGTGTCCATTACACACCATTTTCATTGGAAGTTGGATAAATATCTATAAACGTTACCGACGACTCAGGGGGGTATAGCTCGGTTCTGGGGGTGCCAACTCGTGGCTTTGATGAGTGTGAGAGGGGGACAGGTGTTTAAGACGTCAGCCCCCCCCCCCCCCTCACATGGGGAGCCGCTGTGAGTCAGCCCGCTCCACCAGGCGGCGCTCACCCACACACGGGGGGTGGGGTGCACTCTGCAGGCTACTTCTGGGTGCTAAACAGGGAGCTAAATTTGAACTATGAATTGTGGACTAGATGATAAAATGACTGCAGTGTATGTTTGCCAGTCAGTTATACCCAATGGTATATCCCTTCCGATAACATCTCTGCGGGGCCTTGACTCTTTTAGTGTTCTAACTTAACTCCCACCCTATTCTTCCTGTTACCCTGGACCACCTTATATACATCTTACTCCTAACTGCTACAATATCTTTCTATAGTACCTTTATAGTGGGATTTAACTTTACCCAAAAGATTATTTAAATGGACCTCGGTTTTTCCTTCACCCTAAGTTCACCACTTCTGGTGTTGGCGGTTGCTAGCTAGTGGTCCCCCCCCCCCCCCCCCCCCCATCTCCCTTTTGGCCGAGTACCCCCCCCCCCCTCCTCTCCACGCTTAGAAGGAGCTCATATTGAGTCACTCATGTAAGGCTCTGTGGGTTGCCAAGACACCACATCGGTTCCTCATGTGTGAACAAATTGGTGTGAGCTTTTTGTTCTGTTTCAGCTTCACATCACCCTGATACCCTGGTCGTCTGCATGGCCCCAGATAGTCAGCTTGTGTTTGCAGGTTTTATTTGGTAAGGACATCAGTCAATATGGAGGCCGACACTTCCAGAATTACTTTGATTCTTTTGGCTCTTTTGCCTTGAGTATGGAAAAGCTAGCTTTTTCCACCAATCTGTATATCATGAATCTCTTTTTGGTGTCTGAAGACATGAGGGTCTCCTTACTGGGCCTGCCGTGAACAGCCCCTCTGCGGCCCTACCTGTCCCCTCGTCCCTGTCCTTAGACATGAGGGTCTCCTTACTGGGCCTGCCGTGAACAGCCCCTCTGCGGCCCTAACTGTCCCCTCGTACCTGTCTGAAGACATGAGGGTCGCCTTACTGGGCCTGCAGTGAATGGCCCCTCTCGGCCCTACCTGTCCCCTCGTACCTGTCTGAAGACATGAGGGTCTCCTTACTGGGCCTGCTGTGAACGGCCCCTCCCCGGCCCTACCTGTCCCCTCATACCTGTCTGAAGACATGAGGGTCGCCTTACTGGGCCTGCAGTGAACAGCCCCTCCCCGGCCCTATTTGTCCCCTCGTCCCTGTCCTAAGACATGAGGGTCTCCTGACTGGGCCTGCCGTGAACAGCCCCTCTGCGGCCCTACCTGTCCCCTCGTCCCTGTCCTAAGACATGAGGGTCTCCTTACTGGGCCTGTCGTGAACGGCCCCTCCCTGGCCCTACCTGTTCCATCGTACCTGTCTGAATGCAGAAGCGTCCATTACATGCCATTTTCATTGGAAGTTGGATAAACATCTATAAACGTTACCGACGACTCAGGGGAGTATAGCTCGGTTCTGGGGGTGCCAACTCGTGGCTTTGATGAGTGTGAGAGGGGGACAGGTGTTTAAGACGTCAGCCCCCCCCCCCCTCACATGGGGAGCCGCTGTGAGTCAGCCCGCTCCACCAGGCGGCGCTCACCCACACACGGGGGGGTGGGGTGCACTCTGCAGGCTACTTCTGGGTGCTAAACAGGGAGCTAAATTTGAACTATGAATTGTGGACTAGATGATAAAATGACTGCAGTGTATGTTTGCCAGTCAGTTATACCCAATGGTATATCCCTTCCGATAACATCTCTGCGGGGCCTTGACTCTTTTAGTGTTCTAACTTAACTCCCACCCTATTCTTCCTGTTACCCTGGACCACCTTATATACATCTTACTCCTAACTGCTACAATATCTTTCTATAGTACCTTTATAGTGGGATTTAACTTTACCCAAAAGATTATTTAAATGGACCTCGGTTTTTCCTTCACCCTAAGTTCACCACTTCTGGTGTTGGCGGTTGCTAGCTAGTGGTCCCCCCCCACCCCCCCCCCCCATCTCCCTTTTGGCCGAGTACCCCCCCCCCCCTCCTCTCCACGCTTAGAAGGAGCTCATATTGAGTCACTCATGTAAGGCTCTGTGGGTTGCCAAGACACCACATCGGTTCCTCATGTGTGAACAAATTGGTGTGAGCTTTTTGTTCTGTTTCAGCTTCACATCACCCTGATACCCTGGTCGTCTGCATGGCCCCAGATAGTCAGCTTGTGTTTGCAGGTTTTATTTGGTAAGGACATCAGTCAATATGGAGGCCGACACTTCCAGAATTACTTTGATTCTTTTGGCTCTTTTGCCTTGAGTATGGAAAAGCTAGCTTTTTCCGCCAATCTGTATATCATGAATCTCTTTTTGGTGACAACTGTGTGCTATTCAACGCCACGTAACTATTGCCTAAATGTAGAATTCATGAATTCTAGATAACGAAACTAGTTCGTTATGAGATTTTTATGATTAGTGAATGTACATCAGTATAAACAATATGAATTCGAAACGTTCCGTCTCAGATATGAAGGGGTTCTTGGCCCCTGCCCCCCCCTCTTTCCCAGGGAACATCAGGGAGTCATAATAACTCCAATCCAGTTGATTCAGATTGGTGATAAAGGTTTATCAAATTTCCAAAGATAAACACTCTCGCTTGTCCACTACTTTTGCTGAGAGTTTTCTGAGTAGTGATGGTTACATTAAGATGAATGTTACATTTACCATCTTTACAGAAAGGGGCGTAAAGATAATAGTCTGTCAGTTGATGGAACTTTCAAGTACATGGCATTCACTGCAATATTATAATTCTCTGTATAGGACTCACGCATGTATGGTCCAATATGGCTTCGTTCAGAATCTCATGACCATGTCTTCTCACACATATATATATATACTCCTCTCTCTCCTATAATCAACAATTTGAATGAGCCAAAAAGAAGGCACAGGCACCCACAGCTGATCATCAGAAACTGTTAGTTGGAATTCATGTTTTGGTCCCTGGAAACTAGATTTCATGGGTTTTTATTATTGGTCCTCAAGTACAAGAGGTGTACAGTTACCGCAAGAGGGAACAGAGAGTATTGCCCCTCCAAATTGGGTCCAAAAAGAAATACCATTTGTATGATCTTTGTATTTACCTGTTTTCCAGACACATGTATCAGTACTATATATAGGTAGTCAGGAGTTTATGTTTGCGCATGCGTGGTTCTTTGGCGCCACTACCTGTCGGGGGTCAAGCGCGACTTTTCAGCCAATGAGGAGTGTCCTTTTGTACCACGTGATACAATATGGCCGCGCCCAGTGCAAAACTCCCGTGTAGCCTATAGTTACAGTGTAAAATCAGAAAAGTGTGAACTATCAGCACTATATATTGATTGCCACAAGTACACAGTACCCCGTCCATGCCCCAATCTGACTCCGTGGTGCTCCCTGCTGACCCTGCCCCCAACCTGCCCCCCACAGAGGGGGCTCCCACCAGGGGGCGTGCGGCCCGACGCCCCCCTGACCCGCCCCCACCTTGGTGATAGGCCGGGACGTAGGGGGCTGAGGGGGTCCTTTGTTACCACCCCCATCCCCAATGTATAGAGTAGCCTTCACTGGTCACAAACACGGTATACATTTGTCACTTTTCTTTTTTGTCATGGTTTTCAAATTTTTATAGAAATGTGTATGCAGCAGATCCTATTTTAGGACCCTCTGCATTAACCTCGCGTAGTTTTGATGACCTATCTAACAAACCCCACTGGGAATAGGACTCTCCTCTATCTTTGGGGCCTGCCAGTTCATACGTATACAAGGACCCAGATTGGGATGGTGGGTCAAGGGGTTTGGTACATTTCTAGTGAGCACTATGTGCTAAAGGGGGCTGGAGGTCTAGAAAACATGTAAAACTGCACACGTAAATAATGGACGACCCATTTCGCTACCTTTCTACGACAAAGTGCCCCCCCCCCCCCCACCATGGGACCAGCGTGATGGGGATTTCACCTGGCGGGCTTTGGTGACAACTTGATGGAGTAGGCAACCAGACAAATGAACCTTCCGTGAAAAGCAACACCGATAAAAAAGCCATACTTTCTACCCCTTTATTTGAGATCTTTTCAGAAAACCACATTGAATTAAATCTAAGGTTAGCTGTGAGTGAGTTTTGCTTGGAGGGGATGGTATTGAAGTGGCTATTGTAATTGAAGTGAGTAAAGTGTTGGTGTTTCAAGTGCATCACGTGCTTTCTTTTTGTTTATACAGATCAACTCTACAGATACCTTTATGGTACACTGAGATGGCTCACAAATACTCAAATTTAAAGTCTGAAATAAATGTAAAAATATAAAAATACCTGTATTCCGTTTCTTTCCATTACATAGGGCCGTCCCCTGTAAGTATTACAACAGAGCTTCTCAAGCCACAGTGCTATTTGGATCTCTAAAAAAATGGTGAAAAGTGTAACCGGAGCCGGTGCTATATGACAATGTCGGTTATACCAAAGTGCTAACCCGCCCTGGTAACGTTATACAGACCACGTACAGTGCTGTAACTGAGACACACTAACTGTAAGGTCACGCATAAATCCACGGCGATTTGTCAGAAATACTTAAGGAAACTAATAAAAAGGTGGAGTAATTCGTCCTTTCCCGAGGCGGGCGATAGGTGATGGATCGTCATTTGGGCAGACGACATTTTGGTGTGTGTATGTTTTGGCGCGAACAAAGCGTTACCTTGGTAACGTGATACGTGGCCATGGAGAGTTTTATGGCAGGAGGTGGTAACCGTATCGGTGTCTTCTCCAGGGGACGACGGCCGATTACTGACATGATAATTAAAGGTGTCGAAGTGATTTATGTTTGCAAGGTCACATGGGGCCCCGTATAGTTCTAAGGTGCACCGAGAGGGGGCGGGGTCGGTGGCACGGGCTGTGGGGTCACACAATAGAAATAACGGGGAAACATTAACTCTTTAATAGTGGTTTGAATTCACCAGGGCATTTAAAGGATATTATCATTCACAACATGGTGAATGCCAACGTTGAATATGTGATAGATCACATTTGTTATGATAGATTCAAGTTATATGTAGATTCAAGTTATATGTATAATTATTTCAATCATTAAAACTTAATTGCAATTGCTGGAAAAAGACAATCCAAGCTAAGAAAAAAAGGAATGAAATAAAGGCATAAGCAAAAGGTAAAATAGGAACTTTGAATACATGACAACAACCGAAAACGTTTTTGTCACCGTCTATCCTGCGCATTTAAGACAAAAGACGGGCTAAAGACATTCAAGCGCATACTAAAACCTACAATATCATAAACGGTGTAGATTTCAGCAACGTTTCAAATCCTACTGATTATATGAAATGCCTGGTCCTTCTGCCTGCCCGTCTCAGATTGTGCCGTGTACACTGTGTTACATGTAAAACCTGCTATTAGCGAAAGTCGATACATGTTGGCCCCCCACAACAGCCTGTGGGAAGGGCGCCCTCTTGGATCAGACACACATTAATCCATACTATACCCCCCTGCCCCCAGACGCCCCGGGCACCACCTGCTTAGCTTATTAATCTTTTTCAAACCATTCCTTTTATCAATATTTTTCAAGCCATTTCTTAGGTAAGTAACGTTTGACCTACTTCTTACTTTATTTGGGATTTCCCCTGTCCTTCCGCCCCCCAATATCAGTGTAATAACAGCCCGTATGGTATTATTGGTAGTATCATCATTAATATTACATCGACCCTCAAATTGAGAACCCTATCCATAACTCAACCAGTTATTGAGTTGTATGCTGGGGACTGGGCCTATAAAATCCACTGTTTCCCGTTAATCATCCCTTCCCTATACAAGTGTTTATTGGTGCTGGCATCCATTATGTACCACTAGGTCCATTCCAGGGACCATCTCTGGGTTATGGTGACCAATAGCTGACCAGAGGTAATCCCAAGGCAATGTGGGCATCATACTACGGGCTGCAGGCAATGGCCATAGGCAATGGGCACCAGGCAATGGCCATAGGCAATGGGCACCAGGCAATGGCCATAGGCAATGGGCAGCAGGCAATGGCCATAGGCAATGGGTAGCAGGCAATGACCATAGGCAATGGGCAGCAGGCAATGGGTAGCAGGCAATGGCCATAGGCAATGGGCAGCAAGCTATGGGTAGCAGGCAATGGGAGGACAGCAATGGTAGCAGGCAATGGGAGGACGGCAATGGCCATAGGCCATGGATAGCAAGCAATGGCCATAGGCAATGGGTAGCAGGCAAAGGCCATAGGCAATGGGTAGCAGGCAATGGCCATAGGCAATGGGCAGCAGGCAATGGGCAGCAGGCAATGGGCCATAGGCAATGGGCAGCAGGCAATGGGTAGCAGGCAATGAGAGGACAGCAATGGCCATAGGCCATGGGTAGCAGGCAATGGCCATAGGCCATGGGTAGCAGGCAATGGCCATAGGCCATGGGTAGCAGTCAATGGCCATAGGCCATGGGTAGCAGGCAATGGCCATAGGCAATGGGTAGCAGGCAATGGCCATAGGCAATGGGTAGCAGGCAATGGCCATAGGCAATGGGTAGCAGGCAATGGCCATAGGCAATGGGTAGCAGGCAGTGGCCATAGGCAATGGGTAGCAGGCAATGGGTAGCAGGCAATGGCCATAGGCAATGGGCACCAGGCAATGGCCATAGGCAATGGGCACCAGGCAATGGCTATAGGCAATGGGCAGCAGGCAATGGCCATAGGCAATGGGTAGCAGGCAATGACCATAGGCAATGGGCAGCAGGCAATGGGTAACAGGCAATGGCCATAGGCAATGGGCAGCAGGCAATGGGTAGCAGGCAATGGGAGGACGGCAATGGCCATAGGCCATGGATAGCAGGCAATGGCCATAGGCAATGGGTAGCAGGCAATGGCCATAGGCAATGGGTAGCAGGCAATGGCCATAGGCAATGGGCAGCAGGCAATGGGCAGCAGGCAATGGGCCATAGGCAATGGGCAGCAGGCAATGGGTAGCAGGCAATGGGAGGACGGCAATGGCCATAGGCCATGGGTAGCAGGCAATGGCCATAGGCCATGGGTAGCAGGCAATGGCCATAGGCCATGGGTAGCAGGCAATGGCCATAGGCCATGGGTAGCAGGCAATGGCCATAGGCCATGGGTAGCAGGCAATGGCCATAGGCCATGGGTAGCAGGCAATGGCCATAGGCAATGGGTAGCAGGCAGTGGCCATAGGCAATGGGTAGCAGGCAGTGGCCATAGGCAATGGGTAGCAGGCAATGGCCATAGGCAATGGGCAGCAGGCAATGGGTAGCAGGCAATGGGCAGCAGGCAATGGGTAGCAGGCAATGGGCAGCAGGCAATGGGTAGCAGGCAATGGCCATAGGCAATGGGTAGCAGGCAATGGCCATAGGCAATGGGTAGCAGGCAATGGCCATAGGCCATGGGTAGCAGGCAATGGCCATAGGCAATGGGCAGCAGGCAATGGGTAGCAGGCAATGGGCAGCAGGCAATGGGTAGCAGGCAATGGGCAGCAGGCAATGGGTAGCAGGCAATGGCCATAGGCAATGGGTAGCAGGCAATGGCCATAGGCCATGGGTAGCAGGCAATGGCCATAGGCAATGGGCAGCAGGCAATGGGTAGCAGGCAATGGGCAGCAGGCAATGGGCAGCAGGCAATGGGCAGCAGGCAATGGGCAGCAGGCAATGGGAGGACGGCAATGGGAGGCAGCCAATGGGAGGCAGCCAATGGGAGGCAGCCAATGGGAGGCAGCCAATGGGCCAGGCCAGTCATGTGTGACCATTGGCATGGGACGATACTGTTATAGTTAGGGTCAACATTATTACAGTATTATCCTGTGGTTGACGGGTTAGGGGTGTGACATACAACACAGGCTGACGGACCAAAGCTGACTGGGGGCTATAAATTGTCATTAACGGTGTCCACTTAATTCAATATGGTCGTTAGAGTATAATACACTCTCCAACTCGATTCATGGTGACCTCTACACGAACCCCACACTTCCCCATCGGGCCTAATTAAATAGTTTATAACAACTAGCCCAATTTGATCATTATCTCACCCACATAATTAAAATATCTCCACGAAGTAAAAGGACGGAGTGGATAAGCCCATCTTCATGAAAAGGAAACGTTCGATATCATAGCATCAATAAGACGGGAAAAAATCTCTATTCCTGCCGTTCAATAAGATTGGAGCACAATCAAAATGACTGAATACTGGACGACAGATGTCAGAAACGCCTTCTTCTAAAATAATGGCCCTTGTTAATATTGACCTATAAATAAGAGTCACTAAGTTGATTAGCGCGGGCAGGCGGCGGGTTCTGACCAGGCGGAGGGCATGTAATAGGCCCAGTGTGAGGGGCAGTGTGAGGGGCAGGGGTCGTCACTACATCATGTCTTTCTATGGCCTGATGGCTTTGTGGGGCCCTTATCCGTTTCATAGTACCCCCAACATTGTCCCCCCATACCCCACACCAACACATTCACATTAAGCAGGGGTCATTACAGTAGCCGACTACAATAGAAACCCCCGATACCCCCTGCCGGCCAGTCACCCCCATCACCACCAACCAACCTCACCGGTCACTCCGGTCAGGACTGCCTCATACTGATTCTGACTGATATAACATTTGGCAAGAGTAAATGGTTACATATTGCTCTTTATATATTAAAGATGTTTTATGGACAGCTTCCTCTGCTTGCATGGCAACCATCATGAGTTCAAGGTGTGTGTGCGTGTGTGTGTGTGTGTGTGTGTGTGTGTGTGTGTGCTTGCACGTGTGTGTGCGTGCGCGCATGCATGCAAGCAGGGACGGTACTGTGTCGGGACTGCAACCAGTCCCAAACACAGAATGCCTAGAACCCTACTTTTGCAGACACAACCTCCCATATACCTATGTATAACCATGTCAGTGTAAGGTAGTATATAAGCACCACCTGTTGTGAACCGTACGGCTGCCAGACAGTGACTGAGTACAACCATGGTTATGCTTGGGCTTCGCCCCATGCACCTGCCACCCCACCCTCTGGGGCTCTCATCCGCCAATCAGAGGCCTCCACAAACCACCCCTCCCCACTCAGGGAGATGATGCAATCCGTGCACAACTCCCCCTCTTCCTCTCTGGCCTGCACAAACAACCCCTCCCCATCAGTCAACCAATCAGGAGACTGGATGGTGATATCACTTGCTAAATATAGCCCATGACATCATACAGGCCCCCTCCTCCCAGGAGGAGAGGATCTGTATAAAGGGGATCCCTGCCACTGTAGGAGGACACACTCTCCTGGAGCCCCCTCTGAAAGGCATACCCCTGGACTACCTCACTGGATAACCTACTAGACCGGAAGCCACTACTCCACCTGGCCCAGCCACTCTGCCAGACCACCAGACTAGAGACTACAGCAGGCCTGGAGGACTTAGGCTCAGCACCGGATCAGCGGCTGGCACGGACTCTGATTGGAGTATAGAGGTAGGCGCCCAGAGGGGCGTTATTATTGTCACTTTGGTACCACTCACCAGCACTGTATGGTATTTGTACGGAACACTTCATCTATTGTACGCTTATCAGAAATAAAGGTTTGAAACTGTATTTGAACGTGTGGCTCTTCCTTTACATAAGTTGTCCAAAGTTACCGTGAGAATCTAGTATTCAGCGGGGAGTACCTTTACAGTACTCTACTATCTAGCAACCCTTTTAAACACGCCGGTCAGCAATTCGAGTTATCATCCAACCTAAACTCTATGCCTCCCCGGCGCACATGGTGGAGAAAAACCTTTATTAGCACTTTGGACACACTTATTGGAAGAAAAACATTGTGACTTGCAGTTGATAACCTTGTCTGTTTGCGTTGGTATAACAGGTGGTCATATTGCCCTACATACATTTTGCCCATTACCCATAATTGCATGCACTACCCGCAACCACGCCTCCCCCCAGGAGTCTTAGAAACCTACTCAGACGGGTGGGACTCAGAAGTCAAGGTCCAGTACCGCCCTTTGAACTGACATTTGTACCAGTTAGGAGAAATACAATGGCAGATAGACAAAATGGGGAAGACCCTTTAAATAACCAAGCTGGGGTTGACCCCGAACAGAACCACGTAGATCCAGCACAACAGGACAATGAGGCTTTAGAGGAACAGGATCAAATAGAGGAACAGGAGGAAGTCCTCATAGAGGAGGAACAGGCAGGCTCCAATGCAGGAGATGGGGCAGAAAGTGGAGAAGGTGATTATCAGTCAGCAGATGAGGAACCTACATTTATTGAGAAGAAAAAGGTACGCCAGCGCCCTACTCAGAAAATTAAGTTGCCTAACCTACCAATCCCAACATTTTCAGCTAGACAGAGGGAAGATATAACAGTTTTCTTTGACCAACTGGAGAATGTAGCAGACATATATGGATGGTCAAAAAGGCTAACTCTTGAGACTGCGCTCGCCTCTTTCAAATCAAATGCTCATGCATGGGCCATGGAACTAGAGCAGAACCAGAAAAGAGACTATAAACGTTTTAAAGATCTGGCAATAGAGACATTCAAAAAGTCTGTCCCTTCCTGGCTTAGATCAAAGAAATTACTAGAGGTACAACAACGCCAGGGCCAGGACTCTCAGGACTTCGCTGCTGCTCTCAGAAAAATCCAGTTAACCCTACAGGCTCCGTCAGAGGCCATGCTATCAGCATACCTCTGTGGCCTTAATGGAGAACTGGCTCAAATGGTTGCTATTCATGATCCACAATCATTTGAAGAAGCAGTCCGCATGGCTAAGAGATTTGAGGCCATTGTCATCAGCAGCTCTGAGAGAAGGCAAAACAACCATTATAGACCTAATCACTCGAGACAAAACAACAGCAATAACCTTAACTGGCAACCAAGTGATAGGCTAGAAGGATGGCAGGATGATAGACAACCATCTGTCAACGAGATGAGGCAGAACAATCCTCCTCAGTACAGAGAGAGACTTACATATGACAGCAACAAATCACTGTATTGCTCTTTCCATGGTGAATGTGCTCACAGGACCTCAGATTGTAGACAAATCAAGAGGCAGCAGGGACACCGGCCTTTAAACGGCGAAAGGGCCCCTGTCCCAACGGCCGGGTCAGGCCCCAGAGACTGGTCGTCACTGAAAAGCCAGCCGAGCAACATGCCACAAAGGTCACAATCAAACTAAGAAAGAGAGAAAAGGGATCGAGAATAATCACTATCGCCCTAGGCGGAACTGTAGTCCCAGCTATGATAGATACAGGAGCAAGTGATAACTTTATTTCTGCATCAGTATTCTCAAAACTTTCAAAGAGGGCTGTCATAAAAAGTAGACACATCGACGATGTTGCTACTCTAGCAGATGGATCTGAATACAAACTGAAAAGAAAAGCAATATTGAGATGGAGAGTAGGAAACATCCAATACAAATCTCCATTCTATGTCATGAAAAACATGTCACACAGCGTCATCTTGGGTAGGACCTTCTTTGATGTCACAAATGCCAATATAGACTTTGCATCAGATACCATTACTCTGCACAAACCAGTCGAGGCAAGAACAGTCGACATGATAGTACTCCCACCACAATCAGAATTGGTACTGCCCCTGTCTACCGATGGTGACATGCATGATGGCACAGACGTGGTAGTACGACCAATATTTGACAACTGTGACGGCACAATGTGGACCGCACATACCTTGTCTACTGTGCAGAATAACAGAGTTTTGGTTCAACTTCTTAACACAACAAGTAGACAGAGAATCATAAAGCCGAACACGGTGATCGCTACCGTAAACACCCCAATGGGTGTTCAGGAAAACAGCATCAAACAGAATGACAAACAAGAAGAGCTGTTTAACCTAGACACATCTGTTTTGGTAGGAGAGGAAAAGTCAAATTTCCTTACCATGCTTCATAAAAACAGATGGGCATTTGCTACAGACATGTCAGAACTAGGACATTACACAGACATACCCATGAAGATCGAAATTGAGCCAGGGCAGACGCCACCCACGACCAGACCATATCGGGCATCACCAAAAATACAAGGCATTATTGATGAGCAAATCAAAGAAATGCTCGATGCTGGAGTCATAGAGGAAAGTGATTCCCCTTACAGTTCGCCCATAGTAATGGTGAAAAAGAAATGTGGGGCATACAGACTGTGCATAGACTATAGGAAAGTCAATGCCATGTCGATCAAACGTCCATTTCCCCTGAGGACAAGAGAACATCTATTCAACCTGGTAGCTTGCCAAAAGCCAGTTATATTCACATCTCTGGACATGATCTCCGGGTACTGGCAAGTAGAAATGGAAGAGCAGTCAAGACAATACACTGCTTTCACTACTCAGAACAACACCTACCAGTTCAGACGCATGCCTTTTGGCCTAACAGGCGCTGGCTGGAGTTTCAGTAGAGCTATTAACCATGTGCTGAGAGGACTAGATCCTATCATCGCAGCAACATATCTAGATGACATTCTGGTGTTCTCTCCTTCACATGAACAACATGTCAAAGATGTAGAGAAAGTTATTACCCGACTAGCCAGTAGAGGTCTCAGACTTAACCCAAAGAAGTGTGACTTTGCAGTGGACGAATGCCATTTCCTTGGACATGTCCTCACACCAAACGGCATCAAACCACAACAAAGACTACTAGATAAAATCCAGGACTTCCCAAGACCAACCAACGTCAGAGGTGTCCGCAGATTTCTAGGCCTGATCCAGTACTACTCAGCTTTTATCCCAAAAATGAGCGAAATGACAAAGCACCTGAATAAGTTTACCATGAAAGGTGCACGCTTTCATTGGGATGAAAAGGCGGAAAGCAGCTTTCAGGCACTGAAAATACTGCTGATGAGTCCGCCCATACTTGTGCATGTTGAATACGACAAACCACTGTATATACTGACAGACGCCAGTGATGACACAGTTGGCTCAGCTCTATGTCACAAGATCGACGACAAGTATCGCCCAATCTCTTTCCACACAGCCAAAATGAACGGGGCTCAGAAAAACTATTCTATATCAGAGAAAGAGGCACTAGCAATATATATTGCACTCAAGCATTTTGAGCCAACAATCGAAGGGTACCATATATCGATCATTACAGATCATGCCCCATTGGTCCATATCTTCGAGGCACCACATAAAGCACCTAGTCCTAGACTAAAACGGTGGGCACTTTTCATGCAGTCATTCTCATACGACATCCAATACCATGAAGGTAAGACCCATTACCTCGCAGACTATGTCTCTAGATTAGAGTCAGACATTACCCTGCCTGACAATGACTGTCCAGAACTTGGTAAAGACTTGCTGTTTCCACAAGTTGGACAAGTCACACAAAATACTGCAGTAACCAGGTCAAAGGCAGTGAGTAATCAACAAGCCCCAACTACTAACGACAGTGATGCTACTCAAAAGCAGAACAATGAAACACATCAAACAAGTACTAAAACGCAACCTCAAGCTGATGCGCAAGACATATCAGATAACATGGATAAACTCACTATGTCAAAAGGCCAAGCAGATGACGAATTCTGTTCAGACATAATTTCATTTCTGAAAAATAAGACACTGCCAAACGATCCCATTAGAGAGAAACTCACCTTGACATATGCAGACCACATGTCACTAGAAAAAGACATCTTGGTTTTCTATCCATCTTTTAAAAAGAAAGGCTCTAAATATCTCGAGATGGAAGGAAAGACAGTCATCCCCACTAACATGCAGCAGAAAGTTGTTGCACTACTACATGACAATGTGCTACTCGGCTCACATGTAGGCAGAAATGTCCTTTACGACAAAATATATTCCAAATATTGGTGGAGAGGCATGACAAAGATGATCGCAGAATATGTCAGAACATGTGACATATGCACGCGAAAGAAAAGGGTGGCTCACCCAAACCATCCAATGCAGGTCTTTGATACACCTCCAAGACCCTTCAGTCATATCGCGATTGATGTCATTGGCAAAATCAAACCTTCAAACGAGGGTCACGAGTACATACTCACCGTCATTTGCATGCTCACGAACTTCTGCGAAGCCATACCAATGAAGGACCAAACGAGTGTTGACATCGTTGACGCATTGATTACACATGTCTACACCAGGTACGGCCCACCAATAGCAGTGCATTCAGATAATGCAACTCCTCTCCTGTCAAAACTCACAAACGAGGTACACAAAAGACTTGGGATAAAACAAACGTTCACATCAGGTGTAAATGCAAAAGCAAATGGCCGGGTCGAACGTATCCAGAAACAGCTACAGTCAGTAATATCCTGTTACGTAGACACAAACAGTGAAAACTGGCACAAGCTCTTACCTTTTGCTCTGTACAGTGTGAGAACATCGGTCACATCCAGACTTGGCGACAGCCCATATCGTCTACTTTACGGCCATGCCCCAAACCTGCTACCCATTGATAGTGAACGCCAGAGTGCCAAAAACCTACCCCTATCAGCCACAGATTACCTTCATGATCTTGAGCAACGCCTCTCAATTGTCAGAGAAATGGCTAATGAGCACAACAAATCATACACAGACAAAATGAAGGCAAAACTTGATAGCAAAGCAAGGCCTCACAATTTCGTGATGGGACAAGAAGTAGTCATATACGATCCCAAATACAAGGCAAAACCCCTGGGTAAATTCTCATACATTTACTCAACTCCCCACGTCATTACAGAAATTGTGTCAGATTGCCTGGTTCGCCTCAAGGACCTTAACACAGGCCGCGTATTGAAACGCCTTACAAACGTAAACAGGTTAAGGCCATACTACAAAAGGCAAAATGAAGCCACAACCAATCCGACACCCCCAAAAGTCGACCATAAAGACAGATTCAAGGATAATGCAGGGGACCTCTACTACCCTATTAGGCGGGTCATTACATCTCGCAAAAGAAATGGCAAAAAGCAATACAAAGTCCACTGGGCGGATGGCTCAGTGTCTTGGGTCGACGAAGACTCCATTTCAACCACAGAGAAGCTCAAATTGACAAACTGATGCTATAGCCAGCAAAGAACATGACACACATTACATAAGTAAGTTTTATTTAAAAACATCTCCGTGTCGCACCAACTTACAGAAAATCTAACGCGGTATCAAAATGTAGCATGACGTCTGCGGCACCCTCAGCAACAACGTCAGAGTTGGCCGCCTAAAAGAACAAAAGAGCACCATGAACTCACAATGAGTTCGCCCCTCAATCACGAGTCAATTTACATTACTACCCTTACGGCAGCAACCTCACTGCCAGACATAAGCCTCAGCTTAAAGCAGACTAAAATGTCAGTTGAGCAGTCAATATAAGGAGGCAGACAGGAATGAACCACCTGCCAAAATGGGCATCAATTGTTAAAACATAAATTGCAGGTTCCCCCTCCAGAATATGCCCGCCTGCTAAAAACTAGGTTCTGAGGATGCAGTACTGCAAAAGCCCTATCCGTTAGGCACACTACACTTATATAATGAAACTAATACTCAATGAAGGGTAGCGGGTGATATTACAGATATCAGTTCCTGATCAGCTCTGATAACTAGACAGTACACCCATCAATGGGCACAAAGATAAAGCCCACAACAACCGACTCTAGGGGCATACACTGCCGTGTTACAAAGGCCCAACAATTAGAACGCATATGATAATTACTAACCTGGGCAGGATTCAGTGAATCACGGGTGCTGACGTCCATCCCCAACTGTAGTCATCGCCGAGGACTAGCTCAGCTAGATCGAAGAGCTCCGCCACACCCTCCTCCAGACAAAACCCTCACCCCTCCTCCACAAACGACCCACACCCCTCCTCGCAAATACCCCGAACCAACTCCACATTCAGCCCCTCCCCCCTCTAACCTTTCCCTGCGGCTCAGCCCACCATCACCTAACACGCATTAGGACCACCTGTTATCTCTGACATCACACAGCTGTTTACAGAAGCAACTCATTAATTGGTCAGTGGTTACCAGTATTAAGTGGCGATCCCCTAGCGCCTATTTTCTTCTTCTACACAGATTGTGTTCATACTACCTGATTTTGGTGTAACATTGCAACATGTCCTCTGGCCAGCCTGTTAGCAGGAGGAATTGGACGATCTTCCGGACTACGCTGAAGAAAACTGTCGACATCGCGTGCAGTCACAAGAAACCGGACAAACAACACCTCCGACGTGTACGGGCATGACAAGAAGAATAGGCACGACGCCACACAACAGTAGAAATCAAAGAGGGCATCAGACGTGACAAACTCTACGCGTTTATCCTCCTAGACGACCACCGTGACCAGCCACATCGCATCGCGCACAGCACACCACCTTCCAACACCTGAGATGGGTGGCCTGCGCTGATGCGACCACCACCACCACCACTCTACGCAGCCCATCACGGACTGCTCCACCCCCAACACCAAAACCGGGAAGGAAGCTGCAAGTTGATGTTGACATGCCACTTCTACGAGACAAAATGCACAGGCCAGCGGCAGTTACATCAACACGCGCCACAGAACATCCCCAGAACGTGAAGACCTCTACCATTGTCAGCAATGCAACTTGACATCTCTACGACATAGCAGTACCATTGACCACAGGCGCTGTCTACATCCTAAGGAGACATACACATCCTTACGCAGGCGCTGACGTCTAACACCACCATCAAGAACGCCAACGCAAGAACACTTAACGCCTTCAGGAGGACAACTAATAAGCAACTGCAGAAGTCGGCCACTGGAGCACCAAATGACTCTCAAACCATCACAGAAACCCAGGATAAGCTTCAGGACATCATCGAACTATTTACGAACAATGACACTTGCTGTAAAGCCTTGTACACACTAGCAAGGCTCACTCCTGTACTTATAGCACTCATACAAAAGGATATTTCCCTACTACAGAACATTAACCCAAGAGTGACAGACTTTGAGTCAGGCGTTATCCAATTACTCAACGGACGCCTCTCACCCCACCTTATAACCCTTGAGACGCTCATGGAGGGCATCTTTAAAATCAAGCGGATCGTCTACGAAAACATTCATGAACTCTCAGTTAAACATCCGCAACCACTCTTGTACTACAGCCAAAGCCGACCCATTTACGCCGTCCAAAAAGACCACGTCATTGTTACCATTAAGGTCCCAGAATGAGGATGTCTACAAACTGTATAATGTAAACCACATAGGTTCACCAATTATATGCACTAATGACTGTGAATTCCATGTACCAATTATAACAAATCTACCAGAAGCTGTCGCTATTTCAATGGATAATTTGAGGTAGATAGAACTCATTCAAATGAGATAGATTCATGTAAAGGAAGGGATATCATTACATGCCCAGGAGCAACAGCTTACAGAGCTCTTGCTCCTAACTTGTGCAGCAGCAATATGGCTCAGAGACAATGCCGCAGTAAAGAGACATTATGATTTCATTTATCAAAATATACCATTTAAAAATAATATGATAATCAAAACTGAACCTCACAAATACGCAATGTTCTCACCGGATAGGTCTGCTAATATTGCCTGCCCAGGGCAACCACTGATACATGTACCACGCATGAACACCTATCGAGCTGCCTAAACAAGAGGTGTAAAGTTATAATCAAACAACTTATACTGATATTCCAGGTACTTTTATCACTTATAATTGCTCGATTAACATTAGAAGGTAGCTAATATCTAGCACGTAGTATTTATGTTGTCTGACAAAGATCTTAGGTAGTATATTATTTAGTTTTACTTTAGAAGATAGTCAAGCATCTGACTTTATATTTACTCTATAGATTTAGAGGTGTAAGTAGGATTTCAAGTAGTTTTATTTTTATGTCACACACAGCATATATTACCTCTCATGTTATCAACAAGTGTGTAAGGTTCTCATCAACCACAGGCCCAAAAAGATTGTTATAACAAAAGGGTCAATCATGATACTGTTCTCACATTATATCTAATCTGTAGTATTGCGTCATATCGCATAGAAATGTTATTGTGTGACCAATTGTAAGGGAATTGTGTCTCCAAAGTGTGCAAAAGGGTGGATCACCCAGGTACAAAACATGGCAAAAATAGCCATCTGGTGTCCATTTTTGAAACTGACCGGGGGCGAGTGTGTCGGGACTGCAACCAGTCCCAAACACAGAATGCCTAGAACCCTACTTTTGCAGACACAACCTCCCATATACCTATGTATAACCATGTCAGTGTAAGGTAGTATATAAGCACCACCTGTTGTGAACCGTACGGCTGCCAGACAGTGACTGAGTACAACCATGGTTATGCTTGGGCTTCGCCCCATGCACCTGCCACCCCACCCTCTGGGGCTCTCATCCGCCAATCAGAGGCCTCCACAAACCACCCCTCCCCACTCAGGGAGATGATGCAATCCGTGCACAACTCCCCCTCTTCCTCTCTGGCCTGCACAAACAACCCCTCCCCATCAGTCAACCAATCAGGAGACTGGATGGTGATATCACTTGCTAAATATAGCCCATGACATCATACAGGCCCCCTCCTCCCAGGAGGAGAGGATCTGTATAAAGGGGATCCCTGCCACTGTAGGAGGACACACTCTCCTGGAGCCCCCTCTGAAAGGCATACCCCTGGACTACCTCACTGGATAACCTACTAGACCGGAAGCCACTACTCCACCTGGCCCAGCCACTCTGCCAGACCACCAGACTAGAGACTACAGCAGGCCTGGAGGACTTAGGCTCAGCACCGGATCAGCGGCTGGCACGGACTCTGATTGGAGTATAGAGGTAGGCGCCCAGAGGGGCGTTATTATTGTCACTTTGGTACCACTCACCAGCACTGTATGGTATTTGTACGGAACACTTCATCTATTGTACGCTTATCAGAAATAAAGGTTTGAAACTGTATTTGAACGTGTGGCTCTTCCTTTACATAAGTTGTCCAAAGTTACCGTGAGAATCTAGTATTCAGCGGGGAGTACCTTTACAGTACTCTACTATCTAGCAACCCTTTTAAACACGCCGGTTAGTGATTTTGGTAATACGAGTTCGGATATAACTGCTATATACGACGAATACGACTCTACAACGGATACACATCAACATCTCTCAGTACTCATAAATATATGGTAGAACACTATTCCAACAACTATTCCAATACTTAACTCCCCCGGCGCAGTACAACCATCCCATTTTTTCTGGTCAAATATTAAATTTTTTAATGTAAAATTGCCTCTTTCCCCCTTTCTTGAATTCCTGGATCCACCACTGGTGTGAGTCTGTGTCTGTGTCTGTATAAGCTCTCACAGTGCTCGCAGTGAGCCTGACTCTACCCCCCTCCCCCCTCCCCCCTCCCCGCTCCCACCAGGTACAGCCCCACACCGACATACACCTCGTCAGCACAGATTAAGGGGAGGACCAAAGCCCTCACCGGGGGTATTGGGACTAGGAGAAGAAGGAGGCACTGCGGGCAGATAAGGGTAATAAGGTGGTGAGTGAGGAGCGTGCCGCCCCCCTGAGTCAGTGCCGGCCAATGGCGCCTCACCACAAAGTACACCCAGGCCCCAAACCTATTCCCTACCATAACCTCCGCAAGTCAAGGAAGCACCTTTTCTCATCGCCTCAATATGTAAAGGTGAGACAATTAATTCGATTAAGTGAAAGGGTATGAGGTTGTGCCTGCTGGTTGTTGGCGGTGAAGGGGTGTGTGTGTGTGTGGGGGGGAGGGGGGGGGGCCGGGTATCTCCGATGGTATCAGCGGGGTATCAGCCCGTGATCGGGGGTATCCCGGCCAATACGGCGGCCCGGGTAACGAGGGGCTCCCGGCGAACCGTATGCGCCTCGCGGGGCGGGAGTGGCTTCTACTGCCCCTCGGGAGCCCGTCGGGTGTGGCTTCCCACCACCAGGTGTCCTTTGTCCGTCCGGTGGGTACTGGTCGTCGTGGTGGCCGTGTAAACCCGGCCTCCCGCCGTCAGCCGGCCTCAGCACCGCCAATCGATACCCCGCCGAACGTAGGGGTCACAGGGTCAAGGTCACAACAACCACCCCTCAAGGTCACCGTCCCCAAGTAACTGTGGGAGTTATTTAATAATGAAGTCCGCTGCGGTGCAGGCTACTTGTCATAGCGTTATGCTAAATTGTCCAAGGTCATCAAACGACCAGGGCCAGCGGCAAGGTCATCCCAGGGTTATGTGCTTGTGAGGAGAATGTGCCCCTGGTGCCATGGTAACCTATGTGGCCATCTGTGAGTGGCGGGAAAGGGCGAGAAGCGGGTGGCACGGGGTGTCGTCTGCTACGGGTGTGTTTTGTTCCTGGAGCATGTCTGCATCTTGTTAGTGGGCGGTGTACGGCGGGAGGGGGGGGGGAGGGGGGGGGGGGTAGGAGAGGTGTCTCCCCTAAGATCGCACCCTCAATGCAATTTGCGGGAAACAGACCTAGAGAAAGTTGAGATTCTTGTAAATTCCAATGTTAATAACATACACTAGGGGGAACCCCTTTTCCCTCACACAGGCCCCTGCGCCTGTCAAGGTGACAGATCGTTGCCGCTGCAGTTTCATTCACACAGTGGTAGTCCTATTCTAACTTCTATGAGAAGACAAACCAAATCTCAAAATCAGGAGTCAATTTATCTCGACCTTTTCACACAAAACACTCTATATTAACACCAATTGTTAACGCCTGGAAATACTTAGGTATAAGAGGTTGCGTAGAAAAGCTCAAATCACAAGTATTCTGCACGGGTGAAATGAAAGTATTAACTTAGAAACCCGGCTAACCGCCCAGCGGCCAGTCACTAACCACCGACCAGCCTCCCCAGTGACAGCGCCCCCTGCCGGAACGCGCAGATATTTGGGGGCGGGCCCCCCCCCCCCCGGCGTCTGCCTCCTTCCGGTGGGGAGGGGCACCACCCTCGATACGCCCCCTAGGGGCGCCGCCGGAAGTTAGATAGATGGGGGCCCAGGGTGAAGGTCGGCGGTGTACTGGAGGAAGTGTCTACAGCCGGCAGAGTACTTACCGCGTCCCGACCAGCGTCCCCACCAGCGTCCCCACCAGCGTCCCCACCAGCGTCCCCACCAGCGTCCCGACCATGCCGGTTTTTTCGGGGAGGATCCAACCTAAAGTAAAAGTTACATCAGCATTTAAATATGTTTAAAACTTTTCAATTCTCTTACATTCTATTTTTTCCGGTTATTTTTACATGCAACGAAATGTTCTTGCTGGTCGTCATATTTTATAGAATAGCGGCACCCAACATGTTCAACAGGAGTGCAGCTAACGGCATGTACATGTGACACGGGTAAGTGATTGAAATGTGGCGACTTGTTATCATCCTATATATCTGTATCATAATATCATACCAACGAGTAGACTTCAGTCTATACTCGTTGATCATATAAATTATATATATATGTATATATATATATATATATATATATATATATATATATTAGAAATGCTAGATATGTTCACAAAAAGTAACATGGGTCGCAGGGTTGGGAAAATAAATCATGCGCCGGGGGCAAAAATATATATCCATATGTCAAAATCTGGAATAAGGCAGATAAGAGTAGTGGTATGGGGCAAAGTGAGTTGACAGACTCTGCGTGAGACGTAATCACCTGGATACTGGCACTCAGTAGGTCAGCCCCCGCCATGGGCCCGGGCTGGTCGGCAGGTACATGGGTACAGCCCCCGGGTACAGCCCAGGCCGGGAGAGTTTATACCTTCACTCTGCAGGTACACAGGCATGGCCCAGGCCGGGAGAGGTTATACCTTCACTCTGCAGGTACACGGGCACAGCCCAGGCCGGGAGAGGTTATACCTTCGCTCTGCAGGTAACCAGGTACAGCCCAGGCCGGGAGAGGTTATACCTTCACTCTGCAGGTAACCAGGTACAGCCCAGGCCGGGAGAGGTTATACCTTCACTCTGCAGGTACACAGGCACGGCCCAGGCCGGGATAGGTCATGCCTTCACTCTGCAGGTACACAGGTACATCCCAGGCCGGGAGAGGTTATACCTTCACTCTGCAGGTAACCAGGTACAGCCCAGGCCGGGAGAGGTTATACCTTCACTCTGCAGGTAACCAGGTACAGCCCAGGCCGGGAGAGGTTATACCTTCACTCTGCAGGTACACAGGTACATCCCAGGCCGGGAGAGTTTATACCTTCACTCTGCAGGTAACCAGGTACAGCCCAGGCCGGGAGAGGTTGTACCTTCACTCTGCAGGTACACAGGTACATCCCAGGCTGGGGGAGGTTATACCTTCACTCTGCAGGTACACAGGTACAGCCCAGGCCGGGAGAGGTTATACCTTCACTCTGCAGGTACACAGGCACGGCCCAGGCCGGGATAGGTCATGCCTTCACTCTGCAGGTACTCAGGCACGGCCCAGGCCGGGAGAGGCTATACCTTCACTCTGCAGGTACACAGGTACGGCCAAGGCCGGGAGAGTTTATACCTTCACTCTGCAGGTACACAGGCATGGCCCAGGCTGGGAGAGGTTATGCCTTCACTCTGCAGGTACACAGGCACGGCCCAGGCCGGGAGAGGTTATACCTTCACTCTGCAGGTAACCAGGTACAGCCCAGGCTGGGAGAGGTTGTACCTTCACTCTGCAGGTAACCAGGTACGGCCCAGGCCGGGAGAGGTTATACCTTCGCTCTGCAGGTACACGGGCACAGCCCAGGCCGGGAGAGGTTATGCCTTCACTCTGCAGGTACACAGGCACGGAGTATCTGAGTGACGGACTGACGGCACCCCCTGTACCTCATTCCTCTGCCCCTCACCATGAGGGATGTGGAGAGCGGAGTGACGGACTGACGGCGACTGACGGCGCCCCCGTACCTCATTTCTCTGTCCCTCACAATGAGAGACATGGGGATCTGAGTGACAGACTGACGGCAACTGACGGCACCCCCTGTACCTCATTCCTCTGCCCCTCACCATGAGGGATGTGGGGATCGGAGTGACGGACTGACGGCGACTGACAGCGCCCCCTGTACCTCATTTCTCTGCCCCTCACCATGATGGACGCGTTGGTTCTGAGTGACAGACTGACGGCGACTGACGGCACCCCCTGTACCTCATTCCTCTGCCCCTCACCATGAGGGACGTGGGGATCTGAGTGACGGACTGACGGCGACTGACGGCGTCCCTGTACCTCATTTCTCTGCCCCTCACCATGATGGACGCGTTGGTTCTGAGTGACAGACTGACGGCGACTGACGGCACCCCCTGTACCTCATTCCTCTGCCCCTTACCATGATGGACGCGGGGATCTGAGTGACGGACTGACGGCGACTGACGGCGTCCCTGTACCTCATTTCTCTGCCCCTCACCATGATGGACGCGTTGGTTCTGAGTGACAGACTGACGGCGACTGACGGCACCCCCTGTACCTCATTCCTCTGCCCCTTACCATGATGGACGCGGGGATCTGAGTGACGGACTGACGGCGACTGACAGCGCCCCCTGTACCTCATTTCTCTGCCCCTCACCATGATGGACGTGGGGATCTGAGTGACAGACTGACGGCGACTGACGGCGCCCCCTGTACCTCATTCCTCTGCCCCTTACCATGATGGACGCGGGGATCTGAGTGACGGACTGACGGCGACTGACAGCGCCCCCTGTACCTCATTTCTCTGCCCCTTACCATGATGGACGCGGGGATCTGAGTGACGGACTGACGGCGACTGACAGCGCCCCCTGTACCTCATTTCTCTGCCCCTCACCATGATGGACGTGGGGATCTGAGTGACGGACTGACGGCGACTGACGGCGTCCCTGTACCTCATTCCTCTACCTCTAAATCATTCCTCTACCTTATTTCCCTACCCCTCACCGGCCTGTCCATGGAATGCCCAGTTAGGACTCAGCTCGTCCAGCCAACCAACACCCACGGAGACTTATACCTGTGTTTGTTGAATAGGCACACCTCCCCTCTTAAAGGCTGTTTTTCTGATAGGATAATTCCAGGATACAAGGTTGCAATTCAGAAAAAGGGAGGTTCATTGATATAACTCTACTTTTTGCCATCACTTAATTATTGATTAACTTAAAAATAAGTCAATTTGCAATCTGCAATACCGTTTCCAAAAATAATTGGATTGAGATAATAGTATGTCAAAGACTCGTTTTTTTGTATGTCGAAATAACGCTTCATGAAAGACAGCAGGTTATCTGAGTGGTAACTTGGTCAGGAATGTGCGTCTGTTTCTATTTTTATCCCAACCTCTATCAAAAATCTCATGCTGGACAGAAGCATATCCAGCAGTGGAATTCTAGGTGTAGAAAATGGGACAAATACATTCTAAAAATGCACAGAATCTCTCCGTTTGAGAATTCTAACAAAAATGATGCCCGAATTCTGCTTCACTCCCCAAGTCTGGCTATTGAAAAGTGCATCAAACCGGGGACTGACAGAAGTAGAGCGCCTCGCCTCCCCCTAGAACCCTAGAATCCCCGAGAATGTCTGCTGGGGGGAGGGAGGAGGGGGGGGGGTGAAAGGGGCTCGGGGTAGTAGGTTCACAGCTGTTCAGCTTCACACTGCCGCAGAATATACACCACCTTACCCCTCGGCGACCCGCAGGATACCACGACCTGATGGTTTGGTGCTGCGTAAAGTAGAGCAAAGTGTTTGTGTTTTTCAAATGACATTATATTTCACCATGAATCATTGCATATTCCTGTTTCTCTCTAATTTTGCATTGTATTGTTGTATATAAGTTTTCGCCGGCACGCATTTGTCTGAAAATTTCCTTTCTTTCAAATTGCTTTGATTTCATAGCAATCACTCATCATACTATGAAAAAAAACATGAATTACGGGAAACACTGAAAACATAAAATGTAATAATGATAAAATACTTCAAAGTCAAACCGTTAGTGCATGTTTCGGACAGACCAATATAGGCTAGTCACTGACACCAAGTGTGCAGTCAAGCTGCAGTGCGCGCACTCTTTTATAAAACAAAATGATTCTTGCGGCAATAATATGAAAAAACCTACTGCGCGGGAAATACAACCCCGACTGGCCTTGTTGACATTCCCCCACTCAGGCCTAGCACATTGATTTGATCTGTTGCCACCAAGAAACCGTTGTTATTGTTGTCCCTGGCAACATGTTTACCATGGCAACCAAACACAACCCATATGTTAGTGCACAGCCACGTGAATGGCTCCATTTCCACTCTCCAAGCGCAAACGCTTTACGGTCTACTCTGCAGAGAATAAACATAAGGTCTCCCTGCAGAGTCAAAATAGAGAAAGCCCCATAAATTGTGGGTACCTAGCACATCCCCTTGCCCGATGGGGCTGTGCAACGGGGCCCATCCGCCTCTCCCCTCCCCCAGATCTGCCCCTGTGAGGGGTCCATTTTGTGCAGGGAGAGTGCACCAGGTGAGAGGTCCAGTTTGTGTGGAGAGAGTGTGGGGGTCCAGTTTTCCTACCTGTCTGAAATGGAGTAGTAGGTGTTACACTTTGGGGCTTATCAAACCATGTGCTCCTCCTATTCTGTTGTTAAATCACTCTGTCCGCCCGTCTGTTGGCCTGTCTGTCCATCTGTTAATTCCCCCAATTGTCTGTCCATCTATCTGTCTATCAATTTGTCCACCTATCTATTCCCCTGATTGTCTGTCTGTCCATCAGTCCTTTAAATTGTCCACCTATCTATTCCCCTGCTTGTCTACCTATCTATTCCCTTGATAGTCTATCTGTCCTTCAAATTGTAAACCTATCTATTCCCCCAATTGCCTGTCCGTCTATCTGTCTATCAATTTGTCCACCTATCTATTCCCCTGATTGTCTGTCTGTCCATCAGTCCTTTAAATTGTCCACCTATCTATTCCCCTGCTTGTCTACCTATCTATTCCCCTGATTGTCTGTCTGTCCATCAGTCCTTTAAATTGTCCACCTATCTATTCCCCTGCTTGTCTACCTATCTATTCCCTTGATAGTCTATCTGTCCTTCAAATTGTAAACCTATCTATTCCCCCAATTGCCTGTCCGTCTATCTGTCTATCAATTTGTCCACCTATCTATTCCCCTGATTGTCTCTCCGTCTATCTATCCATCAAATTGTCCACCTACTTATTCCCCTGATTGTCTGTCTGTCTATCTGTCCATCAAATTGTCCACCTGTCTGTCCACCCCTTTTCAAGGTGGCGACTCTCTAAACACCAGGAAGCATGATCATGTGGCCCAAAATGGGCGAAGTCAATTAGTGTGACATCATTAGTCTGTATTTTCCCACTTATGTGGACCCCCAACTTTTCAGCTTACCGGCCAGGCTGATTGTGACTGTGGTCAGGTCAGAAGGGCGCGTAGTGGTAGGACGAAAAGGAGTAGACCCCGGGAACCTCAGAACGGCCCAAGGCGAGTACCGCCTGTGGGGGTAAATGTGCTAAAGAACGCTCTGTATCCAGAATCAATGATGACTCTGAGACACTGAGTGGGCATTAGTGGGCATGACCGGGGTCCCTTCAGGGGGTCAGGGACGCTGCCATACAGCAGTCTCTCTCCGGTTGAGGTGGGGTCGCCAGGTCTGGACAGGTCTGGACAGGTCTGATAGCCCGTCTGATAGGCATGCTTTTTGGTGGAGGGGGTGGCAAGTTTGCCCGGTGCTCTCCCCACATATGTATATGTTAAAACGCAGAGAAATGGGATATTTTAAGGGAACTTGTTTGTGAAAATGGAAAAATAGAGATTTTTAGCAAAAAGGGGCTGACCGGGCGCTGACCGGGCGCTGACCGGGCGCTGACCGGGCGCTGACCGGGCGCTGACCGGGCGCTGACCGGGCGCTGACCGGGCGCTGACCGGGCGCTGACCGGGCGCTGACCGGGCGCTGACCGGGCGCTGACCGGGCGCTGACCGGGCGCTGACCGGGCGCTGACCGGGCGCTGACCGGGCGCTGACCGGGCGCTGACCGGGCGCTGACCGGGCGCTGACCGGGCGCTGACCGGGCGCTGACCGGGCGCTGACCGGGCGCTGACCGGGCGCTGACCGGGCGCTGACCGGGCGCTGACCGGGCGCTGACCGGGCGCTGACCGGGCGCTGACCGGGCGCTGACCGGGCGCTGACCGGGCGCTGACCGGGCGCTGACCGGGCGCTGACCGGGCGCTGACCGGGCGCTGACCGGGCACTGACTGGGCATTGACTGGGTACTGACTGGGTGCTGACTGGGCACTGACTGGGCACTGACTGGGCACTGACTGGGTGCTGACTGGGCACTGACTGGGTGCTGACTGGGCGATGATGGGGCACTGACTGGGCGATGACGGGGCACTGACCGGGCACTGACTGGGTGCTGACTGGGCACTGACCGGGTGCTGACTGGGCTCTGATTGTGTGCTGACTGGGCACTGACTGGGCACTGACCGGGCGGACAGGGGGATACACTGGACACTGGTAGCCTTGGCCTACATTGACAGCAGGTCAACGCTGACACTGACGGAGGACATGTCCTGAACAATCTCGGAAAATGCACAGAAAATTAACAGAATTCAGGAGATATAGACGTTGAGCACATGACCTCACAATGCACATAAGGGGGTAGGGCACCATGTTTGTGATCATGTTTAAATTGATAATATTCTCATTTTAAAAACATCTGAGACACATATATCTGCTGAACTTATCGAAAATGGTCTCACAGAGTCATGATAAGCAATTATTCTAATTTAGAATTCATAAATTTTAGATTAATCAAGTAGCCACGTGGAAGTGATGAACACATGGTGGTAACTAAAATGTGATCAATATGATCATGCCACCACCTCTGCGCAAGGTCTATAGGCAGGCTACGGAATGGCAGGAATCAAAAACGTTAAAAACGCTGTCTAATGGCCAGATGGATGTTTTTGCCCAAAAGCAAAATCCAATTGCTGGCAGTTGAATTTCGTCCCCCGCTGCCCCCAACCAGGAGACGTAGAGAAATGAGTAAACTAAATCCGATGTTGGGGCTTTCCGACACCTTGAATGACCCCACACTCCCCGCCCTCTGCCCCTTTCCCCGCAAAGAGGTTGAACACTCCTATTTCCCCCAAACCTCTTTGCTGAAATATGATTAGTTCTAAACGCCAACACAAGGGGGTATGCGCGACCTCCATGCGCGACACGGCGAGAAGCTGGCTGTTGTCATGGAAACAAAGGAGGCTGGCACCAGATCTAAGGTGGCCTCGGCTGTGACAGGGGTCAGTCAGTGCAGTGCGGGCCGCTGCCCTGGTCTCCTCTGGTCAATCAAACACCAACCCTACTAGGGCTCTTCTTCTAAATGGTCGCGAAGGCATGTTTCATCTTATTTTGATCAAACGTTTTTTACTTACTTTTCATCAAAGTTTATTTAGGTAAAGATTCCTTGTTACTTTTATTGTTTAAGGCATCCTTAGTGATTGAATGTTCCTGTTGGGGATTTTGAGTAATCATCTTTTTTAGAGTGTTCAATATGCGTCTGTATATATGCTGTAAATACTAAGGCCATATCGGGATATTAGGTTTACACACGTACACCCTAGTACACCTGTGGTTCCAGCCAATGTTGATCTACCTTCAGGGGCAGATAGAGAGCTCCAAAAGAGCGCCTACGCGTGCGGCAATTTCCCCCATTTCTCTTTAGGTTAGGGGTCCACCAAAGGAGCAGGTACTCTGGGTCCCACCCCAATACCCAAAAAATGAATAGATAGTTTGTCTATAGTGTTTTGGAGCAGACAAACAAGTATACAACAAAGATAACAGACCTCACACCTAATAGTGGGTACGAGTTACCATGTCTCATTAAAACGTCCTTCCCTCTGCCTGTTGCTATTCACTGATGTCTGTCTGAGGTATGTCCCCGATATAACGAAGTGCCCATCTCCGGGGCGTGGCGCCCCCCACCGGTCGGTAAACAGGTAGCCCGACGAGATAACGAGGCCCTGCATCTCTCTAATCTAATTAAGATATTAATTAGCCAACCCCTGATTGGAAAGTGACATCAAAGAAATT